>CM060593.1:5955000-6462500 GCA_030578255.1 Tiaroga cobitis
GGAGATATACGTTTTGTTCTCCAGGTCTCCAGCTTTCCAATGATATAAGACACTTGAGTCTACGACATACGGTTTAGGAGTTAAGAGCAGTTTCGCGCAATTGGTTGCTATAGCGCCACCTATGGGCCAATCGGGCTCATAATTTGATAGCCTCTCCTCGATTTTTGTACTACCATCTGACAAAGTTTCAAGTCTCTAGCACTTACGGTTTGGTCTGCACGATGCGTTTTACGGCAGAAGAATAATAATAATAATTAAAGCTGCTAGCAGCATTTAGCGGTGTTCAAGCAGTTAAGGCAGTTAAGGCAGTTAAGCGTATAAGCATCAAAAGACATTACGTTTTATGTAGCAAGCATTTAAACATTTCCATTATAGATGGAATAGACTATCTTTAGCATGATTTACCATGATATACAGTATTTTAGTGTGATTTTTCAGGCCTTTAATCACAAAAGCATCAAAAGACATTAAGTTTTATTTAGCATACATTTAACCACAGACATAATAGATGGAAAAGACCATTTACAGCAAATACAAGCAATTTACCATAGGAAATACATGGTTTTAAAGCTTTTCAACAGTTATAGCGCCACCTATTGTCCGATCTCCATAAAACTTTGCATGCTTGTTCATGATGTTATGTCACATATGCTCACCAATTTTTGTGAAGTTCTGAGTTTTTATTTATGATTTATAGGCTTTTGAGTGTGTTTTGACACGCCCCTTTTTATAAATTACCCTGTTATAGCAAACCAAAGGGCAAAGTTCAACTTTTTTTCGATAATTATTGATCTAGAGAGTCCAGAGAATTGTCCTAGACTAGTCTGGTTCCGATCGGGCGAAAAACCAGGGACTAGTTTGCAAAAGTAGGTTTTTAACATATTCGTGAATATTTAATGAACTGTTTGATTGACAGCAATGGTTCTAGAGGCAAAGTTGTTCAGCATGAGGAGATCTATCAAATGATATGCATTTTGTGGGGATATGTGCAACACCACGTGATTACAGAGCCGTAAAACTCGGTAGCGCCAACTAGTGGCCGATTTCTTTCAAAACTCTTACAGGCCTCTACGGCCATGAGTCGAACATGCCCATTGAGTTTCGTTCCGATCGGCCTCCGTTAACCTCGTCTCATAGGTGCTCAAACTTCATTGGCCAATGGCGGCCATGTTTTTTGAGATACACCAATATCCTTTTACACATACATGGAGCCTTGGACCAAGACACTGCATACCAATTTTCAAGTCAATCGGACTAACGGTCACGTGGCCACACCCCTTTTTATGTTTTTTTAATGTTATAGCGCCACCTAGTGTTAAATCGACGCGTTTTTTTTACTGTGACCCCAAACTGACATTATACACATGTGTGCCAAGTTTGGTGAAGATATCTCATTTACTTCTGGAGTTATAGCCGTTTTAGTAAAATAGGCTCCTCCCACAACGTTCATTTTGCGCCCCCTAGCGACAGGTTATCGAAAATTCAACTTTTTTTCGATAATTATTAATATTCAGACTCCAGAGAACATTTCTGCACTGGTTTGGTTCCGATTGTGCAAAAAACCAGGGACTAGTTCGCAAAAGTAGGTTTTTGACAAATTTCAAAATGGCGAAAAAATTTGCATACCGGAAATGAAATCGGAGATATACGTTTTTTAAGTCAAGAGTCCAGCTTTCCAATGATATAAGACACTTGAGGCTACGCCTTACGGTTTAGGAGTTATGAGCAGTTACGCGCAATTGATTGCTATAGCGCCACCTATGGGCCAATTGGGGTCATATTTTGATAACCTCTCCTCGATTTCTGTGCTACCTTAATCCCAAATATCAAGTCTCTAGCTCTTACGGTTTGGTCTGCACGATGCGTTTTACGGCAGAATAATAATAATAATTAAAGCTGCAAGCAGCATTTAGCGGTGTTCAAGCAGTTAAGGCCTTTAAGGCCGTTAAGCACAAAAGCATCAAAAGACATTAAGTTTTATTTAGCATACATTTAAACACTGATGTAATAGATGGAAAAGACCATTTACAGCCAATACAGGCAATTTACCATAGGAAATACATGGTTTTAAAGCTTTTCAACAGTTATAGCGCCACCTATTGTCCGATCTCCATAAAACTTTGCATGCTTGTTCATGATGTTATGTCACATATGCGTACCAATTTTTGTGAAGTTCTGAGTTTTTATTTATGATTTATAGGCTTTTGAGTGTGTTTTGACACGTCCATTTTCTAAATGACCCTGTTACAGTGAACCAAAGCGCAAAGTTCAACTTTTTTTTGATAATTATTGATCTAGAGAGTCCAGAGAATTGTCCTAGACTGGTCTGGTTCCAATCGGGCGAAAAAACAGGGACTAGTTCGCAAAAGTAGGTTTTTAACATATTTGTGAATATTTAATGAACGGTTTGATTGACAGCAATGGTTATAGAGGCAAAGTTGTTCAGCATGAGGAGATCTATCAAATGATATGCATTTTTTTGGGGATATGTGCAACACCACGTGATTAAAGAGCCGTAAAACTCGGTAGCGCCAACTAGTGGCCGATTTCTTTCAAAACTCTTACAGGCCTCTTTGGCCATGAGTCGAACATGCCCATCGAGTTTCGTTCCGATCGGCCTCCGTTAACCTCGTCTCATAGGTGCTCAAACTTCATTGGCCAATGGCGGCCATGTTTTTTGAGATACACCAATATCCTTTTACAAATACATGGGGCCTTGGACCAAAACACTGCATACCAATTTTCAAGTAAATCGGACTAACGGACACGTGGCCACACCCCTTTTTATGTTTTTTTAATGTTATAGCGCCACCTAGTGTTAAATCGACGCGTTTTTTTTACTGTGACCCCAGACTGTCCTTATACACATGTGTGCCAAGTTTGGTGAAGATATCTCATTTACTTCTGGAGTTATAGCCGTTTTAGTAAAATAGGCTCCTCCCACAACTTTCATTTTGCGCCCCCTAGCGACAGGTTATCGAAATTTCAACTTTTTTTCGATAATTATTGATATTCAGACTCCAGAGAACATTTCTGCACTGGTTTGGTTCCGATTGTTCAAAAAACCAGGGACTAGTTCGCAAAAGTAGGTTTTTGACAAATTTCAAAATGGCGGAAAAATTTGCATACCGGAAATGAAATCGGAGATATACGTTTTTTAAGTCAAGAGTCCAGCTTTCCAATGATATAAGACACTTGAGGCTACGCCTTACGGTTTAGGAGTTATGAGCAGTTACGCGCAATTGATTGCTATAGCGCCACCTATGGGCCAATTGGGGTCATACTTTGATAACCTCTCCTCGATTTTTGTACTACCATTTGACAAAGTTTCAGAGCTCCAGCCCTTACGGTTTGGGCTGCACGATGCGTTTTAGGGGAAAATAATAATAATAATAATAATTAAAGCTGCAAGCAGCATTTAGCGGTGTTCAAGCAGTTAAGGCCTTTAAGGCCGTTAAGCACAAAAGCATCAAAAGACATTAAGTTTTATTCAGCATACATTTTAACACTGACATAATAGATGGAAAAGACCATTTACAGCCAATACAGGCAATTTACCATAGGAAATACATGGTTTTAAAGCTTTTCAACCGTTATAGCGCCACCTATTGTCCGATCTCCATAAAACTTTGCATGCTTGTTCATGATGTTATGTCACATATGCTCACCAATTTTTGTGAAGTTCTGAGTTTTTATTTATGATTTATAGGCTTTTGAGTGTGTTTTGACACGTCCATTTTCTAAATGACCCTGTTACAGTGAACCAAAGCGCAAAGTTCAACTTTTTTTTGATAATTATTGATCTAGAGAGTCCAGAGAATTGTCCTAGACTGGTCTGGTTCCGATCGGGCGAAAAACCAGGGACTAGTTCGCAAAAGTAGGTTTTTAACATATTCGTGAATATTTAATGAACGGTTTGATTGACAGCAATGGTTCTAGAGGCAAAGTTGTTCAGCATGAGGAGATCTATCAAATGATATGCATTTTGTGGGAATATGTGCACCACCACGTGATTACAGAGCCGTAGAACTCGTTAGCGCCAACTAGTGGCCGATTTTTTTAAAAACTCTTACAGACCACTTGGGCCATGAGTCGAACATGCCCATCGAGTTTCGTTCCGATCGGCTTTCGTTAACCTCGTCTCATAGGTGCTCAAACTTCATTGGCCGATGGCGGCCATGTTTTTTGAGATATGCCAATGTCCTCATATACATACATGGGGCCTTGGACCAAGACACTGCATACCAATTTTCAAGTCAATCGGACAAACCACTAGGTGGCCATATGTTTTTTTCATGTTATAGCGCCACCTAGAGCTCAATCGATGCGATTTTTTTACTGTGACCTCAGACTGTCCTTATACACATGTGTGCCAAGTTTGGTCAACTTATCTCATTTACTTCTGGAGTTATAGCCGTTTTAGTCAAATAGGCTCCTCCCACAACGTTCATTTTGCGCCCCCTAGCAACCCTGAATCGAAAATTCAACTTTTTTTCGATAATTATTGATAATCAGACTCCAGAGAACATTTCTGCACTGGTTTGGTTCCGATCGGGCAAAAAACCAGGGACTAGTTTGCAAAAGTCGTTTTTTGACAAAATTCAAAATGGCGGAAAATCTATCATGGCGGAAATGAAATCGGAGATATACGTTTTGTTCTCCAGGTCTTCAGCTTTCCAATGATATAAGACACTTGAGTCTACGACATACGGTTTAGGAGTTATGAGCAGTTTCGCACAATTGGTTGCTATAGCGCCACCTATGGGCCAATCGGGCTCATAATTTGATAGCCTCTCCTCGATTTTTGTACTACCATCTGACAAAGTTTCAAGTCTCTAGCACTTACGGTTTGGTCTGCACGATGCGTTTTACGGCAGAAGAATAATAATAATAATAATAATAATAAAAATCAGTACAATTACAATAGGTTTTCAGCACTTCGTGCTTGAACACCTAAAAATCCTTACAATTACAATAGGTTTTCAGCACTTCGTGCTTGAACACCTAATTAAAGCTGCTAGCAGCATTTAGCGGTGTTCAAGCAGTTAAGGCAGTTAAGGCAGTTAAGCCTATAAGCATCAAAAGACATTACGTTTTATGTAGCAAGCATTTAAACATTTCCATTATAGATGGAATAGACTATCTTTAGCATGATTTACCATGATATACAGTATTTTAGTGTGATTTTTCAGGCCTTTAATCACAAAAGCATCAAAAGACATTAAGTTTTATTTAGCATACATTTAACCACAGACATAATAGATGGAAAAGACCATTTACAGCCAATACAAGCAATTTACCATAGGAAATACATGGTTTTAAAGCTTTTCAACAGTTATAGCGCCACCTATTGTCCGATCTCCATAAAACTTTGCATGCTTGTTCATGAGGTTATGTTACATATGCTCACCAATTTTTGTGAAGTTCTGAGTTTTTATTTATGATTTATAGGCTTTTGAGTGTGTTTTGATGCGCCCCTTTTTATAAATTACCCTGTTATAGCAAACCAAAGGGCAAAGTTCAACTTTTTTTCGATAATTATTGATCTAGAGAGTCCAGAGAATTGTCCTAGACTGGTCTGGTTCCAATCGGGCGAAAAACCAGGGACTAGTTCGCAAAAGTAGGTTTTTAACATATTCGTGAATATTTAATGAACGGTTTGATTGACAGCAATGGTTATAGAGGCAAAGTTGTTCAGTATGAGGAGATCTATCAAATGATATGCATTTTGTGGGGATATGTGCAACACCACGTGATTACAGAGCCGTAAAACTCGGTAGCGCCAACTAGTGGCCGATTTCTTTCAAAACTCTTACAGGCCTCTTCGGCCATGAGTCGAACATGCCCATCGAGTTTCGTTCCGATCGGCCTCCGTTAACCTCGTCTCATAGGTGCTCAAACTTCATTGGCCAATGGCGGCCATGTTTTTTGAGATACACCAATATCCTTTTACACATACATGGGGCCTTGGACCAAGACACTGCATACCAATTTTCAAGTCAATCGGACTAACGGTCACGTGGCCACACCCCTTTTCATGTTTTTTTAATGTTATAGCGCCACCTAGTGTTAAATCGACGCGGTTTTTTTACTGTTACCCCAGACTGTCCTTATACACATGTGTGCCAAGTTTGGTGAAGATATCTCATTTACTTCTGGAGTTATAGCCGTTTTAGTAAAATAGGCTCCTCCCACAACGTTTATTTTGCGCCCCCTAGCGACAGGTTATCGAAATTTCAACTTTTTTTCGATAATTATTGATATTCAGACTCCAGAGAACATTTCTGCACTGGTCTGGTTCCGATCAGGCAAAAAACCACGGACTAGTTCGCAAAAGTAGGTTTTGGACAAAATTGGCCATAACAAATTTATTTTTGCTCAAATCAAGAATCCGAGATATACATCTTGTCCGTCTTGAGCCAAGGAACACAGTGGTGCAAAAAGCTTGATTCTAAGTCAAACGGTCTAGGAGATATGAGCAGTTTAGTACTTTTGGTTGCTGTAGCGCCACCTATGGGCCAATCGGGGTCATACTCTGACAGGTTCTCCCCAAACTGAGGCCCTAGCACCTGGCCAGGTTTCAAGTCTCTAGGCCTTACGGTTTGGGCTGCACGATGCGTTTTAGGTTGTTTTTTTTTTTCAAATAGCAATTACAATAGGTTTTCAGCACTTCGTGCTTGAACACCTAATAATAGGGGACCTTTTTGACAGTTATAGCGCAACCTATGGTCCGATCTCCATGAAACTCTGCATGCTTCTTCACCATGTTATGACACATGTGCTCATCAATTTTTGTGAAGTTCTGAGTTTTTATTTATGATTTATAGGCTTTTGAGTGTATTTTGACACGCCCCCTTTACTAAATGACCCTGTTACAGTGAACCAAAGGGCAAAGTTCAACTTTTTTTTGATAATTATTGATCTAGAGAGTCCATAGAATTGTCCTAGACTGGTCTGGTTCCGATCAGGCAAAAAACCACGGACTAGTTCGCAAAAGTAGGTTTTGGACAGAATTGGCCATAACAAATTTTTTTTTGCTCAAATCGAGAATCCAAGATATACATCTTGTCCATCTTGAGCCAAGGAACACAGTGGTGCAAAAAGCTTGATTCTAAGTCAAACGGTCTAGGAGATATGAGCAGTTTAGTACTTTTGGTTGCTGTAGCGCCACCTATGGGCCAATCGGGGTCATACTCTGACAGGTTCTCCCCAAACTGAGGCCCTAGCACCTGGCCAGGTTTCAAGTCTCTAGGCCTTACGGTTTGGGCTGCACGATGCGTTTTAGGTTTTTTTTTTTTTTCAAATAGCAATTACAATAGGTTTTCAGCACTTCGTGCTTGAACACCTAATTAAAGCTGCAAGCAGCATTTAGCGGTGTTCAAGCAGTTAAGGCCTTTAAGGCCGTTAAGCACAAAAGCATCAAAAGGCATTAAGTTTTATTTAGCATACATTTTAACACTGACATAACAGATGGAAAAGACCATTTACAGCCAATACAGGCAATTTACCATAGGAAATACATGGTTTTAAAGCTTTTCAACAGTTATAGCGCCACCTATGGTCCGATCTCCATGAAACTCTGCATGCTTCTTCACCATGTTATGACACATGTGCTCATCAATTTTTGTGAAGTTATGAGTTTTTATTTATGATTTATAGGCTTTTGAGTGTATTTTGACACGCCCCCTTTACTAAATGTAAGATATACATCTTGTCCGTCTTGAGCCAAGGAACACAGTGGTGCAAGAAGCTTGATTCTAAGTCAAACGGTCTAGGAGATATGAGCAATTTAGTACTTTTGGTTGCTGTAGCGCCACCTATGGGCCAATCGGGGTCATACTCTGACAGGTTCTCCCCAAACTGAGGCCCTAGCACCTGGCCAGGTTTCAAGTCTCTAGGCCTTACGGTTTGGGCTGCACGATGCGTTTTAGGTTTTTTTTTTTTTTCAAATAGCAATTACAATAGGTTTTCAGCACTTCGTGCTTGAACACCTAATAATAGGGGACCTTTTTGACAGTTATAGCGCAAACAATGGTCCGATCTCCATGAAACTCTGCATGCTTCTTCACCATGTTATGACACATGTGCTCATCAATTTTTGTGAAGTTCTGAGTTTTTATTTATGATTTATAGGCTTTTGAGTGTATTTTGACACGCCCCCTTTACTAAATGACCCTGTTACAGTGAACCAAAGGGCAAAGTTCAACTTTTTTTTGATAATTATTGATCTAGAGAGTCCATAGAATTGTCCTAGACTGGTCTGGTTCCGATCAGGCAAAAAACCACGGACTAGTTCGCAAAAGTAGGTTTTGGACAGAATTGGCCATAACAATTTTTTTTTTGCTCAAATCGAGAATCCGAGATATACATCTTGTCCATCTCGAGCCAAGGAACACAGTGGTGCAAAAAGCTTGATTCTAAGTCAAACGGTCTAGGAGATATGAGCAATTTAGTACTTTTGGTTGCTGTAGCGCCACCTATGGGCCAATCGGGGTCATGCTCTGATAGGTTCTCCCCAAACTGAGGCCCTAGCACCTGGCCAGGTTTCAAGTCTCTAGGCCTTACGGTTTGGGCTGCACGATGCGTTTTAGGTTTTTTTTTTTTTTCAAATAGCAATTACAATAGGTTTTCAGCACTTCGTGCTTGAACACCTAATAATAATAATAATAAAAATCAGTACAATTACAATAGGTTTTCAGCACTTCGTGCTTGAACACCTAATAATATTAATAATTCTCAGGCTGAATGAAGACTCGTTTCTTCTGGCAGGGATTCGCGTCCGGGTCGCATCTAATATATCGTGCTTTTTAGAACTGAACTCAGTGAATAAAGAAAATATCTAAGTGGAGCCCAAAAACTTTTTCCTGGACTATCTGAAGATGAAAATGAATCAGTTGAAAATGTAGCCTATAAAGTCTAGAGTTATTTCTTTAGGGGTAATTCATGTCTAAAGCGCTCAGGAGCTGCCGTTGCTAAGCAACCATGAGCTGCGCTCTCCATGACAACGAGGGTCTTTCAGCAAAGGATAAACTGCTTTCCAGCACGGAAATCCCTTACAGTGGCTCTGATACTAGATTCATTAATGGGGAAGAGGGAAAAATGCTGTTCCTCCATCTTGCCTGAGCTTTCAATGTTGTTACGGGAAGGGTGAAGCTGATTGGTTGGTTCTTGTCACATGACCTGTGGTGTGTTTGCTGCATGGAAGTTGAAGTCTCGAACTTGAGCAAAGGATGCGACGTGAACTTCCCTTATTTTGCCCGTTTTCTTTTGAGGCGTGAATAAAACATCACTAAACATCATTTGTAGCATAAAAATAATTATTTGTCCCTAGTAAAACAAAAAAAAAAACAATACCAAAATCTATTTGAAATACATGTATTCCATACTAAGTATACTTTAATCCATTAAAATATTGTATTGGCATATCAACTTGAGACTTAATGATAAATATTATAATGAAACTTTATTTGGAAATACTACTTTATGGCACAATGCACATTTATTAATATTAAGCCTAAAATGTGTTGTATATCACTATTAGTAAGGACAGTGTGATCTCTGTATAATATCAGTCATTAAATGCACGATATTTAAAGTGTGTCTGAAGTAAACTTGCAATAGTTTCACTTTAGCAGAATCAAATATACTGAAGTTTATCTAGTATTTCTGGAGAACTAAAGTACATTAAGTACAACATTAGATCCAGTTTAGCAGACTTTAAACAGCTTTGCTAAACAAATATCAAGCAACATCAGATGAACCCCAGGAAATGTTTTTTTTTAAATGCGCATGAGAAACCGTGAACTGACATGTGAATATAATCTCAACATGCGAATATAATCTCAGAATTAAAGTTATTTTCTAGACGCAGATTATATGGAGTTTTGCATCAGTTTAAATGTGTGCAGATGATGGAAACAGTTTATTCTCGTACTGATGACGTGTTGTGCCCACTTGTGCATGTGAAACACCATGGCATTGTGCATTAAAGGAGTAGTTCACAAGTGTCAAGTCAAGTCATCTTCATTTATATAGCGCTTTTAACAATGGATTGTTTCAAAGCAGCTTTACAGAGATAAACATATAATTTAAGGTAACAGATTGTTTTGGCTTTATAGCGGTTCTTGAATAATGTTATTTCCAGCTAAAGTTAACTTTGATTGATTCACCTCCGTCGAAATGATCAGACTTTTAAACGCGAACCTGTGATTAACGCTGACGGCGTTCACATGCTCATTCAGAATTGATTCTATAGTTATGTGCTTTTAAAATATGTGCGCAGGTTTATAATTCATACAACCCAGCCTAAACAAACTACTTTTCTTGCCTATAAATTTTGAAACAGAATTTTGTTTTATTTTATCACTTCGGGGTACGCGAGCCAGAATTCACAACGCTTTATCTGTAGAGTGGGAAAGGGATCCTCCATAGGGAGAGGATAGTGGACACTTCAGCACTGCATTGTCATCGGGTCCAGGCGGATCTCCTTTGTCAGATCTGGACACGGCCTAGATCCGGCAGGCTGCGGGAAAACCTCGGGATAAACAAAGACACTAATATTAGCGTAGATGCCATTCTTCTTATGATGTAACGAGTACATCAAGATTTAAGGGAAGTGTTCCCAGTTCCGGCTGACCTAATCTATGCAGCCTAACATTGAATTTATAGAAGTCTATAGTGTGTTATGTGTATGCTAGGTCAAAGAGATGTGTTTTTAGTCTAGCTTTGAACTGACAGAGTGTGTCTGCTTCCCGGACAATGGTAGGAAGATTGTTCCAAAGTTTTGGTGCTAAATAGGAAAAGGATCTACCGCCTGCAGTCGATTTAGATATTCTAGGTATTATCAACTGGCCGGAATTTTGAGATCGTAATAGACGTGAAGGACTATAATACGTTAAGAGCTCGCTCAAGTACTGCGGAGCTAAACCATTTAGTGCTTTGTGGGTAATCAACAATATTTTAAAATGTATACGATGTTTAATAGGCAGCCAATGCAGTGTTGACAGAACCGGGCTAATATGGTCATACTTCCTGGTTCTGGTAAGAACTCGAGCTGCGGCGTTTGCGGAGTGTGAGTGTGATGAGTTTGTGGAAGAAGAATAATGATCTATATTTAAAACTTTATAAAGTAAAATAACTCGCTTCCAGCCAAACGAACATACGAATTCCACTTAAGTGTAAAGCGCAACTTATGCGAGTAATGCGACGCACTGCTGATATTTACTCTACGCCATGACACACTACACTCCTCCTGACGTCACAATGCGCTTTATACGCAAGTAGACTGTGTGTGGCCGGAAGTAATGTTACTTTGTAACGTGTTAAATATAGATATTTTTCTTACACAAACTCATGGCTTCGCTTCAGAAGGCCTTTAATAACCCTCCGGAGCCTGTGGAGCACTTTATGATGGAGAGATGCACATTTATGATGGACAGATGCACCATTATGATGGATAGATGCACTTTTATGATGGACAGATGCACCATTATGATGGATAGATGCACTTTTATGATGGATAGATGCACTTTTATGATGATAGATGCACTTTTATGATGGATAGATGCACTTTTATGATGAATAGATGCACTTTTATGATGGATAGATGCACTTTTATGATGATAGATGCACTTTTATGATGGATAGATGCACTTTTATGATGGAGAGATGCACTTTTATGATGAGAGATGCACTTTTATGATGATAGATGCACTTTTATGATGATAGATGCACTTTTATGATGGATAGATGCACTTTTATGATGGAGAGATGCACTTTTATGATGATAGATGCACTTTTATGATGGATAGATGCACTTTTATGATGAATAGATGCACTTTTATGATGGATAGATGCACTTTTATGATGGATAGATGCACTTTTATGATGGATAGATGCACTTTTATGATGGAGAGATGCACTTTTATGATGAGAGATGCACTTTTATGATGATAGATGCACTTTTATGATGATAGATGCACTTTTATGATGGATAGATGCACTTTTATGATGGAGAGATGCACTTTTATGATGATAGATGCACTTTTATGATGGATAGATGCACTTTTATGATGAATAGATGCACTTTTATGATGGATAGATGCACTTTTATGATGATAGATGCACTTTTATGATGGATAGATGCACTTTTATGATGGAGAGATGCACTTTTATGATGAGAGATGCACTTTTATGATGATAGATGCACTTTTATGATGATAGATGCACTTTTATGATGGATAGATGCACTTTTATGATGGAGAGATGCACTTTTATGATGATAGATGCACTTTTATGATGGATAGATGCACTTTTATGATGAGAGATGCACTTTTATGATGGATAGATGCACTTTTATGATGGATAGATGCACTTTTATGATGGAGAGATGCACTTTTATGATGAGAGATGCACTTTTATGATGATAGATGCACTTTTATGATGGATAGATGCACTTTTATGACGGAGAGATGCACTTTTATGATGATAGATGCACTTTTATGATGGATAGATGCACTTTTATGATGGATAGATGCACTTTTATGATGAGAGATGCACTTTTATGATGGATAGATGCACTTTTATGATGGAGAGATGCACTTTTATGATGATAGATGCACTTTTATGATGATAGATGCACTTTTATGATGATAGATGCACTTTTATGATGGATAGATGCACTTTTATGATGGAGAGATGCACTTTTATGATGATAGATGCACTTTTATGATGGATAGATGCACTTTTATGATGAGAGATGCACTTTTATGATGGATAGATGCACATTTATGATGGACAGATGCACCATTATGATGGATAGATGCACTTTTATGATGGATAGATGCACTTTTATGATGATAGATGCACTTTTATGATGATAGATGCACTTTTATGATGGATAGATGCACTTTTATGATGAATAGATGCACTTTTATGATGGATAGATGCACTTTTATGATGATAGATGCACTTTTATGATGGATAGATGCACTTTTATGATGGAGAGATGCACTTTTATGATGAGAGATGCACTTTTATGATGATAGATGCGATGCACTTTTATGATGATAGATGCACTTTTATGATGATAGATGCACTTTTATGATGGATAGATGCACTTTTATGATGGAGAGATGCACTTTTATGATGATAGATGCACTTTTATGATGGATAGATGCACTTTTATGATGAATAGATGCACTTTTATGATGGATAGATGCACTTTTATGATGGATAGATGCACTTTTATGATGGATAGATGCACTTTTATGATGGATAGATGCACTTTTATGATGGATAGATGCACTTTTATGATGATAGATGCACTTTTATGATGGATAGATGCACTTTTATGATGATAGATGCACTTTTATGATGGATAGATGCACTTTTATGATGGAGAGATGCACTTTTATGATGATAGATGCACTTTTATGATGAGAGATGCACTTTTATGATGGATAGATGCACTTTTATGATGGAGAGATGCACTTTTATGATGAGAGATGCACTTTTATGATGATAGATGCACTTTTATGATGGATAGATGCACTTTTATGACGGAGAGATGCACTTTTATGATGATAGATGCACTTTTATGATGGATAGATGCACTTTTATGATGGATAGATGCACTTTTATGATGAGAGATGCACTTTTATGATGGATAGATGCACTTTTATGATGATAGATGCACTTTTATGATGATAGATGCACTTTTATGATGGAGAGATGCACTTTTATGATGATAGATGCACTTTTATGATGGATAGATGCACTTTTATGATGGAGAGATGCACTTTTATGATGATAGATGCACTTTTATGATGGATAGATGCACTTTTATGATGAGAGATGCACTTTTATGATGGATAGATGCACATTTATGATGGACAGATGCACCATTATGATGGATAGATGCACTTTTATGATGGATAGATGCACTTTTATGATGAATAGATGCACTTTTATGATGGATAGATGCACTTTTATGATGATAGATGCACTTTTATGATGGATAGATGCACTTTTATGATGGAGAGATGCACTTTTATGATGAGAGATGCACTTTTATGATGATAGATGCACTTTTATGATGATAGATGCACTTTTATGATGGATAGATGCACTTTTATGATGGAGAGATGCACTTTTATGATGATAGATGCACTTTTATGATGGATAGATGCACTTTTATGATGAGAGATGCACTTTTATGATGGATAGATGCACTTTTATGATGGAGAGATGCACTTTTATGATGAGAGATGCACTTTTATGATGATAGATGCACTTTTATGATGGATAGATGCACTTTTATGACGGAGAGATGCACTTTTATGATGATAGATGCACTTTTATGATGGATAGATGCACTTTTATGATGGATAGATGCACTTTTATGATGAGAGATGCACTTTTATGATGGATAGATGCACTTTTATGATGGAGAGATGCACTTTTATGATGAGAGATGCACTTTTATGATGGATAGATGCACTTTTATGATGGAGAGATGCACTTTTATGATGAGAGATGCACTTTTATGATGATAGATGCACTTTTATGATGGATAGATGCACTTTTATGACGGAGAGATGCACTTTTATGATGATAGATGCACTTTTATGATGGATAGATGCACTTTTATGATGGATAGATGCACTTTTATGATGAGAGATGCACTTTTATGATGGATAGATGCACTTTTATGATGGAGAGATGCACTTTTATGATGATAGATGCACTTTTATGATGGATAGATGCACTTTTATGATGGATATATGCACTTTTATGATGAGAGATGCACTTTTATGATGGATAGATGCACTTTTATGATGGATAGATGCACTTTTATGATGATAGATGCACTTTTATGATGGATAAATGCACTTTTATGATGGAAAGATGCACTTTTATGATGGATAGATGCACTTTTATGATGGAGAGATGCACTTTTATGATGAGAGATGCACTTTTAGGATGGATAGATGCACTTTTATGACGGAGAGATGCACTTTTATGATGGATAGATGCACTTTTATGACGGAGAGATGCACTTTTATGATGATAGATGCACTTTTATGATGGATAGATGCACTTTTATGATGGATAGATGCACTTTTATGATGAGAGATGCACTTTTATGATGGATAGATGCACTTTTATGATGGATAGATGCACTTTTATGATGAGAGATGCACTTTTAGGATGGATAGATGCACTTTTATGATGGATAGATGCACTTTTATGATGAGAGATGCACTTTTAGGATGGACAGATGCACTTTTATGACGGAGAGATGCACTTTTATGATGGAGAGATGCACTTTTATGATGAGAGATGCACTTTTAGGATGGACAGATGCACTTTTATGATGGAGAGATGCACTTTTATGATGAGAGATGCACTTTTAGGATGGATAGATGCACTTTTATGACGGAGAGATGCACTTTTATGATGATAGATGCACTTTTATGATGGATAGATGCACTTTTATGATGGATAGATGCACTTTTATGATGAGAGATGCACTTTTAGGATGGATAGATGCACTTTTATGATGGATAGATGCACTTTTATGATGATAGATGCACTTTTATGATGATAGATGCACTTTTATGATGGATAGATGCACTTTTATGATGGATAGATGCACTTTTATGATGGATAGATGCACTTTTATGATGAGAGATGCACTTTATGACGGAGAGATGCACTTTATGACGGAGAGATGCACTTTATGACGGAGAGATGCACTTTATGACGGAGAGATGCAGAGATGCACTTTATGATGGAGAGATGCACTTTATGATGGAGAGATGCACTTTTATGATGGAGAGATGCACTTTTATGACGGAGAGATGCACTTTATGATGGAGAGATGCACTTTTATGATGATAGATGCACTTTTATGATGGAGAGATGCACTTTTATGATGAGAGATGCACTTTTAGGATGGATAGATGCACTTTTATGACGGAGAGATGCACTTTTATGATGATAGATGCACTTTTATGATGGATAGATGCACTTTTATGATGATAGATGCACTTTTATGATGATAGATGCACTTTTATGATGGATAGATGCACTTTTATGATGGATAGATGCACTTTTATGATGGATAGATGCACTTTTATGATGAGAGATGCACTTTATGACGGAGAGATGCACTTTATGACGGAGAGATGCACTTTATGACGGAGAGATGCACTTTATGACGGAGAGATGCAGAGATGCACTTTATGATGGAGAGATGCACTTTATGATGGAGAGATGCACTTTTATGATGGAGAGATGCACTTTTATGATGGAGAGATGCACTTTATGATGGAGAGATGCACTTTTATGATGATAGATGCACTTTTATGATGGAGAGATGCACTTTTATGATGAGAGATGCACTTTTAGGATGGATAGATGCACTTTTATGACGGAGAGATGCACTTTTATGATGATAGATGCACTTTTATGATGGATAGATGCACTTTTATGATGAATAGATGCACTTTTATGATGAATAGATGCACTTTTATGATGGATAGATGCACTTTTATGATGGATAGATGCACTTTTATGATGGATAGATGCACTTTTATGACGGAGAGATGCACTTTTATGACGGGGAGATGCACTTTTATGATGGGGAGATGCACTTTATGACGGAGAGATGCACTTTATGACGGAGAGATGCACTTTTATGATGATAGATGCACTTTTATGATGATAGATGCACTTTTATGATGGATAGATGCACTTTTATGATGGAGAGATGCACTTTTATGATGATAGATGCACTTTTATGATGGATAGATGCACTTTTATGATGAGAGATGCACTTTTATGATGGATAGATGCACTTTTATGATGGAGAGATGCACTTTTATGATGAGAGATGCACTTTTATGATGATAGATGCACTTTTATGATGGATAGATGCACTTTTATGACGGAGAGATGCACTTTTATGATGATAGATGCACTTTTATGATGGATAGATGCACTTTTATGACGGAGAGATGCACTTTTATGATGATAGATGCACTTTTATGATGGATAGATGCACTTTTATGATGAGAGATGCACTTTTATGATGGATAGATGCACTTTTATGATGGATAGATGCACTTTTATGATGGATAGATGCACTTTTATGATGGATAGATGCACTTTTATGATGATAGATGCACTTTTATGATGGATAGATGCACTTTTATGATGGAAAGATGCACTTTTATGATGGATAGATGCACTTTTATGATGGAGAGATGCACTTTTATGATGAGAGATGCACTTTTAGGATGGATAGATGCACTTTTATGACGGAGAGATGCACTTTTATGATGGATAGATGCACTTTTATGACGGAGAGATGCACTTTTATGATGATAGATGCACTTTTATGATGGATAGATGCACTTTTATGATGGATAGATGCACTTTTATGATGAGAGATGCACTTTTATGATGGATAGATGCACTTTTATGATGGATAGATGCACTTTTATGATGAGAGATGCACTTTTAGGATGGACAGATGCACTTTTATGACGGAGAGATGCACTTTTATGATGGAGAGATGCAATTTTATGATGAGAGATGCACTTTTAGGATGGACAGATGCACTTTTATGATGGAGAGATGCACTTTTATGATGAGAGATGCACTTTTAGGATGGATAGATGCACTTTTATGACGGAGAGATGCACTTTTATGATGATAGATGCACTTTTATGATGGATAGATGCACTTTTATGATGGATAGATGCACTTTTATGATGAGAGATGCACTTTTAGGATGGATAGATGCACTTTTATGATGGATAGATGCACTTTTATGATGATAGATGCACTTTTATGATGATAGATGCACTTTTATGATGGATAGATGCACTTTTATGATGGATAGATGCACTTTTATGATGGATAGATGCACTTTTATGATGAGAGATGCACTTTATGACGGAGAGATGCACTTTATGACGGAGAGATGCACTTTATGACGGAGAGATGCACTTTATGACGGAGAGATGCAGAGATGCACTTTATGATGGAGAGATGCACTTTATGATGGAGAGATGCACTTTTATGATGGAGAGATGCACTTTTATGACGGAGAGATGCACTTTATGATGGAGAGATGCACTTTTATGATGATAGATGCACTTTTATGATGGAGAGATGCACTTTTATGATGAGAGATGCACTTTTAGGATGGATAGATGCACTTTTATGACGGAGAGATGCACTTTTATGATGATAGATGCACTTTTATGATGGATAGATGCACTTTTATGATGATAGATGCACTTTTATGATGATAGATGCACTTTTATGATGGATAGATGCACTTTTATGATGGATAGATGCACTTTTATGATGGATAGATGCACTTTTATGATGAGAGATGCACTTTATGACGGAGAGATGCACTTTATGACGGAGAGATGCACTTTTATGATGATAGATGCACTTTTATGATGGATAGATGCACTTTTATGATGAATAGATGCACTTTTATGATGAATAGATGCACTTTTATGATGGATAGATGCACTTTTATGATGGATAGATGCACTTTTATGATGGATAGATGCACTTTTATGACGGAGAGATGCACTTTTATGACGGAGAGATGCACTTTTATGATGGAGAGATGCACTTTATGACGGAGAGATGCACTTTATGACGGAGAGATGCACTTTATGACGGAGAGATGCACTTTATGATGGAGAGATGCACTTTATGATGGAGAGATGCACTTTATGATGGAGAGATGCACTTTATGATGGAGAGATGCACTTTATGATGAGAGATGCACTTTATGACGGAGAGATGCACTTTATGATGGAGAGATGCACTTTATGATCGAGAGATGCACTTTATGACGGAGAGATGCACTTTATGATGGAGAGATGCACTTTTATGATGGAAAGATGCACTTTTATGATGGATAGATGCACTTTTATGATGAATAGATGCACTTTTATGACGAATAGATGCACTTTTATGATGGAAAGATGCACTTTTATGATGAATAGATGCACTTTTATGATGGAAAGATGCACTTTTATGATGAATAGATGCACTTTTATGATGAATAGATGCACTTTTATGATGGAAAGATGTACTTTTATGATGAATAGATGCACTTTTATGATGGAAAGATGCACTTTTATGATGAATAGATGCACTTTTATGATGGAAAGATGCACTTTTATGATGAATAGATGCACTTTTATGATGAATAGATGCACTTTTATGATGGAAAGATGCACTTTTATGATGAATAGATGCACTTTTATGATGAATAGATGCACTTTTATGATGGAAAGATGCACTTTTATGATGAATAGATGCACTTTTATGATGGATAGATGCACTTTTATGATGATAGATGCACTTTTATGATGGATAGATGCACTTTTATGATGGAGAGATGCACTTTTATGATGAGAGATGCACTTTTATGATGATAGATGCACTTTTATGATGGATAGATGCACTTTTATGATGGAGAGATGCACTTTTATGATGATAGATGCACTTTTATGATGGATAGATGCACTTTTATGACGGATAGATGCACTTTTATGACGGAGAGATGCACTTTTATGATGATAGATGCACTTTTATGATGGATAGATGCACTTTTATGATGAGAGATGCACTTTTAGGATGGATAGATGCACTTTTATGATGGATAGATGCACTTTTATGATGAGAGATGCACTTTTAGGATGGATAGATGCACTTTTATGATGATAGATGCACTTTTATGATGATAGATGCACTTTTATGATGGATAGATGCACTTTTATGATGGATAGATGCACTTTTATGATGGATAGATGCACTTTTATGATGAGAGATGCACTTTATGACGGAGAGATGCACTTTATGACGGAGAGATGCACTTTATGATGGAGAGATGCACTTTTATGATGGAGAGATGCACTTTTATGACGGAGAGATGCACTTTATGATGGAGAGATGCACTTTTATGATGATAGATGCACTTTTATGATGGATAGATGCACTTTTATGATGGATAGATGCACTTTTATGATGAGAGATGCACTTTTAGGATGGATAGATGCACTTTTATGACGGAGAGATGCACTTTTATGATGATAGATGCACTTTTATGATGGATAGATGCACTTTTATGATGGATAGATGCACTTTTATGATGAGAGATGCACTTTATGATGGATAGATGCACTTTTATGATGGAGAGATGCACTTTTATGATGATAGATGCACTTTTATGATGGATAGATGCACTTTTATGATGGATAGATGCACTTTTATGATGGATAGATGCACTTTTATGATGGATAGATGCACTTTTATGATGGATAGATGCACTTTTATGATGAGAGATGCACTTTATGACGGAGAGATGCACTTTTATGACGGAGAGATGCACTTTATGACGGAGAGATGCACTTTTATGACGGAGAGATGCACTTTATGATGGATAGATGCACTTTTATGACGGAGAGATGCACTTTATGACGGAGAGATGCACTTTATGACGGAGAGATGCACTTTATGACGGAGAGATGCACTTTATGACGGAGAGATGCACTTTATGACGGAGAGATGCACTTTATGATGGATAGATGCACTTTTATGATGGACAGATGCACTTTTATGATGGATAGATGCACTTTATGATGGAGAGATGCACTTTATGATGGAGAGATGCACTTTATGATCGAGAGATGCACTTTATGATGGAGAGATGCACTTTTATGACGGAGAGATGCACTTTTATGACGGAGAGATGCACTTTATGATGGATAGATGCACTTTATGATCGAGAGATGCACTTTATGACGGAGAGATGCACTTTATGATGGAGAGATGCACTTTATGATGGAGAGATGCACTTTATGATGGAGAGATGCACTTTATGATCGAGAGATGCACTTTATGACGGAGAGATGCACTTTATGATGGAGAGATGCACTTTTATGATGGAAAGATGCACTTTTATGATGGATAGATGCACTTTTATGATGGAGAGATGCACTTTTATGATGAGAGATGCACTTTTAGGATGGATAGATGCACTTTTATGACGGAGAGATGCACTTTTATGATGATAGATGCACTTTTATGATGGATAGATGCACTTTTATGATGGATAGATGCACTTTTATGATGAGAGATGCACTTTTATGATGGATAGATGCACTTTTATGATGAGAGATGCACTTTTATGATGGATAGATGCACTTTTATGATGGATAGATGCACTTTTATGATGGATAGATGCACTTTTATGATGATAGATGCACTTTTATGATGATAGATGCACTTTTATGATGGATAGATGCACTTTTATGATGGATAGATGCACTTTTATGATGGATAGATGCACTTTTATGATGAGAGATGCACTTTATGACGGAGAGATGCACTTTATGACGGAGAGATGCACTTTATGACGGAGAGATGCAGAGATGCACTTTATGATGGAGAGATGCACTTTATGATGGAGAGATGCACTTTTATGATGGAGAGATGCACTTTTATGACGGAGAGATGCACTTTATGATGGAGAGATGCACTTTTATGATGATAGATGCACTTTTATGATGGAGAGATGCACTTTTATGATGAGAGATGCACTTTTAGGATGGATAGATGCACTTTTATGACGGAGAGATGCACTTTTATGATGGATAGATGCACTTTTATGATGATAGATGCACTTTTATGATGATAGATGCACTTTTATGATGGATAGATGCACTTTTATGATGGATAGATGCACTTTTATGATGGATAGATGCACTTTTATGATGGATAGATGCACTTTTATGATGAGAGATGCACTTTATGACGGAGAGATGCACTTTATGACGGAGAGATGCACTTTATGACGGAGAGATGCAGAGATGCACTTTTATGATGGAGAGATGCACTTTTATGACGGAGAGATGCACTTTATGATGGAGAGATGCACTTTTATGATGATAGATGCACTTTTATGATGGAGAGATGCACTTTTATGATGAGAGATGCACTTTTAGGATGGATAGATGCACTTTTATGACGGAGAGATGCACTTTTATGATGATAGATGCACTTTTATGATGATAGATGCACTTTTATGATGATAGATGCACTTTTATGATGGATAGATGCACTTTTATGATGAATAGATGCACTTTTATGATGAATAGATGTACTTTTATGATGGATAGATGCACTTTTATGATGGATAGATGCACTTTTATGATGGATAGATGCACTTTTATGACGGAGAGATGCACTTTTATGACGGAGAGATGCACTTTATGACGGAGAGATGCACTTTATGACGGAGAGATGCACTTTATGATGGAGAGATGCACTTTATGATGGAGAGATGCACTTTATGATGGAGAGATGCACTTTATGATGAGAGATGCACTTTATGACGGAGAGATGCACTTTTATGATGGATAGATGCACTTTTATGATGGATAGATGCACTTTTATGATGAATAGATGCACTTTTATGATGAATAGATGCACTTTTATGATGGAAAGATGCACTTTTATGATGAATAGATGCACTTTTATGATGGAAAGATGCACTTTTATGATGAATAGATGCACTTTTATGATGAATAGATGCACTTTTATGATGGAAAGATGTACTTTTATGATGAATAGATGCACTTTTATGATGGAAAGATGCACTTTTATGATGAATAGATGCACTTTTATGATGGAAAGATGCACTTTTATGATGAATAGATGCACTTTTATGATGAATAGATGCACTTTTATGATGGAAAGATGCACTTTTATGATGAATAGATGCACTTTTATGATGAATAGATGCACTTTTATGATGGAAAGATGCACTTTTATGATGAATAGATGCACTTTTATGATGGATAGATGCACTTTTATGATGATAGATGCACTTTTATGATGGATAGATGCACTTTTATGATGGAGAGATGCACTTTTATGATGAGAGATGCACTTTTATGATGATAGATGCACTTTTATGATGATAGATGCACTTTTATGATGGATAGATGCACTTTTATGATGGAGAGATGCACTTTTATGATGATAGATGCACTTTTATGATGGATAGATGCACTTTTATGACGGAGAGATGCACTTTTATGATGATAGATGCACTTTTATGATGGATAGATGCACTTTTATGATGAGAGATGCACTTTTAGGATGGATAGATGCACTTTTATGATGGATAGATGCACTTTTATGATGAGAGATGCACTTTTAGGATGGATAGATGCACTTTTATGATGATAGATGCACTTTTATGATGATAGATGCACTTTTATGATGGATAGATGCACTTTTATGATGGATAGATGCACTTTTATGATGGATAGATGCACTTTTATGATGAGAGATGCACTTTATGACGGAGAGATGCACTTTATGACGGAGAGATGCACTTTATGACGGAGAGATGCACTTTATGATGGAGAGATGCACTTTTATGATGGAGAGATGCACTTTTATGACGGAGAGATGCACTTTATGATGGAGAGATGCACTTTTATGATGATAGATGCACTTTTATGATGGATAGATGCACTTTTATGATGGAGAGATGCACTTTTATGATGAGAGATGCACTTTTAGGATGGATAGATGCACTTTTATGACGGAGAGATGCACTTTTATGATGATAGATGCACTTTTATGATGGATAGATGCACTTTTATGATGGATAGATGCACTTTTATGATGGAGAGATGCACTTTTATGATGATAGATGCACTTTTATGATGGATAGATGCACTTTTATGATGGATAGATGCACTTTTATGATGGATAGATGCACTTTTATGACGGAGAGATGCACTTTATGACGGAGAGATGCACTTTATGACGGAGAGATGCACTTTATGACGGAGAGATGCACTTTATGACGGAGAGATGCAGAGATGCACTTTATGATGGAGAGATGCACTTTTATGACGGAGAGATGCACTTTATGACGGAGAGATGCACTTTTATGACGGAGAGATGCACTTTATGACGGAGAGATGCACTTTATGACGGAGAGATGCACTTTATGACGGAGAGATGCACTTTATGACGGAGAGATGCACTTTATGATGGATAGATGCACTTTTATGATGGACAGATGCACTTTTATGATGGATAGATGCACTTTATGATGGAGAGATGCACTTTATGATGGAGAGATGCACTTTATGATCGAGAGATGCACTTTATGATGGAGAGATGCACTTTATGATCGAGAGATGCACTTTATGACGGAGAGATGCACTTTATGATCGAGAGATGCACTTTATGATGGAGAGATGCACTTTATGATCGAGAGATGCACTTTATGATCGAGAGATGCACTTTATGACGGAGAGATGCACTTTTATGACGGAGAGATGCACTTTATGATGGATAGATGCACTTTATGATGGATAGATGCACTTTATGATGGAGAGATGCACTTTATGATGGATAGATGCACTTTATGACGGAGAGATGCACTTTATGACGGAGAGATGCACTTTATGATGGATAGATGCACTTTTATGACGGAGAGATGCACTTTTATGACGGAGAGATGCACTTTATGATGGATAGATGCACTTTATGATGGAGAGATGCACTTTATGACGGAGAGATGCACTTTTATGACGGAGAGATGCACTTTATGATGGATAGATGCACTTTATGATGGATAGATGCACTTTATGATGGAGAGATGCACTTTATGATGGAGAGATGCACTTTATGATCGAGAGATGCACTTTATGATGGAGAGATGCACTTTTATGACGGAGAGATGCACTTTTATGACGGAGAGATGCACTTTATGATGGATAGATGCACTTTATGATGGAGAGATGCACTTTATGATGGAGAGATGCACTTTATGATCGAGAGATGCACTTTATGATCGAGAGATGGACTTTATGACGGAGAGATGCACTTTATGATGGAGAGATGCACTTTATGATGGAGAGATGCACTTTATGATGGATAGATGCACTTTATGATGGAGAGATGCACTTTATGACGGAGAGATGCACTTTTATGACGGAGAGATGCACTTTATGATGGATAGATGCACTTTATGATGGATAGATGCACTTTATGATGGAGAGATGCACTTTATGATGGAGAGATGCACTTTATGATCGAGAGATGCACTTTATGATGGAGAGATGCACTTTTATGACGGAGAGATGCACTTTTATGACGGAGAGATGCACTTTATGATGGATAGATGCACTTTATGATCGAGAGATGCACTTTATGATGGAGAGATGCACTTTATGATCGAGAGATGCACTTTATGATCGAGAGATGGACTTTATGACGGAGAGATGCACTTTATGATGGAGAGATGCACTTTATGATGGAGAGATGCACTTTATGACGGAGAGATGCACTTTATGATGGAGAGATGCACTTTATGATGGAGAGATGCACTTTTATCAGTGCCGGCGCTATGGTGGGGCATTCGAGGGCCGTGCCCCCCCCAGCGGTCATTGATGCCCCTCTTACCACAGTTGCTAATACAATGCTAAATCATAAATCAGATGTAGGCTATACAATACCGATGTCCAGCAATCTATTTAAATAGTACATTGTGTTTAATTTGTCGTTTAATGAGACGAGACCTAATTATGTGTTGGTGCCAAAAAATTTCACGTGAAGAAATAGATATATCCAATCCGCCTTTTTTGTATGTGCTTTAATGGTCCAGTGGCAGAACTTTAGACAAGCGTGTCACAGATTCTGGGTTCTAATCCGCACTCGAATCTTTTTTTTTCTCCTCATTAAAACCGATTATGTTTATCAGTGGTTGTATATCAAGCAGGGACACGTGACGTTTGTGTGCATTTTACTTTGTGATTTCACCGGAAAAAATAGGGTTTTCTCCGCAACGGATTAAAACGCGCATCCGTGTGAAGACTGTGTGCGGCAGCGCGAGCCACAAGAGGACACTTTATCAGCACCACTGATCGCAGTCAACGAGCACTTTGATCACTTGATTTCAAAAACAATACATTTCAGCGCTAGATCGCCTCTTATTTAATAAATGAATGCTGTGCTAGTTAACTGGTGATGTTTTATTTATTTGTATTGGTACATCCGTGCCGCGAGATGCTTAAAAGTGGGGACAATATCGACCCTGGCAAAAAGTGGTGGGGAAATTCGCAAATAATAATAATTATTAATAATAATAATTATTATTATTATTATTATTGATAATAAAAATAATAATAAAAGTTGTTTCGTTTTTTTGCGTCAAAATATTTCTCAAACGCCAGTGCCCCCCCGCTGATGACCCAATGCCCCTCCAGTAGATCTGCTCTGGCGCCGACTCTGACTTTGAACTAGTCCTTCAAGCTCAACATAAGGTCTGACCAACATAGATCTTGACATTCTGAAGTTTAAACTCTAGTCTAGGCCTCAGCAATGTTTTCCCCGCACTGGAAAATTGAGTCGGAATGCACACAGACTA
Source organism: Tiaroga cobitis (assembly GCA_030578255.1). Taxonomy (NCBI): domain Eukaryota; kingdom Metazoa; phylum Chordata; class Actinopteri; order Cypriniformes; family Leuciscidae; genus Tiaroga; species Tiaroga cobitis. Next base: position 5,981,501 of record CM060593.1, read on the forward strand.
ATTATGAGCTACAGGCAAAATTTGATTTGATTTTGATTTGGTTCATCTGATCTGTAACATTATATTACATCAGTTCAGTACAGTAGATGTTAATATATAGGCTGTCTGTCTCAATGTTAATCAAATAATTGTGGCATCATGGGAAAAAAAAAGTTGCATCTATGATTTGTGTGCAAAGTTTGGTGGGATTACCAGGGATTTCAAGGTATGGTTGCTAGGTGATTTTGTTTTGGAACTTTCAGAAAACTTTAACTCAATTTTTCTCAATATTGACTTTGACTTCAAACAGGTGTAGCTCAGTAATTTTTTTGTCTGATTCCAGCAAATCATACATTTTTGAAAATGTTTTTTTAAAGGTGCTCTAAGCGACGCTGGGTGACGTCACTTCTTGTTGACGTTCAAAGTATTGTCAAACAAAACGGAGGCTAGCTAGACCTTCCCTCCTCCTCATCCCGTCCCCTCCCCCTGTAGTTTTACTGATACTTCTTTCAAGGTGTAATGTGCCAAGTGAGATAAATGCTTTCATATAATGCAAAAAAAAAAGAGAACATTACCAGAAAAACACGATAAAACGTTTCGCCACCTGAGGTTAAAACTTTAGCTCCCATACCAGGATGCAATAATAGCAAAATAACGTTAGCTTCAAATTTAGTCAAAGTTGTCAATAGGCAATGAATGAACATTAAATTTCATAATAAATAGTTGGTGAAAACAATCATTCACACAAACTGTCGCCCTACTGTGAGTTTGCTTGATTATTTACAATAGAGATTGATAGCTAGCTGCTAGAAACCTATATGTTGTATTCACCAAAGTTAGCGCTGACTGCATTGTTCTAGCTAATTATATCCTTGTGTTTGTTAGGCGAACATGAAAGTCCATTTAGAAAAACCAAACTGGATTTACCCTGTCCAGCAGAAACAGAGCTAACGTTCCCTGAATGTCGGATTGGAAGCCCTTCTGCCGGCGGAGTTCTCTCCACCTTTCAAAGGCTTTTCCAGTGTAAATTCTGGCATGCGTTCCTTCTCCTTTTCCCTCTTCTTTGTATTTTTGCAATCTGTTCATCAGAACGTCGTCTCTTTGGTCGTGTGAACCCCATAAAGAGTTAAAATTCTAACTTCCCTCTTCAGGTTTCTCTCCTCCACACCCCCCATGTACGCACACTAACCCCACCCCCAGACTGGAACACTGTTTTGTTTTGTGGAGCGGGTTGCCCCAGTTTGTTTTTGTTGCTGTTTGTGGAGCCTGGGCTGTCTACAGAGACCGCATTTTTTACAGTGTGTCCAGGGGACAGGCAGCTAGCGGATAGTGAGGAGATGTTTGCTGTATGTGACAAAATATGTTTTGGCCTAAAAAACGTGTGACATCGCTTAGAGCACCTTTAATAGAGAATATGAACATAACAGTAACACATTTTTTAAAATTTGCTCATTGTGACAAATATGTTTAAATTATGTTCAATCAGTGATGATAACTTCACTCATATCAGTTTCCTAATAATGTATGATATTTTTTATGGAGCAGGTGGAATAAAAAAATGTTCTATGACTAAAGCATATAATCATATTATTATTATTATTATTATTATTATCAATCCATTCTCTATATCCATTATTGTACCTGTTAATTTATTATGAATGATAATTGTGAGTTGTAATATTTCTGAACATTATTTGTGGTATGCATTAAGAGGATAGAGCAATACATTAATGTACAGTCTAAGTCTTTGTGAGAACCAAAGCGTCATCTCATGACAACCGCAAAAAAAAAAGGCTCTAATGGAAAACGCAGTCTTTCTCGTATTTAACACTCACACACACACACATCAGACATGATGACTGTTACTGTTCAACATACTTGAGTTTGTCCAGATGTTTGAGTGTATCAGAGAGCAGCTTCAGTCCTGAATCTCCTGGGTGATTGTAGCTCAGATCCAGCTCTCTCAGGTGTGAAGGGTTTGAACTCAGAGCTGATGCCAGAGCAGAACAACCTTCCTCTGTCACCATACAGCAAGATAATCTACAACAACAAGTGTTCATGTTAGTGTGCTTTATTTTTAGAGATGTACAGTAAAAATATAGCCTCAGCCAGGGGCTGCGCTAGGGGTGGACGAATGGTGCTGAAGCCTTGAATGTTTTAAGTAAAGTCTCGAATGTTTTGTTACCTTGTCTTTGTCAAAGAACTGAACAATTATTCAAACAATTTTATAAACTGAAACTGAACAATTTTTTTAATAGACTCTGTACACTAATTAAAATTAAAATTAGTGGCAGTAACTATTTACAAGGATTACACCCCTCTCAAGGCGATCGGCGGGCTTCATCTGGGAACCTGACATCCAGACGCTCGAGAAGAGGGACAGGCGAGACCGGAGCGTTCACAAAGAAAAATGCTCACAATTTGTACAGGCAATTCCCTCGAGAACTGCCTGTGCGCGCTCTTCCTTCCCAGACAGAAAAACGCACTGTTCGTGTGTGTCACCCGGCTTCAGATATCTTGAGCACGGGTCTGCACACTTCTGAAAGCATTTCATAATTACCTGATTTTCAAAGCGGTTACAGACAAAACAGTCCCTGAAGACAAAAAGGATGTTGTCATGTTTGCAAGGCGCCCTTTTATACTTCCAGGTCGCATGTTAATCATTCAGATTAATGATTCACGGGCTGTCGCCGGTCAATGTGTTTGACGTGATTTGATTGTGATTTCAGACACCTGTCACGCCTGAGGCGTTCCCCAAAGCGTCATTCGATGGGAACTCTAGCTGGTGGATGTCACAGAAATGAAGGTGACACAAATCTACAGCATTAATGTCTTAAAGATTTGGAAAAGGGGTAAAAACTTGTATTTCTAGAAATCATGCGTCACTATTTGGGTGACCCAACAAAAACAAATTAGCATATTTTTGGATTATTTCTGTTTGTTTTTAAAATGATCCAAACACGAAGATGATTAATACATTTAGTTTAAAAAAAACAAAACGTCAGAAAAAAAACAGCAACAGTGGTTAAAGTAGGACTGGTCAGTAAAATTTAAAAGAGAGGGCTGACAGAAGGGTCATTTGTCACGAAAAATATGTTAATAAAATGATAAAACGGTGCAGAATATAAACATTTTGACTTTTTGCCACAATTTTAGACAACACTGTATACACATTTCCAAGAGAGCAGTTAGATTTGTGGTAGGCTTATGAAGAAAAAAACAGAACAATTTTATATTTCCCAAAATGTTTTCTTCTTAAACATGCTTGACGCGGGCCTACTAATTATCATCAGTGTGAAACACAAACCTCAGTATGTTAAGTTGACAGTTTGGACTCTTTAGTCCAGTAGAGAGCAGCTTTACTCCTGAATCCTGCAGGTCATTGTTACTCAGGTCCAGCTCTCTCAGGGGGGAGTTTGATGATTGTAGAGCTGAGGCCAAAGCTTCACAAGGCTGATCTGTGAGATTGCAGTTCGCCAATCTGAAAACAGGAAAGGACTCTGGTTAAAATGCATGCTATTGTGCTGATGTCCCCTTAAGCAAAGAAATTATATTTCCATATACTGTATGTATGATCAATACATTAAATGGTGTAAATATATTGGAAATATACAGAATAATATATTGTATTAGTATATTAAAATATAATGAATAATGCATTAGGAATTGTCACTTTTCATATATTGAAAAATATGTGGCAATCTATTTATTATTGCACTAATGTGTATTCATGTGTTATTTTCATTTGAGTTATGTTTCTGCTACACAAAGTATTTGGGTTGAGTTTACGAGGAAAGTTCTGTTGGTATTACTTAAGTCTAAATGGTCTAACACAAAACACTAATTTTAAATCGTCGCCCCAATTATTTTTTAGATAAAATTAGGCAATATTTAGCTTGAGAATATGTAAGACATAATTAAGAAATGTAAGGCGACAGGTTTCCAAACTAAAAAATATCGCCTTGGTTTAACTAAAAAAAAAAAATCATATTTTTGGATTATTTCTGTTTGTATTTTAAATTATCCAAACACGAAGATGATTTATAAATTTAGTTAAAAAAAAGAAAAACAAAACGTCAGAAAAAAACAGCAACAGTGGTTAAAGTAGGACTGGTCAATAAAATTTAAAAGAGAGGGCTGACAGAAGGGTCATTTGTCACGAAAATATGTTAATAAAATGATAAAACGGTGCAGAATATAAACATTTTGACTTTTTGCCACAATTTTAGACAACACTGTATACACATTTCCAAGAGAGCAGTTAGATTTGTGGTAGGCTTATGAAGGAAAAAACAGAACAATTTTATATTTCCCAAAATGTTTTCTTCTTAAACATGCTTGACGCGGGCCTACTAATTATCATCAGTGTGAAACACAAACCTCAGTATGTTAAGTTGACAGTTTGGACTCTTTAGTCCAGTAGAGAGCAGCTTTACTCCTGAATCCTGCAGGTCATTGTTACTCAGGTCCAGCTCTCTCAGGGGGGAGTTTGATGATTGTAGAGCTGAGGCCAAAGCTTCACAAGGCTGATCTGTGAGATTGCAGTTCGCCAATCTGAAAACAGGAAAGGACTCTGGTTAAAATGCATGCTATTGTGCTGATGTCCCCTTAAGCAAAGAAATTATATTTCCATATACTGTATGTATGATCAATACATTAAATGGTGTAAATATATTGGAAATATACAGAATAATATATTGTATTAGTATATTAAAATATAATGAATAATACATAAGTAATTGTCACTTTTCATATATTGAAAAATATGTGGCAATATATTTATTATTGCACTAATGTGTATTCATGTGTTATTTTCATTTGAGTTATGTTTCTGCTACACAAAGTAATTGGGTTGATTTTACGAGAAAAGTTCTGTTGGTATTACTTAAGTCTAATTGGTCTAACACAAAATACTCACAAAATACTCGCCCCAAGTATTTTTTAGATAAACCAAGGCAATATTTTGCTTGAGAATGTGTTAGAAATAATTTAAGAGAATTGAAGATAAATTTAAGCCAACAGGTTTCCAAACTAAAAAATATTGCCTTGGTTTAACTAAAAAGAATTGAGGCAACTATTTGGATGGGAAATTTGAGTATTTTGAACTCAACTAATTTTTGTTTGACCAATTAGACTTTACATGTTTTCAACATGTACATTACATTATTCAACATTATTCAATATATCATAATATATTAATGCAATTTATTATTCCCCATCATCACACATTTTGGATGTATCTCTCATCACACCCAATTCAATTCTTGCAATTAGTAGTCTCTACTAATGAACTACTGAGTTAAATTGGGTGTGTTAGATTAAGGAAACATCAAACATGTCCAGTGTTGGGGGACCCAGGGCAGGTTTGAGAAGCACTGACTTAGTTAACCAAATTTACCATAACAGATCATGTTACTTTAACATTCACTCTCTGGTCAAAATTAAAACAAAGATTTGACTTAATTAAAAGTGCATTATGTACATCAGGGATCTTCAACTCCTGGAGGGCTGATGTCCTGCAGACTTAGGCCCACACTAATACGTTTTTGTTGGAAAACGTATATTTTTCTCTCCAGTTTGGCCTTCCGTCCACACTGAGATGGCGTTTTAAGTAAATGAAAACGTAGCTTTTGGAATACGCTCTCCAAAATTTGAAAACGCCGTTTTCGCGTTGTAGTGTGGACTGTGAAGCCGGAGGTATTTGAAAACGATGACGTAAGTTTAGTCATGTGATCCATGTTGTAGAGTATCTGGTCAGGCTCACATGACATAACCATTGTAGAGTATCTGGTCAGGGTCACATGACATAACCATTCTAAGTTTGGGGAAAAGCTTTTAACCTTCGACTCGCCTTTAGTAACTCACCAGCGAGTCCACAGAAAGTCTGTCCCTAATGGCGTTCCTTGACACACACACACACACACACACAGCCAGGGGTCCGGCCTCAAAAAGATCTCCTCAGAGCGAAGCCAGATGGACACGAGCACACTCCAACACACACACATGAAACTTCCATTAACTTTATCATATAAAGACTTTACTGAGATATATTTGATATGTTTTTAAGTGGACCTGCTTGCCCACGTCATAGTGGGATATCTGTGATTTTATCATAGTATTAAATGAACCATAAGTATGTGTAGTTATGCCTTTTTATGTAACTTTGCAGTAGTATCCTCCTTAAATGTCTTTCTTCATACCTTCAGAATCCTCTTGATCTGACCAAACCATATATATGTGAACAAACCGTAACATGTATTTTACTATGTTTTATCATCTTTGGAGTGTTTCTTAATTCTGTCACGGTCATAAAACATTTAAATGACCGTCCTGACAAGACAAAGAGGAATCTTCCGCGGGCACTTTTCTCCCAGCTGATTGGTGCATTCACGCCAGTGGAGGCGTGAGCAAAAGTGTCTTTAAAGAAGACGCACCAAGCTAAACTCTCTCTCTTGACTCTTGCCTCTCTCCTCCTTCACCATGTAACTCCCGTGCTCCGTGATTCCCGCAGGAATCTTTTCTTTTCTTTGTTTTGTTTTGTTGAGTTTTGTTTTCTGTATTCGACTCTGTTCATTTCCACAAAGGGAAATGAACTTAGTCTGAACTATTCCTTTGGTAACTTTACGTCAAAGACCTTTTAAGCCTTTGAAATTGCGCGCTCCTCGGACCAGCTGCACACCACGTGACGCTCCAACGGGACGCCACACACGCGCGCTCCCCGGACCAGCCGCAACCACGTGACGCTCCAACGGGACGCCACACACGCGCGCTCCCCGGACCAGCCGCAACCACGTGCTGCTCCAACGGGACGCCACACACGCGCGCTCCCCGGACCAGCCGCAACCACGTGACGCTCCAACGGGGCGCCACACACGCGCGCTCCCCGGACCAGCCGCAACCACGTGACGCTCCAACGGGACGCCACACACGCGCGCTCCCCGGACCAGCCGCAACCACGTGACGCTCCAACGGGACGCCACACACGCGCGCTCCCCGGACCAGCCGCAACCACGTGACGCTCCAACGGGACGCCACACACGCGCGCTCCCCGGACCAGCCGCAACCACGTGACGCTCCAACGGGACGCCACACACGCGCGCTCCCCGGACCAGCCGCAACCACGTGACGCTCCAACGGGACGCCACACACGCGCGCTCCCCGGACCAGCCGCAACCACGTGCTGCTCCAACGGGACGCCACACACGCGCGCTCCCCGGACCAGCCGCAACCACGTGACGCTCCAACGGGGCGCCACACACGCGCGCTCCCCGGACCAGCCGCAACCACGTGACGCTCCAACGGGACGCCACACACGCGCGCTCCCCGGACCAGCCGCAACCACGTGACGCTCCAACGGGACGCCACACACGCGCGCTCCCCGGACCAGCCGCAACCACGTGACGCTCCAACAGAACACACAAGACACGCAGCTCACTCACTCAACTTTAAGACGGTGTTTTTCCGTGGTGTCTCTCAACGGTTTTAAAGTCTGTAATTTGCCACTGATACCTCCAGTCTCTCTCCCTCTCTCATTCACTCTCTCCCTGTTTCTTTCACTCTCAGATCCTTTTAGTGTTTTGTTATTGTTGTTGTGTTATTGCCTGTATATACATTTTATTCCTGTAACGTTAGTAACCGTATACGTAGTTTTCCTTATTAAATTCACTATATTCATTCATTGATTCTGTCGTGTTTTGCTCATATCCAAGTCCCTTTAATGTCTCGATCAAAAGCTACGAGCTTTACAAATTAAAGATACTTTAAATTGTATTTTGTTATATAATATTATTCTGACAATTGAGCTAATTTTAACCTGTCTGTAAAATATATGTACATTTGTGGTTAAAATCCGATGTATAGATATGAATGCAGATGCAGGTAACAGATTATCCCCCTCGTTGGGCGATTTAACATGTATAAGTATCTGGTTCAAACCCGTATGAATAATTATTAATTATGAATTATTAATTGTTGAATACATATTCCCCAAAACGATCCCGGATACTTTACAATGTTGTACCAATAGATATTCATGTTTACCAGTATTGTGCCTGTTATGTGCTATTCACTTTTACACTGTTGCTAAAATATGTTACTTTGCACACTCTTCATATCACAGTCCTGCACAGATGACAGAAAATGTACTCACATTTGCTGTCCTGCGGCAATACAGGAGAGCAGTCGCGTTTTAGACCAAACATATGGTGACTGAGTGCGACCTGGACGCATCAGTGATGGTGAGATATTTTGCTAAATAAAATTATCCTGTTAGAAGAATTGCGCGATAACTTTATTATTTATTTTTCCATCTGTATCATCTCAGTGAGCTTTTGTGAGGTTTCACGCATCCGCAGTAAGGTGAATTGAGAAGTTTCTCATCCACACTGAAACGTCTGAAAACGCTAGTGTGGACGGAGAGCGTTTTTTAAACGAAAACGCCGTTTTCAAATGTATCCGGATTAATGTGGACGTAGCCTTAAGTTCCAACTCTAATTAAACACATCTCTGTCTGTAATTTGCAAAAGCAAATCTGAATGAGATTCGCTTGTGTGAGGATATTTGGAGGGCCAGTGTCCTAAACTCAGCAGGACATTTTTCCTCCAGGATTGGAGCTATATAATATAATATAATATAATATAATATAATATAATATAATATAATATAATATAATATAATATAATATAATATATATGATGAAGTACTGTCATCAATAGTCTTAGAATTGGACTAGCTTTACGGGTAGCTTGGTTATGTTCACAAAGTATAAACAAACAAAAAAAACTGTTTGTGACCACAAACCCTCATAAAACTCATCAAACCTCCATCACTACTTCTGTCAAATATAATTATGTTTATATTTTCACACTCACAGAGCTTTTCTGCAGTTCCTCACAGCAGGTAGCAGTCTCCATTTCCCCTCTTTTGATTTAAAGTTGTACTTCATGAAGTCTAACTCATCCATCACCTCCTCTGACATCAGGATCATGTTCGCCAATGTTGAGCATTGCGCAAGAGAGAGACTTTTTGTTTTTGTTTCAGAATTTAAAAATGCCTGCATTTCTTTAACAACAGAATGATCCTTCATCTCAATCAAGCAGTGTGACAGATTCATCCATCTTTCAGGACTGACATTGTTTTTTTGACCTCGTTTGAGGTTTTGGATTATTTTCTTGATGCTCTCTGGGTTGTTCTCTGTGTGAATCAGCAGATCCTGTAAGAGTCTCTGGTTCGACTCCAGTGAGATGCCATGAAGAAAACGAAGTAAAAGATCCAGGTGTCCATTTTTACTCTTCAAGGCTTTATTCATTGCTCCCTTCAGAAACACGTCCAGAGGAACGTTTCCAGACGAAGTTCTGGACTTTCCTTTGAGGAACTCTTTCATAACTTCACTCTTCTTGTGTAAATAGCAGAAAAACACATACAGTGCAGCAAAAAACTCCTGAAAGCTGAGATGTACAAAGCTGTAAACCTTTTTGTGATAAATCACAGATTCCTCCCTAAAGATCTCAGTGCAAATCCCAGAATACACTGAGGCGTCAGTGACGTCTATGCCGCTCTCAATCAGGTCCTCCTCATAGAACATCACATTGCCCTTCATCAGCTGATTGAAAGCCAGTTCAGCAAGTTTCACAATCACTTCTCTGTTGGACTGCAGGAGTTTCTCTGGGTCTCTCTCTTCATACTTCTGGTTCCTCATATGAGTTTGAATGAGGAGGAAGTGTATGTACATTTCAGTCAGAGTTTGAGGGATTTCTGCACTGAGATCTTGTTTCAGGATGTTCTGAAGCACAGTGGCTGAGATCCAGCAGAAGACGGGTATGTGACACATGATGTGGAGGCTTCTTGCTTTTCTGATGTGTGAGATGATTCTGCTGGCTTGATCCTCATCACTGATTCTCTTCCTGAAATATTCCTCCTTCTGAGGGTCATTGAATCCCTGAATTTCTGTCACACGGTTGATGTATTTGGAGGGGATCTGATTGGCTGCTGCTGGTCTGGTGGTGATCCAGATGAGAGCTGAGGGAAGCAGATCTCCTTTCATGAGGTTTGACATCAACACACCCACAGATGAAGACTCATTTACATCAGAAACTTTCTCACTGTCTGAAAACATCAGTGTAATTCTGCTTTCATCCAGACCATCAAAGATCAACACAACTGTACATTCATCATACATCTCTGAGTCCAGATCTCGAAGTTCAGGATGGAAGTCCAGCAGAAGTCTGTGAAGACTGTACTGATGATCTTTAATCAAGTTCAGCTCTCTAAATGGAAGCACAAACATGAAATCTACATCCTGATTGGCCTTTCCCTCGGCCCAATCCAGAATGAACTTCTGCACAGAGACGGTTTTTCCGATTCCAGCGATGCCTTTAGTAAGAACAGTCTTGATTTTGTCTTTCTTCTCTCTTCTCTTCTCCTCATATCCAGGTTCAGGTGAAGGATCAAAGATGTCATTGCAGTTGATTGGAGTGTCTTGGAGTGTCTTGTAACTATTCTGCATCTGTAGCACCTCATGTTCTTCATTCACTCCTTCACTCTCTCCCTCTATGATGTACAGCTGTGTGTAAATCCTGTTCAGGAGGGTCTGATTCTCTTGTAGTTTGATTCCCTCAAATAAGCTCTCATATCTGTTCTTCATGCTGGTTTTGTGCTGGTCTTTGACTCTCTGCAGATCCTCATGCACTGGCTGGTGAGAATCGAGCTGCAGGGCTGCTTCTGTGTCATGATGACTGATGTGTTTCTGACAGGAGGAGGATGAGCTGGTCTGACAGGACACATCTCTGATCTGCTCAGCTCTCCCACCACTGAAAACACATTAAGATGAACAGAAAGACAAAAACAAAAGAGAGAAAATATTTAAATGTCTCTAATATTAAATTATCCTATTTTAAATCATACCAAAAACACATTTAGAAAGAAGTGTTTGATTAATAGACTATAATAGGATTACTGTCCATATAATGCTAATGCAGAAACCCAATGTGACAAAAATAGAGTGTCATATAGACATATAAAAGAGTAATGACAGAGAAGCTATTTAACAAAGTCCCTACCGACTCTTTCTTTACATAACAGTTTCAGTTTCTGTTGTATTTCAGTTTATCATTTTTTTCTGTTTAAATAACTTTATTGCTGGAATAACATAATAATGTAATAATGTCCCTCTTGTTGTTTGTGTGTACACTCACTGTGTTCTTGTGTTGAATGTTTGACTCGACATGAATATACTCACAGACGGTGAAAGGGCGCTGCTTCATCACTGAGATCAGGAGGCTGTAGAGGAGATGCTGCTCTCTTTCTCTTTCTGCTGACGATACTGAGAGGAAGAGAGAATATTTCAGATTGTTTCTTTGCAGATTATCTGTGTGCTCCAATAAATTAACACCAACGCTGGTTTATAGAGAAGTACTTGTGTTACATGTAACAGAAAACAGAGGTTTTCTCTTTCAAATATTATATATTATGTATAAACTGTCTAATACATGTTAATTTAATGAAGCAGACACAGATTACTGTTATCCGCGTCTGCCTGGACGATCTGTGAGGCTGTTTCTCGTGAGTTCACAAGGTGATGATCTGGGTAAAGCAGGGCGCACACATAGCATGAACTTTCAGCACAAGTGAAACTCAAAATGTAAACATGGTGAAACAACATGATCTCCTGGACTCCCATACCTTTAGTTTCATATATTTGGTCTATTTAACTTTAACGTTATAATAGGGAGCTGACTTATGTTTGACTGAATAGTTTGCTTTATTTCTTATTTTTTAGCTTCTTATACCTTTTAGGCTACTTATACTTTTATAATGGCTATTATTGATCATTAAAACTGACATTTAACAAAAAGGGTTGTGACATTTTATTTTATATATTTAAAACATACAAAATATGTTATATATTTATTTTATTATACATGTTGCCTACATTCTCTTCACTATGTACATATATAATAAAATAAAATGACACAACCTTGTCTGTTTTTGCTAAATGTCAGTTTTAATGATCAATATTATAATGTTTTTTTATGGATCATATTTAAAAAAAAAATATATATATAGAGTCAGGGTTGTGTTTTATATTTAGTGTTGATATAAATGTATGCAGTGAAGATAATCAATTGCGTTGCCTGAACCACATTTGTGTGGCCAGTAATATGTTTAAGTTTTTTTTAATGAAAATAAAGAGAGGCAGAGTGGTGTTTTATAACATATTTAGTTTTATTGTAGCCTAAATATACATAAAGAGATAACCGGAGTAGCAGAGCGAGCTGAGTGACGCTATCAGGAACGCCGCTGTTCCATTTGCAGAATTTTCGGACTTGCGTCCTCGGGAGTTCGTTCTCCTGAGTCGAACTTGTCAAGTCCGAACTACCAAAGACTCAAGTCTGAAATTTGCGTACTTGGTATTGAGAAACGGCCAATGATTCAGTGAGCCATTCATAACTCGATGACTCACTCATTAAGACAGTGACTTGCCACCACCTACTGTCAGATTAAGTTTTTATATAAAAGTGTTTAGTCCATTACATGAAATTCTTTTCATCATTCCTTTCTTACACTCTGAAAAAATGCTGTGTTGTTTCAACCCTTATTTGGGTCAAATATGGACAAACCCAGACGTTGGGTTAAAATTTTAATTAATATGTTTAACCCAACGGTTGGGTTTGTCCATATTTGGCCCAAATTTGGTTCTTCAAAACCTGCATTTTTTTAGAGTGTAGTTAAAAAACTGCAAATGCTTCTTCTGCTTTGTTCATTCTCACCACTTTATAGCATTTCCTTCATTCCTGTCCCTGTTATTCCAACTTTTCCTAATTCTTCAATCATCTTTTTCCTCTGTTCTTCATATTGTCTGCAACTCATAAGCACATGCTCTATAGATTCTGTAACTTGACAACAGCCACAAATACCAGTTGGGTGCTTACTTATTGTGTATAGCGTGCCATTTAAATGACTCTGACCTATCCTTAATCTGGTCATAACTATTTCTTCTTTTCTATTCCCTCCCCTATTCTTCACAGCACCAGCTTTATTTTTAATAGCATACAAATGTCTCTCTTTCGTCTCCGTCCCACTGATGTTGCCATTGTCTAATGGCTTCTTTCCAAACTATACTCTTTCCTTTCAGACGTTGACAACTTAATATGTGTTTCAATGTTCTCTTGACTTTTTTAACAGCTTGTTTGGCTAATTTTTCTACTCTCTCATTACCCACAATGCCAATATTAGCAGCAATCCAAATCAGTTGAATCTCATAGCATTTTTGCCCGATTCTTGTGTATATTGTCAATATTGTATACAGTAACTCCTGATAACAATTGGACATACCCATCATGAAACTGTACAAATCAGCCCATGATTAACTCACTCTCAAGTCATCCCAGGTGTATATGACACTCTTCTTCCAGACGAATACAATCTGTGTTATATTAAAAAATGTCCCCTGGCTCTTCCAAGCTTTATAATAGCAGTGAATGACCGTTTTTGTTTTGAAGTCCATAAAAGTGCATGTATCCATCATAGAAGACTCATGGTTTCGCTTCAAAAGGGCTTTATTGTCCCCCCGGAGCCATGTGGAGCACTTTTATGATGGATAGATACACTTTTATGGACTTCAAAACAGAAACAGTCATTCACTGCCATTATAAAGCTGTTCAGTTCTCTAAACAGCCTCAACATGTTTTCCTTTGTTTTTATCTGCTGTATTTGAACTTATTTTCTTATCTCATAAAAAAACAAGTCACTTAAATAAATTGTTTTCAAAAAAAATATAAAAAGCCTTTATTCTTTTATGGGTATTTTAAAAACAGATGACAAGCAACGGCACACCAACCCGTTGCGGCTAAAGAGCATTCATCAGGGTGTCACACGTGCCGTGTCATTGCTCGTCACCTGTTTTTAAAATACTTTAAATAATCTTTTTGGGGTCATTTCTCAGCCAAGTTGGATTTGTGATTAATTAATCGGATCACTTGACAGCCCTATTATTAACATATTAATATTCTGAGAAAAGAACATCAGTGAGTGAATTATGTTGAAAGACATCATGACACTCACACAGAGCCAGAGGTTCCAGCAGGTCCATCACTGAGACCAGGGGGATTCATCATGGAGTTGTTACTCTTCATGGACACACAGCTGAATCCTGGAGATTGTCCATCACTGAGACCAGGGGGATTCATCATGGAGTTGTTACTCTTCATGGACACACAGCTGAATCCTGGAGATTGTCCATCACTGAGACCAGGGGGATTCATCATGGAGTTGTTACTTTTCATGGACACACAGCTGAATCCTGGAGATTGTCCATCACTGAGACCAGGGGGATTCATCATGGAGTTGTTACTCTTCATGGACACACAGCTGAATCCTGGAGATTGTCCATCACTGAGACCAGGGGGATTCATCATGGAGTTGTTACTCTTCATGGACACACAGCTGAATCCTGGAGATTGTCCATCACTGAGACCAGGGGGATTCATCATGGAGTTGTTACTCTTCATGGACACACAGCTGAATCCTGGAGATTGTCCATCACTGAGACCAGGGGGATTCATCATGGAGTTGTTACTCTTCATGGACACACAGCTGAATCCTGGAGATTGTCCATCACTGAGACCAGGGGGATTCATCATGGAGTTGTTACTCTTCATGGACACACAGCTGAATCCTGGAGATTGTCCATCACTGAGACCAGGGGGATTCATCATGGAGTTGTTACTCTTCATGGACACACAGCTGAATCCTGAAGATTGTCCATCACTGAGATTAGGAGATTCTGCTCTCTGAGTGTGAACAGACGCCTCCTCCTCTTTCTCCTCATACACACTCATTTTACAGGCAGAATTCTACTTCTCTTCTTCCCAGATAAGATACATAATTTCAGGCCTGTATGTGGAAACACAGAACATACACTGAATTTTGACACAATTAAGTTTCAGTTCTAGCTGGTGACCAGAAGTGAGGGTGCACAGTGACGGAAGTGGTCGGGGCCCCGCGGTGCCGACGCTGTGTGTTTGGGGGACCAAGAAGCTGTGGTTTCCAGTGATTTTAGGCCAGTTAAGGGCCGTTTTTCTGATGACACAAAACCCACTGATGGCGCAATAATACTGGGATAATGAGCTCACAGGTGTGTGTTTATAGAATATTTTACAATTCTTTGTACACAGCTCAGCCAATCATAACCAAGGACCAGAACTATCTATTTTATAATATTAATTTCTTAGTATTCCTTTAGGATATTTGACTAATGGTGTGGCGGATCTCATTTGTGCTTTACCAAAACATTTTATTATTATGAAGTTGAATTATTATCCACATCCTAAATGATACTGCAGACCAACTTCAACTTTCTATTCTCAAACTACATTTTTTACTTGTTTTTTCAAAAATTCTTGCTTGTTTTCTGAATTCGTATATATACTTGATTTATGTAGTTTATTTATCTTGTTTTTAGATAACAGAACAACCAGCTTCCTCATTGCTGCCGAGGAACAGTGGCGATTCAGGCCATGGGGATTGCAAATGGATTTAGCAGAGGGGTTAGAGATGGGCCTTGCCTTATCTCTGCCCTCACCTGCTAGATCCAGTGCCTTTTCTCAAGGTTTGGAAGCATGCACTGCGGTTTCTTCTGCCCCGAGTGAAACACCGTTAATCAGTATTAGGCTACAAAGAGCCTAAAGGTTATGAGGGGATTCCTAAGGTGGAAGAGACGCTGTATTCAACAGCTGGTCAGGCTGCATGT
This sequence comes from Tiaroga cobitis, assembly GCA_030578255.1. Classification (NCBI taxonomy): domain Eukaryota; kingdom Metazoa; phylum Chordata; class Actinopteri; order Cypriniformes; family Leuciscidae; genus Tiaroga; species Tiaroga cobitis. Next base: position 5,997,228 of record CM060593.1, read on the forward strand.
CTACATACATGTCACTGCTGCAAGCCTACCAGGCTGATTTGTTAGGAGACTTCGATGAGGGAGGGGGTTTTGCCCAGATGCGGTTACTGAGCAGTCCCCTCCAAGGGGAAGTGGGTAACCCTAATTATAGGAAGCTAGTTATTTTAGTCGATAAAGTTTTCAATATGGATATTTTTTCTTATACGAACGCATCACTTCACTTCAGAAGACCTTTATTAACCCCCACAGATCCGTGTCGAGCACTTTAATCATGAATAGATACGCTTTAATGTACTTCCAAAGTCAAACAGCCATTCACTTACATTATCAAGCTTGGAAGAGCCAGGACATAGTTGTATTATAACTCAATTGTATGAGTATGAAAGAAGAATGTCATATACACTAGGGCTGGGCGATATATCGCACGATATTGTTATGCGCATCTCGTCAGTAAAGCCGGTTCCTTGATTAAATCGCCTTCACCTGCTTTCAGATGGAGCGGCATTTACTACAAAGAGCCGTAGTTCACTGACAAGCTGAGCCATATCGCACTAATATCGCGGACGTATCGCCAGTGATATTTAATGCGATATGGCTCAGCTTGTCAGTTAACTACGGCTCTTTGTACACAGCAAACACTCAGTGTTAAATTAACACTCCTGGGAGTGTATATGAGTCCACACTCAATAGTGTTAAAGTTAATGAGATAATTAAGTGATTAATTAAGTGATGATTAAGCATTATTGAAGACACCTAAAGCAGAATCACAAGGAGAAAACCTAAAATTGTAAGCCACCGTTATGGCGATCATTGTTTGCTTTAGTTGGGCTCTTGACCCTTATATTATTAATTTTAGATATAGTTTGTCTGTTATATCTGAGTTATAACTGCCAGATGAACAAAGAAAAATAGTATCTGATGGTGGTGGTGGGTATATTATGACAATCATCATTTGAACTTTATGTTTGTGATTTATGCTGTTGGTTACAGCATAACTGTGATTCTCCATAAATATCCAGAATTTTAGATATAATATAAAGCATTTCTTAAAAGTTGTTTTAAAAAAAAAATCCTTCTCTTAGGCACACAACAATGGTGACGAGCAGAATATTCAATTAGGGAAAAGTAAATTACATAGACAATTCAGATAATTTATTCATACCGCAATGCATGATGGGAGCCATTAATGAGTTGTGATTGGTGGCAGCCACTGCAACATGCATTATTATTGTCACCATTGTTGAGAGTCACAGGCTGATTATTGATGTCTGTGTTTCTAAAGAAATTAATTTGAAAGTGTTTTGATCAGAACAATGCTTATTAAATATTTTGGATTATAAGAAAAATACTGATAATCATATGCTGTAGAATCACAAAAGTGTTACTAACAAGTTAAACCAAACTATCTCAATAAGCTTCATTTTTCAGATCACAGCATGATTATGCCATAACATAACCAACACAATCAGATCACACTTTTCTTTGTCCATTCGACTGTTATAAATCAATAACAGCAGACAAACAAAATTTAGAGTGAAAGTATATGGGTCAAGAGCCCAACTAAAGCAAACACTGATCGCCATAATGGTGGCTTACAGTTTTTTTCTCCTTCAGTGATTCTGCTTGTTAACATCAGGTGTCTTCAATAATGCTCAATCATCACTAAATTAATCACTTAATTATCACATTAACTTTAACACTCTTGAGTGTTAATTTTAACACTCATATCTGCATTATGTCTTCCATCTGAAAGCAGGTGAAGGCGATTTACTACTAATCAAGGAACCGGCTTTACTGAAGAGATGCGCATAACAATCTCATGCGATATATCGCCCAGCCCTAATATACACCTAGGATGGCTTCAGGGTTAGTAAATCATGGGCTAATTTTCATTTTTGGGTGAACTATCCCTATTAGCCTCATTCATTGGCAAACACTAAATAAGCTTACAAAGTTTTTGGCACAGAGTTCAGTTGTTGAGCTCATGTGCTCATAATCTTGAGACGCCAGTCATTTGCCATTCAAATACAAAATCTGGCCCAAATCGTTATTAATTTATATACCGACGTCACCTTGAGACGGATGAGTGTGTACATGCATTTTCAGTAGGCTAATAGGCCTAAGTTTGTTTTTGCTTTCGCTTTTAATTGGCTTTTCGCTTAAACTCGTTTACCCCTTAATTTTTTTAAGTTAACTTTTCCCTATATGATTATATTTGCCTCCTTTTACACGAGTAGAGTCGCAGTCGTGTGCTGTATAGCCTATCTGTGAGTTTGTCCTAAACGCCCTGCGCTTCTCATCAGGTGTGCGCCGTCATTATAGTTTCTGGAGTGATAAGTTAGTCGCTGTCTGTCAGGAGAGAAGCGAAGCGAACACGTTTTAGGTGTTTAAATTGTTTTGCCGCAAAAGGCGTCTAAACAATTGATATTACTCATTGATATTATAACTGTGAAACTTTTTAATGAACTTACCGTCACACGTGAAGACATTGTTAGATTTTGATTTAGGCGAAATGGAGTCTGGTCATCCGATATGAACGCTTTCGGTTTCACTGTTGACAGAGTTCCGCTGCGTGAGTTCCTCCCCTGAACGTGATGACGTTGATCTGCGTGCTCTCTTTCTGGATGCCGCTTAAAAGTGACATAATAAAATCAGTGTTTATTAAGGGCTAAGCAAAAATCTCAATGAATAGCCTAAACTAGTTTTCAAAATGAAAGATACATTGCCATTTGGACAGTGTGGAATCCCTAAGCTATAAAATTCTCACACAGCCTCTCAAGCACGTGTGTGTTAATATTATAGGCCTATTACTGTATTGTAAGGTGTTTTCACATGTGTTCATGACCCTGATGTCACTGAGTGGGATAGATGCCAAAAGTGCAGGAATACCAAGTAAAATAAATAAACAAACAAATACAAAATAGTGTTCTGTTGATGTTTGTGAAATATTCATATACAATAAAATGTGGACTGATTACATTTTTTAAATACTAGTTCAAAAGTTTTGGATCGGTAAGATTTTTAATGTAAAAAAAAAAAAAAACTTCTCACCAAGGCTGCATTTATTTGATTAAAAATACAACAACAAAAAACCCAGTAATATTGTCTAATTTTATGACAATAATAGAACTGTTTTTTATTTTATTTTAATGTAGTAAAGTGTAAGTTATTCCTGTGATCAAAGCTGAATTTTCCGCATCATTTCTCCAGTCTTCAGTGTCACATGATCCTTCAGAAATCACTCTAATATGTGGATTTGATGCTCAAAAAACATGCATTATTATTATCAATGCTGAAAAATTCAGTATTCTTTGATTAATAGAAAGTTCAAAAGAATATCTTGTAAAATATTTGTTTTGTAACTTCCTATTAATCAAATCAAATTGAAATAAAAATGTAAATAACTGTTTTCAACACTGATAATATTCAGAAATGTTTCTAGAGCATCAAATCATCATATTAGAGTGATTTCTGAAGGATCATTGGACACTGAAGACTGGAGTAATGATGCTGAAAATACAGCTTTGATCACAGGAATAAATTATATATTCACATAGAAAACAGCTGTTTTAATTCATGGTTTTGTCTCTTTGGTTGTAGCCTCCTCAGACCTGGTTGTCCACATACGTGGACATCACAAAGTCCAGGGGTCAGAAAGTAAAAGTCCTGCCATATTTTTATTACACCCACAGCAAAAACTCCAGTGTTAAATGAACTTTACTGGGAGTTTATTTGGATCCAGACTCAAGAGTGTTAAAGTTAATGAGATAATTAAGTGAATAATTGAGTGATGATTGAGATATTATTGAAGACATCAGATGTTAACTAGCAGAATCACTGAAGGAGAAAATCTATATTTTAGTCACCGTTATGGTGATCAGTGTTTGCTTTAGTTGGGCAGGTGACCTTTAAATGTTTATCTAAATATTTTGTTTGGCTGTTTTAACAGCTGGATGAATAAAGAGATCAGATCAGATGTTGTAGATCATGTTTAGACGTAATCATCATTTGACCAGAATCACTGAACTCATTTAAAGCCTACTCTCTGACTTAAATGTATAATGATAATAACAGCATCACAGTGATTCTATAAAATTATATCCAGATTTTTCAAAATAAACCAAATGATATCTTACACGTTGTTTTGATAAATAAATAATAATCTTTCTTTTAGGCACACACATACATCAAGATTCAGTGTATGAATCTCAACAATGGTGACAAACAGAATATTCAATTAGGAAAAGGAAATTACTAAGACAATTCAGATCATAATTTATTCATACCGCAATGCATGATGGGAGCCATGAATGAATTTTGATTGGTGGCACCCAGAATGCACTGCAACATGCTATATAATTGTCACCATTGTTGAGAATCACAGGCTGATTCTTGATGTCTGTGTGCCCATGAAGTAATTAGAAAAGAATAGCTTTTAAGAAATCTTTCGGATATTATTAAAATTTCTGAAAATGTTATACTGTGTAATCAAAAGGTTAAAATCTACAAATGATGATTATATCAAAACATAACCAACAACAGCACATCAGCTTTTCTTGTTGTTCATCTGGCTGTTATAACTCATGTACATCAGCCAAACAACTTCTAAAATTAAAGAATAAAGGGTCAAGAGCCCAACTAAAGCAGTCACTTATCACCATAATGTTGACTTAAAAAATGTGACGTTCTCCTTCAGTGATTCTGCTTGTTATCATCAGGTGTCTTCAATAATGCTCAATCATCACTCAATTATTCACTTAATTATCTCATTAACTTTAACACTGGAGTTTTTGCTGTGGGTGGAATAAAATGTGGCAGGACTTTTACTTTCTGACCCCTGGACTTTCCACCTCTGACCAAAACTCGGGTCTTAGGAGGTTAATGCTGAAATTAAAGGCCCACAAAACAATCACTCTCTTTCAAAGTTTCAAACTTTAAAAAGCTTGTTTTGACAACATTCAATACCACATTTATGTACACTCAAAAAAATGATGTGTTGGCTTCACTTAACTTTTTTTTGTAAACAGGTTCCACCGGTTCCACATAACTTGGTTTCGTTAAAAAAACATAATTTGTTCATGTAACTTCAACATCATGGAAGTCATTTTAAGCCATCCAATCAAACTCTGAGCTGAGTGTTAAATGAACACTGAAGCAGTGTTAAAGTTAATGAGATAATTAAGTGAATAATTGAGTGATGATTGAGCATTATTGAAGACACCTGATGTTAACAAGCAGAATCACTGAAGGAGAAAACCGGAATTTAAAGTCACCATTATGGAGATGAGTGTTTGTTTTAGTTGGGCTCTTGACTCTTACATTATTAACTTAATTTTATGTTTGGCTATATGAGTTATAACAGCCAGATGATCACATAGAAAAGGTGATCTGATGCTGTTGGTTGTGTCTTAACGTAAACATTATATGTTGAAACACAGCACGTCGACACTTGGTTAGGTGGAGCTGGGGATTGAACCATCAACCTTACGGTTTGTAGACAACCTACGTGAGCCACTGTTAAGTTTACCTTATGGATTATAACAGCACTGCTGTTGTGGAGCATACCATTTTTAGCCATTTTAATAGAATTCAAATGATCAAACCAATAAAAAAGAAACTTCTAAAAAGCAAATTAGTTTATATAGGCACACACAGACATCAAAAATCCGCCTGTGAATCTCAACAGTGGTGACTATTATAAAGCATGTTGCAGTGTATTCTGGGTGCCACCAATCAAAATTCATTCATAGCTCCCAGAATAAATAATGAGCTTATGTTCAGAGGTGATCTGTTTGTCACCATTGCTGAGATTCATACGCTAAATATTGATGTCTATGTGTGCATGCATACAAGCTTTTTTTTTTTTTTTTAGTTGATCATTTGGATTTCTTTGAAAGGGCTAAAAAACAGTATGCTCTACAATGGCAGTGCTGCTATAATCCATAAAATAATCTTAACTCAGAAATTTGCTTCTGTATGAGTTCAGTGATTCAGGTCAAACGATTGTGATATAATGATTATGTTAAAACACAACCAACATCTACAGATCACATTTTCTAGTTGATTATCTGGCTGTTATAGCTCAGACAAAGCAGCCAGACAAAATATAAAGTTAATAATGTGGGGGTCAAGAGCCCAACTAAAACAAACACTCATCTCCATAGCGGTGACTTTAAATTCCGGTTTTCTCATTCAGTGATTCTGCTTGTTATCATCAGGTGTCTTCAATAATGCTCAATCATCACACAATTATTCACTTAATTATCTCATTAACTTTAACACTCAGCTCAGAGTTTGATTGGATGGCTTAAAATGACTTCCATGATATTGAAGTTACATGAACAAATTATGTTTGTTTAACAAAACCAAGTTATGTGGAACCGGTGGAACCTGTTTACAAAAAAAAGTTAAGTAAAGCCAACACATCATTTTTTTGAGTGTATATAGCTTCAGATTAACCCCTTAACTGTCACTCTTTTGAGCATAGATGTGAAAATGTATCTAAACTTAAATGGTTGCAAATCATAAATGCGTTGGAATTCAAACCCTAAGCTTGGTCTCTTTTAAAGAAGACACAAAGTTTATTAGAAGCACTTCGAAAAATGGAAGTGTAATAAAGTTATATAAATTTACGTTAACTGTCTTAACAAATGTACTGTACAGTAAGAATATATTTTACAAAATAATTTTACTCTAAAGTTGCTATAATATCAAAGCCATATGTTGTGTTCAGGAATTGAATATGATATCTCAAAAATGTAACTTCCTGTGAGATCTTGTTTAGGCGCTGTACCAAAAATAGCCACCAGGTGACACACACATTCCATTGATGCGTTCTTCTGTAACAAATTAATACATTTCTGTCATAATATCCCTTCGATCACAAAACAGTCACCAAATATGGAACATTGAGTCTCAGATCTTTCCAACAATATGTGCTTTGTCAAGATTATAATTGTATTTGATTATAAAATATTTGAAATAAATGTTGTAATTTGAAACATGACACCGCCCACTAGGGAGAGGAGCCCTAAAAGGATTTGAAGAACCGTTGCCATGGTAACGCAATGTCCGATTTCAAAACGGTTTTCACAGGATGGGTGTCACATGAACATTATTTTGTTCTGTATCTTTTGTGGTTTTGTCTTCTCTCTGTCTGCTAAGTTCCTGTTTGCCTTTGTTCTTATTTGTCTCTACTAATTACCCTCTTGTTTGTTACTATGGTTACTCATTAGTTCCCTTGTTTGCTTCACCTGTGTTTATCAAACTAGCTTTGTTTGCTTTTAGTATTTATAGGCCTGTGTTTCAGTTCTTGTTTACGTTATGGTTTATCCTTTGTTTATTCCTGTATTTTGAGTTAGTTTAATTGTTAATAAATTCTATCGCATCTATCGTCTTTGTTTGGCTGGCTAACCTAAACAACAACTTGTAATACGTGACATGGGCTGAGGTGGGTCTATTTTTTTTATATATTTTTCCAGCAAGGTTTGCCAAATGCAATCGGAAAATTGTCTTAAAAAAACTTTCTTAGTTCACCCAAAAAATACAAATGATCCGATAATTCACTCACGCTTAAGCCATACTAGCTGTATGTGACTTTCTTCTCTCAGCCAAACACATTTGGAGTTATATTAATATCCTGGCTCTTCCAAGATTTATAATAGGAGTGAATGGGGCTCAAGATTTTAAAGCCAGAAAAAGCGCATCCATCCATCATAAAATAAATCCATACTGCTCCAGGGGGTTAATAAAGGCCTTCTGAAGCGAAGCAATGCGTTTTTGTAAGAAAAATATCTATATTTAATTTTAACTTTATAAACTATAATCACTGGCTTCCTGTAACAGCCATATGCGAGTCTAGTACCGGCGAATGAGTACTTAGGTAAAGTTGGTTTTATATTCGCACATTCGCACATTCGTGGTAAAGAACTTTTTCAATTAAATAGTCAATGAAGCAATTTTTTTTTCAGATTCGAAGCAGCTACTTAATATTGACAACAAAGATTGTAAACTACAACATTTTCTACAATCGATCAAAATGGGTAAGTATATTTTTAATGCATACACACTTGGTTGAATATTCAATGTAGTGTGGTAATCAAGATAGGGACCGTCTAAAAAGTTTATATTGTTTTTCATCGTGTGCAAACAGACAACTACATTTTAGCCAACTACAGATGTACCAGCAAATATCTCTCACATTATGTGTTCTAATGCAATAGAATGTCCTTATAATGATGGTGTTTAAAAAGGTGTTTAGGAAATAATAAAGAATGAACATGTAGGCAACATGAACTGTAATCTGGTAACAATCCAGACTGTAGAAAGTGGAAAATCATGTGTAATCTCCTGAACATAGTTAATCGCTTCATTTTACATCTGTTTATATTTATGTTTATTTTTGAAATCAAAATGAACAAGAACAGTGTTGGTGTTGGTTTTAATTATGACATATGATTTATTTCAATAGGTTTTGAAAGGATGGGCCGACTGTTCCAAAGCAAGTTGGATGGTCTTGTCTGGACCCTACAGAACACACTACAGCCCACGTCTTGCTGTTTTATCCACCTCGGTTTTTCTGTTTTTAAGTGTAATAAAGACTTTACAGTGTAACAGTGTTCTCCAGGTGCTGAATAAAAAGAATGGCCTAACAGTATTTTATGTTTTCCTGTTGTATAGCATCTTCAATTAACATTAAACTCTCACAATAATACAATTCGTGTGCATTGATTGATGTTTACAGTCCTGCAGAAATATCACTGTCCATGGAACTGAATCCATCAGATTATTGACAAGTACCCAGAAAGCATGACAGCAAACATGATGTTTATTTTGGGGGTGAAGGGTGTGGATTTTGGAATAAACTGCTGCTTCAATGTATATGTAATGAGTGATTATAATCAAGGTTTTCTTTCTAAATATTACATGAGTGGAATGACTTATCTAGGCATGTGAGATTTTACTTAGTTATAGGCTAGAAGTTACCAGTATGATTACTGAAATGTTTGTTTCATGTATTTTCTAATGTCTGTATTTGATATCTGAAAGCAGTAACAGTGCTTGCTCATTTAGTGATTCTGTGATCTTTGTAACGGCCTACGAACTCCTGTGAGAGTCTTAAAGCTGACTTCTGCTGATGAAACTGAAAACTATCTTCAGTAAATCTTTTCTTTATTATAATTCTGACTCCTGCTCTTCATTTCTTCATATCTGGTTCTGGGTCTTTGACTGTGCGCCCCTAACAGGTGAACATTTAAAAAACTAGCAAAAGTCCTATGGGGTTCTTCAATGGCACACCTTCCATCAAAAAATATTACATTATCTAAATGTATTTATTACTGTAATGGCTGAAAACAGTAACTTCTTTACTTAATGGATGTATTTATAGAAGAATGATTTGCTTTAAAAGAACATTAAAACCATTAAACAAAGTACAGTTTTGAAAATATCTCCCTTACTGTACGTACAATTATCAAATGTGTATTAAAAAAATGACTGTATTTCCCCTAAAGTATTCTTTTCGTGTTTTAAAGGCTGTAGTGCTTTCCTAGTGACCACACTGACTTAATACAGCTGAAATTTCCATAATAACTCCCATACTGTACGTACAATTATCAAATGTTTATTAAAAAAATGTCTGTAATTCCCCTGGCCTAAAGTATTCTTTTCGTGTTTCAAAGGCTGTAGTGCTTTCCTAGTGACCTGACTGACTTACTACAGGTCAAATTTTGACAATAACTCGCATACTGTACGTGCTATTGTCAAATATGTTTATGAAAAATTAACTGTAATTCCCCTAAAGTATTTTTTCCCGTTCCAAGGGCTGTAGTGCTTTCCTAATGACCAGTGTTACTTACTACAGGTGAAATTTTGACAATAACTCCCTTACTGTACGTACAAAAAACTAATAAGTTCAAGAAAAAATTACTGTAATTCCCCTAAAGTATTTTTTCCCGTTTCAAGGGCTGTAGTCCTTTCCCAGTGACCACACTGACTTACTACAGGTGAAATTTTGACAATAACTCCCTTACTGTACGTACAATAAACTAATATGTTTATGAAACCATTACTGTAATTCCCCTAAAGAATTTTTTCCCGTTCCAAGGGCTGTAGTGCTTTCCTACTGATCAGACTGACTTACTACAGGTGAAATTTTGACAATAACTCCCTTACTGTACGTACAAAAAACTAATAAGTTCAAGAAAAAATTACTGTAATTCCCCTAAAGTTTTTTTTCCTGTTTCAAGGGCTGTAGTGCTTTCCCAGTGACCACACTGACTTACTACAGGTGAAATTTTGACAATAACTCCCTTACTGTACGTACAATAAACTAAAATGTTTATGAAACAATTACTGTAATTCCCCTAAAGTATTTTTTCCCGTTCCAAGGGCTGTAGTGCTTTCCTACTGATCAGACTGACTTACTACAGGTGAAATTTTGACAATAACTCCCTAACTGTATATACTATTATCAAATAGGTTTATGAAAAAATTACTGTAATTCACTGTAAGTATTTTTTTAGTGTTCCAAAGGGTGTAGTGCTTTCCTAATGACCAGTGTGACTTACTCCAGGTGAAAATTTGACAATATCTCCCTCACTGTACGTACTATTGTCAATTATGTTTATGAAAAATTAACTGTAAATGACCGTAACTATTTTTCTGCGTTCCAAAGGCTGTAGTCCTTTCCTAGTGACCAGTGTGACTTACTACAGGTGAAATTTTGACAATAACTCACATACTGTACGTGCTATTGTAAAATATGTTTATGAAAAATTAACTGTAAATGACCGTAACTATTTTTCCGCGTTCCAAAGGCTGTAGTACTTTCCTAATGACCAGTGTGACTTACTACAGGTGAAATTTGGACAATAACTCACATACTGTACGTACTATTGTAAAATATGTTTATGAAAAATTAACTGTAAATGACCGTAACTATTTTTCCACGTTCCAAAGGCTGTAGTACTTTCCTAATGACCAGTGTGACTTACTACAGGTGAAATTTCCACAATAACTCCCTTACTGTACGTACAATTATCAAATGTTTATTAAAAAAATTACTGTATTTCCCCTAAAGTATTATTTTCGTGTTTCAAAGGCTGTAGTGCTTTCCCAATGACCAGTGTGACTTACTACAGGTGAAATTTTGACAATAACTCACATACTGTACGTGCTATTGTAAAATATGTTTATGAAAAATTAACTGTAAATGACCGTAACTATTTTTCCACGTTCCAAAGGCTGTAGTACTTTCCTAATGACCAGTGTGACTTACTACAGGTGAAATTTCCACAATAACTCCCTTACTGTACGTACAATTATCAAATGTTTATTAAAAAAAATACTGTATTTCCCCTAAAGTATTATTTTCGTGTTTCAAAGGCTGTAGTACTTTCCCAGTGACCTGACTGACTTACTACAGGTGAAATTTCCACAATAACTCGCATACTGTACGCACAATTATCAAATGTTTATTTTAAAAAAAATACTGTATTTCCCCTAAAGTATTATTTTTGTGTTCCAAAGGGTGTAGTGCTTTCCTAATGACCAGTGTGACTTACTCCAGGTGAAATTTTGACAATATCTTTCTTACTGTATGTACAATAATCAAATATGTTTGTGAAACAATTACTGTAATTCCCCTAAAGCATTATTTTCATGTTTCAAAGGTTGGAGAATGTTCCTAGTGATCAGACTAACTTACTAAAGGTTAAATATTGCCAATACCTGCCTTACTGTAAGTACAGTACATACATATTTTTTATGAAAAAATTACTGTAATTCACCTTAAGTGTTTCTTCATGTTCCAAAGGTTATAGTATGTTCCTAGTGATCACTATACTCAATTAATTTTGATAAATGTATTAGATAAAAGTAGGTATTAGAACTGCTGTTCCTGGTACAACACATTTCGTTCATTGATTAAAAACTGTAAAGATTTTAGCTTAATCATATTTTTTAACGTTATAAATAAGCAACAATCTTATTGTAATGATTCAAATCTGGAATCCATTGCTGCTTCAATGTATATCTAATGAGCTAATTTAATCAAGGTATTAATCAATATTTTCCTTCTAAATATCAAAGGAGTTGAATGACTTCTCTAGGCTTATGAGATTGTACTTTGTTTTAAAATGACCAGTGTGATTATCTAAAATGTTATTTCATGTATTCTCTGTATTGAAAATCTGAGAGGTGCACTGTAAAACCCAACACGTTATGCAAACTTATTTCAGTTGAGACCAATTACCTCAATTTAATTAAGTTTAAAAAACAATAGTTATGAGTACTCTGAACTTATTTTAACCAAATCCACTAAAACAGGGATATTTCTCAATACACAATTAAACTTCTGCATTCAAATATCTTGATATTTGATATTATATATTGAGTAAAAACAGTGAAATTACAAACTTTAAATGAACTTTTAAGTGCTTGTAGTTACTACTAGCTCACACTATCACACACAAAGTCAAATCCTTTAAGTTAAGCTAACTCATTACATTTGAGGACACCGATTACCTTAATTTAATTTTTATTTTAAGCAATTATTTAAGTGACTAATTAAGTAATGATTGAGCATTAGTGGTGAACACCTGCTGTTAACAGGCAAAATCACTGAAGGAAAGAAAAACTTGAAATGCAAATGAGCTGCTGCTCCCAGCACAGGGGGCGGAGCCTCAAGAGGTTCCGTCCTTTTACCTCAAACAAACATGCACAGAAAATTTCAAAAACATTTAGCCTTTTATTGTCAAACCAGAGTCAGACATAGATGGAGTGACACAAGAAGAAGTGACAGAGGTTTAGAAGGTGATGATTTATTGAGTTTCGTTCAAGGTCACCATATTGGAGATTAGCGGTTGTTTTAGTTGGACTCTTGACCCTTGCAAATTAGTTTGTCTTTGGCTGTTGTAACTCATGTGTATATAAAACACATTTGTTATGGCACAAAAGTCAAAAGAAAATATGATCAGGTGTCAATGGTTGTGCTTTGATGATGAAAATCATCATTAAATGACATGATGACTGAACTTTTAGTCTAATCTAATCTAATCCCTGATTAAACTAGTGATGTATTATTAGGTTTGCCTATTTATTTAAATTCAGAATCGGATAAAAGAAAGGATTTTACGAACAATTTTCGCACAAAAAGCTTTCATCTATTGCATTATTAAGACTAACACAGACATCAATAATCAGCATATGAATCTCAACAATGGTGACCATTAAAAAGTGATTCATGCCGCAATGCATGCTGGGAGCCATGGATACATTTTGTATTATGCTAGTACCCAGCATGCATTGCAGCATGAATCGTTATTTAATGGTCACCATTGTTGAGATTAATATGCTGATTCTTGATGTCTATGTTAGTTTTAGTAAAGCCATAGATGAAAACTTTTTTGTGAACACTGCTTGCAAAATCCTTAATTGTATCTGATGTCATAACACTGCTGGCCCTTTGCTGTAAAATCACAGTTTTGAATAAAACTATAATTTGTCATCCTTTTTAATCAGATGTTAGACACTGAAAGAAATCATTGAACCAGGTCACTACATGATGACTGACATCAACACTTAACCATCAACATCTGATCACATTTTCGCTTGACTTTCGTGCCATAACAAATGTGCTTTATAAACACACAAGTTTCAGCAGACAGAGAAAATCTTGTCTTCAAAAGTCAAGGGTCAGGAACCCAACTAAAGAAAACGCTGATCTCCATCATGGTGACCTTAAACGAAACAATAAATCATCAAATTCTGAACCTCTGTTAATTCTCTTAAGAACTTCTGTAGACGTGCTAATAAGTGCTAATAAGAATAAGACTAGCCATTGCACACTGAGTCCGAAATTGTCGTATGCGTTTTTTCGGATTCGTAATTCGGTGGCTCTGAATTGTCAAAACACCATTCAAACACCATTCACACTGCTTGCTACAGATGCGAAAAACGCAGAAAATCAAACCCGATCCGATTTTTTTATGACGGACGAAAGTTTCGGAGGCAGTGTGCAAGCGTGATTGACATAACGTGAGGTCGTATTTATTTTTTAACGTGCGGAAATTTCAGATGTGAATTTCGGACTCAGTGTGCAGTGGCCTTAAAGTGCTGTTTGATGAGTTGTTTAACGACGTGCTGAGATCTTGAGACTTCATATCTTGTCATATCAGTTGATTTAGCTTAGACCTTGGTGAAGGGTATAATTGCTGATCTTTGTAACTGTAACAGAGTGGCCTACGAACTCCTTGTGAGTCTTGAAGCTAACTTTTGCATGATGAAACTACAAACTATCTTCAGTAAATCTTTCATTCATTTATTATAATTCTGACTCTTGTCTTAAATTGACTGACTAACTCCCTGGTTTTAATTAATCGAATCTGGTCCTTGGGTCTTTAACTGTATACAGTGGTAATCTATATTGCAACAAGGTGAGCACAACCATTGGGCATCTTTCCAGGTAGCTTGTCTGGTGATAATCCAAGGCATGGTACCAATATTTTGCACTGTTGCTGAAAACTGTGCTGAAAACAATATTTTCATTCAAACACACACATTTATTTTTATTCAATTTTTATTTTATCGTCACTTCACTAAAATAAAATATAGTAAAGTAAAAATGATGTGACAAAACAATCAGTTAAAGGGTTTATGATAATATAAGAACAACTTAAACCAAGAGAGTATCAACAACAGCAGAATTATGAAGAGGTGATATTGAAATATTACTCTAACCATGAGGAATTAATTACAACTTTTATGTATAATCACAGTTGTATTCCATGGACAATTAGAAAGATAATACAAATAAAACAGTGTTTACATCAACAGTGACTTTCTAGGTTACTTTGGTTGAATTTGAAGTTGAATTTGGAGGGGGGAGAAAGATCATAAAAGTAAATGTCATGTAAGGACAAAGTTTGTTGGCTGGTGGCTATATCAGCACATGTGACTTAATATGTGAAAATATTGACCATGAAGGACAACTACACTACATACAGATTGACAGGAGAGTCAGTTTTAGAAAAGATGATGCCAACAGCATCCTCTGAACAAACCATTATTTTGGATAACCTTGCATACAAAAAATATACCGGACTCGGACTTGTGCAATCAGACCCTTTTATTCCTGCTGTACAAGAAGCAAAAATTACATGTTGGTCATAAAATTCTGCACTGTACAGTATCTTTAATGCCTTCTTGATCTTGCTGTACATTATCTGTCAGATTTGCTGCAACAACGTGAACAGGTTCATTCACTACAACCTTAAACAAACAAAACCCCTTTTAGTGAATTACAGTATTATATTAATATGTAATACAGTATTATTAAGTATTGTCAAAATTTCACATGTATTAAGTCAGTCTGGTCACTAGGAAAGTACTACACCCTTTGAAACATGAAAATAATGATTTAGGGAAATTAGAGTATTTTTTTAAATAAACATTTGATAATTGTATGTACAGTATGGTAGGTATTGTCAAAATTTCACCTGTAGTAAGTCAGTCAGGTCACTAGGAAAGCACTACACCCTTTGGAACACTAAAAATACTTAGTCAATTACAGTAATTTTTCATAAACCTATTTGATAATAGTATATACAGTAAGGGAGTTATTGTCAAAATTTCACCTGAACTAAGTCAGTCTGGTCACTAGGAGAGTACTACACCTTTTGAAACATAAAAAAATACTTACGGTGATTTACAGTAATTTTTTCATAAACATAATTGACAATAGTACACATACAGTAAGGGAGATATTGTCAAAATGTCACCTGTAGTAAGTCACACTGGTCATTAGGAAAGTACTACATTTGGAACGTGGAAAAATAGTTACAGTCATTTACAGTTAATTTTTCATAAACATATTTGACAATAGCACGTACAGTAAGGGAGTTATTGTCAAAATTTCACCTGTAGTAAGTCAGTCAGGTCACTAGGAAAGCACTACAGCCTTTGAAACACGAAAATAATACTTTAGGGGAATTACAGTAATTTTTTCTTGAACTTATTAGTTTATTGTACGTACAGTAAGGGAGTTATTGTCAAAATGTCACCTGTAGTAAGTCAGTCTGATCACTAGGAGAGCACTACAGCCTTTGGAATATAAATATAAATATGAAAAAACACTATAGGTGAATTAAAGTTTATTACATAAACATATGTAATAAACACACGTAATAATGTTTATTACATAAATATATTTGATAATTGTACAGTAAGGGAGTTATTGTCAAAATTTCACCTGTAGTAAGTCAGTCTGATCACTAGAAAAGCACTACAGCCTTTGGAACAGGAAAAAATACTTTAGGGTTATTACTGTATTTTTTTCTTGAACTTATTAGTTTATTGTACGTACAGTAAGGGAGTTATTGTCAAAATTTCACCTGTAGTAAGTCAGTCTGATCACTAGGAAAGGACTACAGCCTTTGAAACAGGAAAAAATACTTTAGGGGAATTACAGTAATTTTATCTTCAACGTATTAGTTTATTGTACGTACAGTAAGGGAGTTATTGTCAAAATTTCACCTGTAGTAAGTCAGTCTGATCACTAGGAACGCACTACAGCCTTTGAAACAAGAAAAAATACTTTAGGGGAATTACAGTAATTTTTTCTTCAACTTATTAGTTTATTGTACGTACAGTAAGGGAGTTATTGTCAAAATTTCACCTGTAGTAAGTCAGTCTGATCACTAGGAAAGGACTACAGCCTTTGAAACAGGAAAAAATGCTTTAGGGGAATTACAGTAATTTTTTCTTGAACTTATTAGTTTTTTGTACGTACAGTAAGGGAGTTATTGTCAAAATTTCACCTGTAGTAAGTCAGTCTGATCACTAGGAAAGCACTACAGCCTTTGAAACAAGAAAAAAATACTTTAGGGGAATTACAGTAATTTTTTCTTCAACTTATTAGTTTATTGTACGTACAGTAAGGGAATTATTGTCAAAATTTCACCTGTAGTAAGTCAGTCTGATCACTAGGAAAGCACTACAGCCTTTGAAACAAGAAAAAATACTTTAGGGGAATTACAGTAATTTTTTCTTCAACTTATTAGTTTATTGTACGTACAGTAAGGGCATTATTGTCAAAATTTCACCTGTAGTAAGTCAGTCTGATCACTAGGAAAGCACTACAGCCTTTGAAACAAGAAAAAATACTTTAGGGGAATTACAGTAATTTTTTCTTCAACTTATTAGTTTATTGTACGTACAGTAAGGGAGTTATTGTCAAAATTTCACCTGAAGTAAGTCAGTCTGATCACTAGGAAAGCACTACAGCCTTTGGAATATAAATATAAAAAAACACTATAGGTGAATTAAAGTTTATTACATAAACATATGTAATAAACACATGTAATAATGTTTATTACATAAATATATTTGATAATTGTACAGTAAGGGAGTTATTGTCAAAATTTCACCTCTAGTGAGTCAGTCTGATCACTAGGAAAGCACTACAGCCTTTGGAACAGGTAAAAATACTTTAGGGGAATTACTGTAATTTTTTTTATTAATATTTGTATACTGAACGGGAGGTACTGTCAAAATTCCACCTGTAGTAAGTCAGTCTGGTCAGTAGGGAACATACTACAACCTTTGGAACATGACAAATAACATTGTTTTAATATTTTAATCTCCTCAAAACGAGCTTTCCTTCGGGTTTGCACTTTGCAGATGGTCCCTTCTTAGCAGCCTGCGCATAGAGATCAATGTATTTTGTCCAGTGCGAAGGAAAGATCGTTTTGAGGAAATTTATGTTGTAGCTTCTGGTGTTTTATCTGTAGTTATATGTGATAGGTGTTGTGTGTAGCAACAACGTTTAGTTCACGAGTTATTGAACGCGGAAGTCCGCGAATGTGTGAATATGCGAATATAAAACCAACTTTACCTAAGTCGAATGAGTGACCTCTGGCCCGACGCATGACGTGTTGATGAACGCTGAAGCGCACAGGATAGAGCAAAATAAAACACCGGTCATGAATCAGAAAAACTTGAGTTTGAAGTGTGTGAGGCGTTTACTCTCACCTGGGCTGCCTTCAGACAAAAATTTGCAAAACGTTTTTTAGGCGGAAACGTTAGTGCGTTGAACACACTGTTCTGATGACGCAAGAGTTGCATCTATGGCAGCTGAGAAGGTCATCCTTTTTGAAGAATTTTCAGAGCCTGATGAAATCGGCATAAATATCAAGCGTATCATCAGTTCCCTTTCGTCCTGGGAACTCCGACGTGTCGTCGGGGGAGTTCCCTGACGAATTGGGATCACGCTAGGGAGCCTATTGCCTTTGAGAGAATTAAAACGAGCCAATGGAATTGGCATGCAAAATTTGCATTCCGCAGCCCGCCTACCAGCGCGGGTATAAAAAGCGGAAGTAAATATTGCGCAATGCTTTTAGCTTCGGAGCCTCCAGTGTGTCTCTCTGAGCTGCTGTGTCCTCTGAAAAAGCTTTTGAAGAAGAGAAGAAACAGAACGAGCGTCTTTTGGAGAAGACAGGAATCCTCTGCTGCTGGCGTCACGGCACTCGAGCGACCATCGCTTCCCGCGGCTGGCTGAAACAAAACAAACAAACAAAAAAAGCTGTTTTAACGGCTGGTATTGGAGTGCAGCATTCGGGCTTGCAGTTTCCCCGTTTGTCTGCCGCAGTGGTCCCTCTGTGCCTCGGCACATTTAAAGAGTTTTTCCTTTCTCTAAAAGAGCAACATGGGTGTTTCGCGTCCTTTTCAGGATGACGTTTCACCCGTGCGTTTCTGGATGCGGTCGATCTCTCCCTCAGGATGATGGCCACAAATACTGCCTCTCGTGCTTGGGCTTAGCGCACGCTGAGGCAGCGTTTGTGGATGAGTCATGTTCTCACTGTGGGAATATGACTCTCGCGACGCTGCGTTCGAGACTGAGAACCCTGAAACATGGGCGAGTCCCTTCAGAAAATCCCAGATCTAGTTCGCCTGTCGATTCAGTTCGGCAGGCGGCTACTTCTGTGATTCCTGTTGGTGAGCGTATGAGGATTACTGTGAGCAATGTTTCGACTGGTGAAAGATCCTATCGGCATCCTCACACCTCTAGTAGCTCGCGGCCATCGGCGCTTCCGTTGGAGCGGCCGGAGCCCCCTCGGGCGGTTCCGGTTGCCTCCTTCGGAGCACCACCTGAGGATCAGATGTCGATCGCGGCATCGGAGGAGGAGCGGTCATCTTCTGGTGATGACTCGGCAGGACTGCCCCCTTCGGGTGTGGTGGTTCAGCCTGAGCCGGATCCAGAAATGGCTGCTATGCTCGAACGGGCGGCTGCGAATGTCGGGCTTGTGTGGAACCCTCCGCCGGGTCCCGAACCTTCGCGGCTGGATGATTGGTGTATTGGGGCGGGCCGTACTGTTGCCCCACGGCCTGCTCCAGTCCCATTCTTCCCTGAAGTGCATGAGGAGTTGAGGAAGTCTTGGCTGGCACCTTTTGCGTCCAGGCGTGGACATCCTCGCTCCTCCCTCCTCACCACCCTGGACAGTGGAGCGGCGCACGGGTACGAGGGAATCCCCCCAGTGGAGCGGTCGGTAGCGATGCTATTGTGTCCTAAGACCGCTTCCGCTTGGCGGGGTGCCCCTTCACTCCCCTCCCGCGCCTGTAGGTTTTCCTCCGGTCTGACCAAGGATGCCTACGTGGCGTGTGGAGACACCGCTTCCACCCTGCATGCCATGGCGCTTTTGCAAGTACATCAAGCAAAGGCGCTCCATGACTTGCAGGCGGGTGGTTCTGACCCGGCTCTGCTGCAGGAGCTGCGTGTGGCGACGGACTTCGCCCTCCGGGCGACGAAAGTCGCCGCACGTTCGCTGGGTCGGGCGATGTCCACTCTAGTGGTCCAGGAACGCCACCTATGGCTGACCCTGGCTGAGATGCGGGAAGCGGAGAAGAACAGACTTCTCAACTTCCCCATTTCCCAGGGCGGCCTCTTCGGCGACGCGGTGGAGACCATAGCCCAAGAGTTCTCCGCCGCCCAGAAGCAGTCGGAGGCGATACGGCACGTCCTGCACAGGAGACGGGCTGCTGCGGGTCCGTCTTCTGCTCCTGTTGAACCTCCAGCTGCTTCCCGTCGCCGAGGCCGTCCTCCTGCGCCAGCTCCCCCTCCAGCGCAGCCTTCCAACCCTGGAGTGAGGAAGTCTGGTCGTAAGAGGTCGGCCAAACCCGCTCAGACGCCCCCGGCCCCTTCCCGTAAAAGGAAGGGAGGGAAGCGCTCCTGAGACGGGCGACCTGAAGGAGGACCAGATGACTGCTCTTCAGGAGGGTGCCCCTGCACGCCTCCTTCCCCCGGGGGAGGGCCGGGCGGAGAATTTTTTGTTTTGTATGAAAAAACTTTCTGTTCCGCCGCTGGCCACTCGGTCAGCGGTACCCAAAAATTCATTAAAAGAGCAGTTTCTCCTTCCTCCTTCAGGTCATCCTCGGTCGAGACTGGTGGGCACACAGTCTCCTCCGTCCAAGAGGGTCAGAATGGCAGTGGGTGCTGTCACCGAGCAGCATCGCTCCCGTTCCCCTCTTCCCAGTCTGCAGAGAGCAGCGACGCTTCCTCGGTTGCGTCGCTCCTCTCGGCGGCTGGGCCCAGAGGGGCAGAGACCAGCTCACGAGGAGGCAGGGCCTCGTACCTCGTCTCTTCCCCTCCTCTCGCCAAGGGGCAGCCCGCAGCAGAAAGCCCACGCGCTCTCTCTGCCGTCTGCCCCTCGGTGGAAGCAGGTCTCTGGCAAACTCCACGCCCAGACCCCGCTTCCAGTGGCCACATCGCCACTGCAGCCGGGTCCCTGCCTTCCACCTCGCTGCCCCTCCGCGGGTACGCCGGTGGTCCGGGTGGGCTTGTTGGCTCGGTACCTGGAAGCCTGGCTAGAGCTTCCGGGTCCGTCTCGATGGCTCATCCGCACCATCCGGTTCGGCTATGCAATTCAGTTTGCACGCCGGCCTCCCAGGTTCAGGGGCGTCCACTTCACCCGTGTGCGGTCAGTGGATGCCCCTATCCTGCGGAAAGAGATCGATGTCCTGCTGGCGAAGGACGCGATCGAGCCGGTCCCTCCTGCCGAGATGAGGTCCGGGTTCTACAGCCCCTACTTCATTGTACCCAAGAAAGGCGGTGGGTTACGGCCAATCCTGGACCTGCGAGTTTTGAATCGGGCCCTGCACAAACTCCCGTTCAAGATGCTCACGCAGAAGCGCATTTTCGAGTGCATCCGTCCCCAGGATTGGTTTGCAGCGATCGACCTGAAGGACGCGTACTTTCACGTCTCGATTCTTCCTCGTCACAGACCGTTTCTTCGGTTTGCTTTCGAGGGTCGAGCGTATCAGTACAAAGTCCTACCCTTCGGGCTGGCCCTGTCACCCCGCGTCTTCACGAAAGTCGCGGAGGCGGCCATTGTTCCCATGAGAGAACAAGGCGTTCGCATTCTCAACTATCTCGACGACTGGCTCATTCTGGCTCACTCGCGAGATGTGTTGTGCGAGCACAGGGACATGGTGCTACGGCATCTCAGCCGGTTGGGGCTTCAGGTCAACTGGGACAAGAGCAAACTCTGCCCCGTGCAGAGGATCTCTTATCTCGGTATGGAGTTGGACTCGGTCGCCCAGACAGCGCGCCTCACGGAGGAGCGCGTCCAGTCAGTGCTCACCTGCCTCAGGTCTTTTCGAGGCAGGACAGCGGTCCCACTGAAACAATTTCAGAGGCTCCTGGGGCATATGGCAGCCGCAGCCGCAGTAACGCCGCTCGGCCTGTTACATATGAGACCGCTCCAGCACTGGCTTCACGATCGAGTCCCGAGGTGGGCGTGGCAGAGCGGCACGTTCCGGGTCAAAGTAACCCCGCACTGTCGCCAAACCTTCTCCCCGTGGTCGGATCCTGCGTTTCTACGGGCCGGAGTGCCCCTAGTCCAGGTTTCCAGGCATGCTGTGGTTTTCACAGATGCCTCTGCCATGGGGTGGGGGGCCACGTACAAAGGGCATGCAGTCTCGGGTCTGTGGACGGGGCCCCAGCTGCATTGGCATATCAACTGCCTAGAGTTGCAAGCAGTACGCTTGGCTTTGTGCCGCCTCAAGGGGCTCCTCAAAGACAAGCACGTACTGGTCCGTACGGACAGCACTGCGACCGTTGCGTACATCAACCGACAAGGTGGTCTACGCTCCCGCCGCATGTCGCGACTCGCCTCCCACCTCCTCCTATGGAGTCAGAAGCATCTGAGGTCGCTTCGCGCCACTCATGTTCCAGGGGAGCTCAACCGTGTGGCAGACGAGCTTTCACGGTTGCCTCCCCTGCCAGGAGAATGGCGACTCCATCCCCAGGCGGTTCAGCTGATCTGGAGTGTTTTCGGACTCGCACAGGTAGACCTGTTTGCCTCTCCGGACACGACCCATTGCCAGTGGTTTTACTCCCTGTCCGAGGGGACCCTCGGACGCCCTGGCTCACAGCTGGCCCCGGGACCTGCGCAAGTATGCGTTTCCCCCAGTGAGCCTTCTTGCACAGACTCTGTGCAAGGTCAGGGAGGACGAGGAGCAGGTCTTGTTAGTGGCGCCTTATTGGCCCACCAGGACTTGGTTCACGGAACTCATGCTCCTCACGACAGCCCCTCCTTGGCCGATTCCTCTGAGGAAGGACCTCCTTTCTCAGAGACGGGGCACTCTATGGCACCCGCGTCCAGACCTCTGGAAACTCCATGTCTGGTCCCTGGACGGGACGCGGAGGTTCTAGGTGGTCTACCACAGGCAGTGGTAAACACCATCACTTCTGCTAGAGCCCCCTCTACGAGGCGCCTCTATGCATTGAAACGGAACCTATTCGTCGAATGGTTGCAAGTACATCAAGCAAAGGCGCTCCATGACTTGCAGGCGGGTGGTTCTGACCCGGCTCTGCTGCAGGAGCTGCGTGTGGCGACGGACTTCGCCCTCCGGGCGACGAAAGTCGCCGCACGTTCGCTGGGTCGGGCGATGTCCACTCTAGTGGTCCAGGAACGCCACCTATGGCTGACCCTGGCTGAGATGCGGGAAGCGGAGAAGAACAGACTTCTCAACTTCCCCATTTCCCAGGGCGGCCTCTTCGGCGACGCGGTGGAGACCATAGCCCAAGAGTTCTCCGCCGCCCAGAAGCAGTCGGAGGCGATACGGCACGTCCTGCACAGGAGACGGGCTGCTGCGGGTCCGTCTTCTGCTCCTGTTGAACCTCCAGCTGCTTCCCGTCGCCGAGGCCGTCCTCCTGCGCCAGCTCCCCCTCCAGCGCAGCCTTCCAACCCTGGAGTGAGGAAGTCTGGTCGTAAGAGGTCGGCCAAACCCGCTCAGACGCCCCCGGCCCCTTCCCGTAAAAGGAAGGGAGGGAAGCGCTCCTGAGACGGGCGACCTGAAGGAGGACCAGATGACTGCTCTTCAGGAGGGTGCCCCTGCACGCCTCCTTCCCCCGGGGGAGGGCCGGGCGGAGAATTTTTTGTTTTGTATGAAAAAACTTTCTGTTCCGCCGCTGGCCACTCGGTCAGCGGTACCCAAAAATTCATTAAAAGAGCAGTTTCTCCTTCCTCCTTCAGGTCATCCTCGGTCGAGACTGGTGGGCACACAGTCTCCTCCGTCCAAGAGGGTCAGAATGGCAGTGGGTGCTGTCACCGAGCAGCATCGCTCCCGTTCCCCTCTTCCCAGTCTGCAGAGAGCAGCGACGCTTCCTCGGTTGCGTCGCTCCTCTCGGCGGCTGGGCCCAGAGGGGCAGAGACCAGCTCACGAGGAGGCAGGGCCTCGTACCTCGTCTCTTCCCCTCCTCTCGCCAAGGGGCAGCCCGCAGCAGAAAGCCCACGCGCTCTCTCTGCCGTCTGCCCCTCGGTGGAAGCAGGTCTCTGGCAAACTCCACGCCCAGACCCCGCTTCCAGTGGCCACATCGCCACTGCAGCCGGGTCCCTGCCTTCCACCTCGCTGCCCCTCCGCGGGTACGCCGGTGGTCCGGGTGGGCTTGTTGGCTCGGTACCTGGAAGCCTGGCTAGAGCTTCCGGGTCCGTCTCGATGGCTCATCCGCACCATCCGGTTCGGCTATGCAATTCAGTTTGCACGCCGGCCTCCCAGGTTCAGGGGCGTCCACTTCACCCGTGTGCGGTCAGTGGATGCCCCTATCCTGCGGAAAGAGATCGATGTCCTGCTGGCGAAGGACGCGATCGAGCCGGTCCCTCCTGCCGAGATGAGGTCCGGGTTCTACAGCCCCTACTTCATTGTACCCAAGAAAGGCGGTGGGTTACGGCCAATCCTGGACCTGCGAGTTTTGAATCGGGCCCTGCACAAACTCCCGTTCAAGATGCTCACGCAGAAGCGCATTTTCGAGTGCATCCGTCCCCAGGATTGGTTTGCAGCGATCGACCTGAAGGACGCGTACTTTCACGTCTCGATTCTTCCTCGTCACAGACCGTTTCTTCGGTTTGCTTTCGAGGGTCGAGCGTATCAGTACAAAGTCCTACCCTTCGGGCTGGCCCTGTCACCCCGCGTCTTCACGAAAGTCGCGGAGGCGGCCATTGTTCCCATGAGAGAACAAGGCGTTCGCATTCTCAACTATCTCGACGACTGGCTCATTCTGGCTCACTCGCGAGATGTGTTGTGCGAGCACAGGGACATGGTGCTACGGCATCTCAGCCGGTTGGGGCTTCAGGTCAACTGGGACAAGAGCAAACTCTGCCCCGTGCAGAGGATCTCTTATCTCGGTATGGAGTTGGACTCGGTCGCCCAGACAGCGCGCCTCACGGAGGAGCGCGTCCAGTCAGTGCTCACCTGCCTCAGGTCTTTTCGAGGCAGGACAGCGGTCCCACTGAAACAATTTCAGAGGCTCCTGGGGCATATGGCAGCCGCAGCCGCAGTAACGCCGCTCGGCCTGTTACATATGAGACCGCTCCAGCACTGGCTTCACGATCGAGTCCCGAGGTGGGCGTGGCAGAGCGGCACGTTCCGGGTCAAAGTAACCCCGCACTGTCGCCAAACCTTCTCCCCGTGGTCGGATCCTGCGTTTCTACGGGCCGGAGTGCCCCTAGTCCAGGTTTCCAGGCATGCTGTGGTTTTCACAGATGCCTCTGCCATGGGGTGGGGGGCCACGTACAAAGGGCATGCAGTCTCGGGTCTGTGGACGGGGCCCCAGCTGCATTGGCATATCAACTGCCTAGAGTTGCAAGCAGTACGCTTGGCTTTGTGCCGCCTCAAGGGGCTCCTCAAAGACAAGCACGTACTGGTCCGTACGGACAGCACTGCGACCGTTGCGTACATCAACCGACAAGGTGGTCTACGCTCCCGCCGCATGTCGCGACTCGCCTCCCACCTCCTCCTATGGAGTCAGAAGCATCTGAGGTCGCTTCGCGCCACTCATGTTCCAGGGGAGCTCAACCGTGTGGCAGACGAGCTTTCACGGTTGCCTCCCCTGCCAGGAGAATGGCGACTCCATCCCCAGGCGGTTCAGCTGATCTGGAGTGTTTTCGGACTCGCACAGGTAGACCTGTTTGCCTCTCCGGACACGACCCATTGCCAGTGGTTTTACTCCCTGTCCGAGGGGACCCTCGGACGCCCTGGCTCACAGCTGGCCCCGGGACCTGCGCAAGTATGCGTTTCCCCCAGTGAGCCTTCTTGCACAGACTCTGTGCAAGGTCAGGGAGGACGAGGAGCAGGTCTTGTTAGTGGCGCCTTATTGGCCCACCAGGACTTGGTTCACGGAACTCATGCTCCTCACGACAGCCCCTCCTTGGCCGATTCCTCTGAGGAAGGACCTCCTTTCTCAGAGACGGGGCACTCTATGGCACCCGTGTCCAGACCTCTGGAAACTCCATGTCTGGTCCCTGGACGGGACGCGGAGGTTCTAGGTGGTCTACCACAGGCAGTGGTAAACACCATCACTTCTGCTAGAGCCCCCTCTACGAGGCGCCTCTATGCATTGAAATGGAACCTATTCGTCGAATGGTTGCAAGTACATCAAGCAAAGGCGCTCCATGACTTGCAGGCGGGTGGTTCTGACCCGGCTCTGCTGCAGGAGCTGCGTGTGGCGACGGACTTCGCCCTCCGGGCGACGAAAGTCGCCGCACGTTCGCTGGGTCGGGCGATGTCCACTCTAGTGGTCCAGGAACGCCACCTATGGCTGACCCTGGCTGAGATGCGGGAAGCGGAGAAGAACAGACTTCTCAACTTCCCCATTTCCCAGGGCGGCCTCTTCGGCGACGCGGTGGAGACCATAGCCCAAGAGTTCTCCGCCGCCCAGAAGCAGTCGGAGGCGATACGGCACGTCCTGCACAGGAGACGGGCTGCTGCGGGTCCGTCTTCTGCTCCTGTTGAACCTCCAGCTGCTTCCCGTCGCCGAGGCCGTCCTCCTGCGCCAGCTCCCCCTCCAGCGCAGCCTTCCAACCCTGGAGTGAGGAAGTCTGGTCGTAAGAGGTCGGCCAAACCCGCTCAGACGCCCCCGGCCCCTTCCCGTAAAAGGAAGGGAGGGAAGCGCTCCTGAGACGGGCGACCTGAAGGAGGACCAGATGACTGCTCTTCAGGAGGGTGCCCCTGCACGCCTCCTTCCCCCGGGGGAGGGCCGGGCGGAGAATTTTTTGTTTTGTATGAAAAAACTTTCTGTTCCGCCGCTGGCCACTCGGTCAGCGGTACCCAAAAATTCATTAAAAGAGCAGTTTCTCCTTCCTCCTTCAGGTCATCCTCGGTCGAGACTGGTGGGCACACAGTCTCCTCCGTCCAAGAGGGTCAGAATGGCAGTGGGTGCTGTCACCGAGCAGCATCGCTCCCGTTCCCCTCTTCCCAGTCTGCAGAGAGCAGCGACGCTTCCTCGGTTGCGTCGCTCCTCTCGGCGGCTGGGCCCAGAGGGGCAGAGACCAGCTCACGAGGAGGCAGGGCCTCGTACCTCGTCTCTTCCCCTCCTCTCGCCAAGGGGCAGCCCGCAGCAGAAAGCCCACGCGCTCTCTCTGCCGTCTGCCCCTCGGTGGAAGCAGGTCTCTGGCAAACTCCACGCCCAGACCCCGCTTCCAGTGGCCACATCGCCACTGCAGCCGGGTCCCTGCCTTCCACCTCGCTGCCCCTCCGCGGGTACGCCGGTGGTCCGGGTGGGCTTGTTGGCTCGGTACCTGGAAGCCTGGCTAGAGCTTCCGGGTCCGTCTCGATGGCTCATCCGCACCATCCGGTTCGGCTATGCAATTCAGTTTGCACGCCGGCCTCCCAGGTTCAGGGGCGTCCACTTCACCCGTGTGCGGTCAGTGGATGCCCCTATCCTGCGGAAAGAGATCGATGTCCTGCTGGCGAAGGACGCGATCGAGCCGGTCCCTCCTGCCGAGATGAGGTCCGGGTTCTACAGCCCCTACTTCATTGTACCCAAGAAAGGCGGTGGGTTACGGCCAATCCTGGACCTGCGAGTTTTGAATCGGGCCCTGCACAAACTCCCGTTCAAGATGCTCACGCAGAAGCGCATTTTCGAGTGCATCCGTCCCCAGGATTGGTTTGCAGCGATCGACCTGAAGGACGCGTACTTTCACGTCTCGATTCTTCCTCGTCACAGACCGTTTCTTCGGTTTGCTTTCGAGGGTCGAGCGTATCAGTACAAAGTCCTACCCTTCGGGCTGGCCCTGTCACCCCGCGTCTTCACGAAAGTCGCGGAGGCGGCCATTGTTCCCATGAGAGAACAAGGCGTTCGCATTCTCAACTATCTCGACGACTGGCTCATTCTGGCTCACTCGCGAGATGTGTTGTGCGAGCACAGGGACATGGTGCTACGGCATCTCAGCCGGTTGGGGCTTCAGGTCAACTGGGACAAGAGCAAACTCTGCCCCGTGCAGAGGATCTCTTATCTCGGTATGGAGTTGGACTCGGTCGCCCAGACAGCGCGCCTCACGGAGGAGCGCGTCCAGTCAGTGCTCACCTGCCTCAGGTCTTTTCGAGGCAGGACAGCGGTCCCACTGAAACAATTTCAGAGGCTCCTGGGGCATATGGCAGCCGCAGCCGCAGTAACGCCGCTCGGCCTGTTACATATGAGACCGCTCCAGCACTGGCTTCACGATCGAGTCCCGAGGTGGGCGTGGCAGAGCGGCACGTTCCGGGTCAAAGTAACCCCGCACTGTCGCCAAACCTTCTCCCCGTGGTCGGATCCTGCGTTTCTACGGGCCGGAGTGCCCCTAGTCCAGGTTTCCAGGCATGCTGTGGTTTTCACAGATGCCTCTGCCATGGGGTGGGGGGCCACGTACAAAGGGCATGCAGTCTCGGGTCTGTGGACGGGGCCCCAGCTGCATTGGCATATCAACTGCCTAGAGTTGCAAGCAGTACGCTTGGCTTTGTGCCGCCTCAAGGGGCTCCTCAAAGACAAGCACGTACTGGTCCGTACGGACAGCACTGCGACCGTTGCGTACATCAACCGACAAGGTGGTCTACGCTCCCGCCGCATGTCGCGACTCGCCTCCCACCTCCTCCTATGGAGTCAGAAGCATCTGAGGTCGCTTCGCGCCACTCATGTTCCAGGGGAGCTCAACCGTGTGGCAGACGAGCTTTCACGGTTGCCTCCCCTGCCAGGAGAATGGCGACTCCATCCCCAGGCGGTTCAGCTGATCTGGAGTGTTTTCGGACTCGCACAGGTAGACCTGTTTGCCTCTCCGGACACGACCCATTGCCAGTGGTTTTACTCCCTGTCCGAGGGGACCCTCGGCACGGACGCCCTGGCTCACAGCTGGCCCCGGGACCTGCGCAAGTATGCGTTTCCCCCAGTGAGCCTTCTTGCACAGACTCTGTGCAAGGTCAGGGAGGACGAGGAGCAGGTCTTGTTAGTGGCGCCTTATTGGCCCACCAGGACTTGGTTCACGGAACTCATGCTCCTCACGACAGCCCCTCCTTGGCTGATTCCTCTGAGGAAGGACCTCCTTTCTCAGAGACGGGGCACTCTATGGCACCCGCGTCCAGACCTCTGGAAACTCCATGTCTGGTCCCTGGACGGGACGCGGAGGTTCTAGGTGGTCTACCACAGGCAGTGGTAAACACCATCACTTCTGCTAGAGCCCCCTCTACGAGGCGCCTCTATGCATTGAAATGGAACCTATTCGTCGAATGGTGTTCCTCCCACCGGGAGGACCCCCGAACTTGCCCGGTCAGAGTCGTGCTTTCCTTCCTACAAGATGGGTTGGAGCGAAGGCTGTCTCCCTCCACCCTCAAAGTGTATGTTGCCGCAATAGCCGCACATCACGATGTAGTAGAAGGTAAGTCCGTGGGGAAGCACGACCTGATCATCAGATTCCTCAAGGGTGCTAGGAGGTTAAATCCACCTCGTGTTTTACACTCTGTACCCTCTTGGGACCTAGCTCTGGTACTGAGAGCTCTTCAAAGTCCTCCCTTTGAGCCTTTGCTGACAGTCGAGCTGAATATCCTGTCCATTAAGACAGCGCTCCTGTTGGCATTGGCCTCTTTTAAGAGGGTCGGGGATCTGCAAGCTTTTTCGGTCGACGAATCGTGCCTAGAGTTCGGGCCGGGCCTTTCTCGCGTTATATTGAGACCCCGGCCCGGATATGTGCCCAAGGTTCCTACCACTCCCTTTGTGGATCAGGTAGTGAACCTGCAAGCGCTGCCCCAGGAGGAGGCAGACCCAGCCCTAGCTTTTCTCTGTCCAGTCCGCGCCCTGCGGGTTTACACTGACAGAACGCAAAGCTTCAGGACCTCAGACCAGCTCTTTGTCTGTTACGGAGGCCGGCAGAAGGGGAAGGCCGTCTCCAAGCAGAGGTTAGCTCACTGGTTAGTGGATGCTATCACCCAAGCGTATGAAGCTTCGGGTGAGCCTTGTCCTCCCAGGTTGCGTGCTCACTCTACAAGAGGTGTTGCCGCCTCCTGGGCGTTGGCTCAAGGCTCCTCGCTGACAGACATTTGTAGAGCTGCGGGCTGGGCGACACCGAACATGTTCGCTAGATTCTATAGCCTACGTGTGGAACCTATTTCCTCCCGAGTACTCGCTACGGCCAGTGGTGCGAAAGAATAGGTTATGTCGGCTTGCTACGCCACTCCGTGCCTCAGCCGGATACGTGCGTCTTTCGCTCCGTTGGCGCCATACGTTGGTTAGCCTCGTGAGTTCCTCCATCACCCCTTCGGTGCCAGGCGTGGCGGACCGCCGGCGCCAGGTCTACTACCTCTATGGGAGTTGTTGTGTAGACTGGGTGTTATGTCCAGTGGTCTCTTCGGTGACCCATTTTGCCACGTGCAGTCTAGCCGTGTCTTCCCCTTGACAGACTCGTTCTGTCGTCCCTGTTGAGTACGCTCCCACTCCCCTTGGAGGGGACTACCTCAGGGACTGCCATATGTTTCACTATCCCCCTGGGCTAGTACATATGTGTATTCCAGGCCTTCTTCAGGCATCTGGCTTCCGCAGCGTTCCCTTCCCCTGTTTACGGGTTGGGCACGCTTTCCCAGTGTTATCCTATCCACTGTGCGGGTCTTGCGGAACAGCAGTGCGATTCCCTTGCTAGCTCCCGTAATTTGTAAAACTGCTTGGGTAGCTTAGCTGGGCGCTGGAAGGGGCCAGCACCATGGCGTTTTGTTAGGGATCCCAATTCGTCAGGGAACTCCCCCGACGACACGTCGGAGTTCCCAGGACGAAAGGGAACGTCTCGGTTACGTATGTAACCCTCGTTCCCTGAGTACAGGGAACGGAGACGTGTCGTCCCTTCGCCATGTTGCTGTACCTTCGCGGAGGACTGGACACTGTTCGGCTCCTCAGCGAAAAGCATTGCGCAATATTTACTTCCGCTTTTTATACCCGCGCTGGTAGGCGGGCTGCGGAATGCAAATTTTGCATGCCAATTCCATTGGCTCGTTTTAATTCTCTCAAAGGCAATAGGCTCCCTAGCGTGATCCCAATTCGTCAGGGAACTCCCCCGACGACACGTCTCCGTTCCCTGTACTCAGGGAACGAGGGTTACATACGTAACCGAGACGTTCTGGCAGGTCACAAGTCAAGCTTGCATCAGCTGACTCTCAACTGATCCACGTCTACCTATAGGAATACGACGCCTATCACTGTATACTCTACATATATAAGCTCCTTCAGTATTATCAGCAGCTGTCGCGTTTCTCAGGAGCTAATCATCCATCCCCAGCTCCTCCTCTCATCAGTCAGGATTTGGCATTCTGATTCCCATTGAATCAGAATAAATTCTCGAATTATGTTGTACTTTAAAATCTTGAATTAAATATATTTGCATACATTCATGTATGTACATAAATTCTGTTCTACCAGAAAGACTCGGGAGAATAAATACTGTAACAATAAATACATTTATTGATAGTCCAGCAAGCAATAAAGTTCTTTGGCGTAGGCCCCGTCCATAGCTCGCAATCCGAGGGTCCGGACTCTGCATTTCCTGCCTGAAGACGAAGGCAGGGGCGCAGCCGACCCCCTGTGAGGTATAGGAAGGGACCATCCTGGTGGTGGTGGGGAGGATGGAGGGGAAGGGACCATCCTGGTGGTGGTGGGGAGGATGGAGGTGAATGAATGCGTCAGCATCTGCGAACTCAGACATGTGTAAGTACTGGTCTTTTATACCGCAATTATTAGACACGATTGGATAGATGAGAAGGTAATAAGTGACGTAGCAATTGAGTCTTCCCGGCAGAACTTGACGCTAAAGCTTCCATTTCTACCAGAAAGACTCGGGAGAATAAATACTGTAACAATAAATACATTTATTGATAGTCCAGCAAGCAATAAAGTTCTTTGGCGTAGGCCCCGTCCATAGCTCGCAATCCGAGGGTCCGGACTCTGCATTTCCTGCCTGAAGACGAAGGCAGGGGCGCAGCCGACCCCCAAAAATAGGTGGAAGATAATTCCGCCAGGACGGAGCCCACCCCCAAAGAACGGTAAAGAAAAGTATACCCACCAGTCGTGTATCCTGTAGAGCCTAAAATGGAAAGAAAAGAGAGTTAATAAAGGGCATGAACATGAAATGTGGAAAGCCTCGTAACCAATAACTAATTAGTAAGAGATGACTTCATAGTGAGCCTGAAAGGTACTATGAGAAGACGTGAATAATGCATTTATGCATTTATGTTCTGCTGCTGTATGTACATTAGCATTTATCCATGCTGACGCTTTCATCCAGGCGACTTATGTTTTGAGACGCACTTACGTCTGATCGAACCAGTTTCCCTGAGAATGAGTTGGAAGGAAGCAAGTGTTGTGGAATAGTGACTTAACTGAGAACGAGGCTAACTTAGAACATAGGGACAGGTCATGGAACAACAGCTGTTATAGGACCAGAGAAAAGGCCACCTTGGGCATACAGAACCGGCCATATGGGACAAGGCCGTAACAGACCGCACAGAGACAAGGCCTCGATGGACCACACAGACAATGCCACATTGGGCCAGGCCTCATTGGACCACACAGAGACAAGGCCGCGATGGACCACTCAGACAATGCCACATTGGGCCAGGCCTCATTGGACCACACAGAGACAAGGCCGCGATGGACCACACGAAACAGAGCCGCATTGGCCAGGCCTCATTGGACCACACAGAGACAAGGCCGCGATGGACCACACGAAACAGAGCCGCATTGGCCAGGCCTCATTGGACCACACAGACATTGGGCCAGGCCTCATTGGACCACACAGAGCAGGCCACCTAGGGCCATACACAGAGCAGGCCTCCTTAGACCGCAAACTGGCCACATTGGACCACACGGCCATGATAGACCACAGACACAAGGCCGCCCGGCCACATGGCCTTGCTAGACCACAGAGACAAGGCCGCAATGAGCCACAACGGCCTCTAATGCCGCACATAGAACGAGGTAGACTGGACAATGCCGCAAGGCCACACAAAACCAGGCCGCAAGGACCACAAGCCATTTTTTTTTTTTTTTTTTTTTTTTTTTTTTTTTTTTTTTTTTTAGCGAGGCAACAATGCCTCAAGGCCGCTTGGCCACACAAACAACGGCCGCTTGGCCACATTGAACCGCGCCACTAAAGGCCACAGACCACTGGCCATTTGTTACATACAGGACAAGGCAACTTGTGCCACAAGGCCTCTGGACCCACATAGAGACAAGGCCCGCTGGGCCACAAGGCTGCTAAAGCCATACAGAGACAGAATCACTCATAGACAAGGCCTTAGGCCACATAGAACCAATGCCATAACTGGCCACAAGACCACGGGACAAGGCCACATTAGGCTACACGGTCACAGTAGACCACACTGAACATAGAATGAGGCCGCAAGGGCCGCGATACCGTAAGCCCACACTGAGACGAGTTCACACAGGGACAACGGCCACTAGGCCACACAAAACCGAGGCCATAAGGGCCACAGACCATGTTGGCCACACATAGGACAAGGCAACATTATGCCACAAGGCCTTGAGACCCGCACAGAGACAAGGCCCGCTGGACCACAAGGCTGCTAATGCCACACGGATACAAGGCCAACGAGACACAGCCACTAGGCCACACAGAACCATGCCATAACTGGCCACAAGACCACGGGACAAGGCCACATTAGGCTACACGGTCACAGTAGACCACACTGAACATGTATATCATACACTTGCATGATTTTTTTTTTTTTTTTTTTTTTTTTTTTTTTTTAAAACCATAAAGACCACATAGGACAAGACCACAACGGCTACTACTGCCACATAGAGACAAGGCCACATTAAGAAAAGGCCACTAGGCCACATATAGACAATGACTCATTGACCATTGTAATGCATCTGATTTAAGACCAATTAAGAAAATGGAATATAATAGCGCCACCACCAGTAGTTGCAAAGGTTATTTACCTGGACCGTTTAGTGAAGAGCTTGCTGAGCTTCGAGGATGATCTTTGGATCAGGTCTTATGTAAGACTCAAATGCAGAGGAAGACCATCTGCCCATGATTTTGATAGCTGCTGTAGAAATACCGCGTTCGGCTGCTGTTGTGGCGGCCCCAATCCTGAAGGAATGGCCAGTATACAGGGAGGGAGATAAACTGCAGCTTATAAGGACAGAAACTAGATGAGACCTGAACCAGGCTTTAGAGAGAGGAGCACCGTTAGGAAGAATGAATAAGGGGGAGTGGTCTGAGGATCGAGAACGGATTTTGAGAAATTTGAGCATAGATGAGAAGGGACAGAAATTATTGTGGATTTTAGCGAGAATTAATGTGACGCCAGAACCTTGAGAATCATTCTTAGAGTGCTTAAGAAAGAGTGTAAAGAATTGAGGTGAAAAGTGCAAATCAGAGAAAGAAAGATCGCGCGCAGGATCGAAATGGTTGGTTGATGAAGTGAATTCCCCAGGACGCATAAAACCATAAAAGGCAATTAAAAACACGGCTTCTAGCATTACGTTAATGTACATGGAAAAAAGCCCATTACGGAGAGAATTAATCAATCTTTGCAGAAGAGGCAAAGTAAGAGGCAGCCGTTTATCTGGCAAATGGCTAGAAGACTTACTCATGCCTTTGAGCAATAAGCGAATGGAAGTAGCAGTGAAAAGACTTGGAAAGTCGGGATTGAAGTATTTTGCGTAAAATTGGACGCCTGCGAGTAATCTACGGATGGAGGAAATTTTTAAATTGCAATTTTCGAATTTAAAAACAAGAAAGGAGCAGACGGTGGTAATCAAGATAGGAAAAAGAGGAATCTGAAAGGAAAAACAAAACATTAAAAACGAAGACCAAGCGGAAGTGTAAGCTTTAAAAGTGGAAGGAGCTACTCCTTTGGACATATAATGTTTGGCTGATTTAAGCAAATCGTCTAATTTAACATTGTTGCTGATAATGAAGGGCATGGTGTTGGATCCGAGTTGGCTGAGGGGCAAAGCCGTCTGAAAGTCTGAAAATGAAAGCGAGAGAGCGCGTCAGCAATGACATTGGAATGCCCGGGTATGTGGGCAGCCTTTATTATAAAGTTGTACGTTACTGATTGCCAGATTAAGCGTCTCACGAAAGGCATGATCGAGAGGCAGGATGATCTACCTTTATTAATGATGGCAACGGTGGCTTCATTATCGCAAAACATAATAATGCGTTTCCTCGACCACGCTGAGCCCCAAATTATGCTGGCCACTACTATAGGATAAATCTCGTAGAGCGCGGAGGAAACGTGACCTAGTGTAACCGTAGGAAAATCGATTGGCCATTTCTCTGCAAACCATTGCCCTTGAAAAAAACCCCCGAAACCGATAGATGGAGCGGCGTCGGTAAACAGATGAAGTTCTGCGGATGATTCGAAAGCGTCATTGTAGAAAAAGGAAATGCCGTTCCACTCGTTTAGCAACCGAGTCCAAAATTTAATGTCAGATAGACATCCTTCGTCTAAATGGAGCGATTCGCTTAAATCTTGCACGGAATGAGCCAATGTAAGCAGACGAGAAATAAAAGCCCTGCCTTGCGGGATGATACTCATGGCAAAATTTAGGTGCCCAAGCAAAGAAAGCATATCGCGTTTCGAGACGACGTGTAGGGAGGAAAAAGATTCCAGGAAAGATCTGATCCTTAGAAGTTTTTCATGAGGAAGAGAAGCTTGCATTTTGATGGTATCGAGAAATATGCCTAGGAATTCTAACGAAGTAGAAGGGCCCAGCGTTTTTTCGGCGGAGAGGGGGACGCCAACGTCGCTAAAAACCTGTTTAAGTATGTCGAGAACGGTAGATTGGGAAGAAGGAAAATCGATCAACAAAAAATCGTCAAGTAAGTGCAAAACAAAAGGAAGCTTACAGATATTCAGAAGGATCCAACACAAGGCTTCGGAAAGACTGTTGAAAATATGAGGACTACTTCTACATCCGAACGTGAGCCTTACAGCGAAATAGAATTTAGAATTCCATTTGACTCCGAAGAGTGGCCAATCGGAGGGATGAATTGGCATAGTTTTGAAAGCGTCTGTTATATCAGCTTTAGCTAGCCAAGCGCCTTGACCAGCTAACTTGATCAACTGAATGGCATTGTCGACCGAGGCATAATGAAGGGAAAAAGGGGTTAAAGGAATGCATTCGTTAACGCTTGCTATTTCATAGGAATGGGGAGAAGACATGTCAAAAATGAGACGTTTTTTGCCGGAATATTTACGCGTTGCGACGCCGATGGAATTAACGCGAAAAGGAGAAAAAGGAGGAGAAGCGAAAGGGCCAATGACATATCCTTTATTGACCTCTTTCTCTAGTAGTGCTGAAACCACGTCGGGTTCGTTTATAGCTGATTGCAAATTTTTTGCTACAAAAGAAGCAGTAAGATGGGAAAGGACGCCCACCCGAAACCCTTGGGACAGACCGGTGATGAGATAATCAACGAAGGACGGATCAGGGTGAGAAAAAAGGTAGCTTGAAAGGTTTGGTATATTAATGGGAGTAGATGGGTGACTATTCAGAATTTTCTCTGAAATGGGGCTTTTCCCCGGGTTGGCGGTTTGTACCGGCGTGGACAGACAGATTTCGGGTGTGGATCCTTGCAAGAACTACAAATATGAGCAAATTTGCAATTAGCATAAGAACAGACAGTTTCATTGAATGATACACATATAGGAACGCCATTAAACTCTGCAACACGGCGACCTCTACTGTTTGAAGAGAATCTTACGTTTTCAGCACCATGGCCAGCGAACGAACCATGACTTGCGAAAGCTTTGGGGCAAAATGAAGCCGTGTGTCCATGAGCGCTGCAAATAGCACAAGCCAAGCTTTTTTGGCCGCCGAAATGACGGACGAGTAATTCCGTGTCTGTGATTGACCAGTCTAACCTTGTATTGTAAATTGTGATGAAGGAAGCCGCTTTAGCAGAGAATGACTTGTGGTATTCGTAAAATAACGTGCCTCCATATCTTTGACTAAAGTCCCCCATCATAGCTAGATAGAGATCTAGCTCTTCTCTTCTCTCTGGAAAAACCTGGCACAAAATGTCTCGGTAAATGCTAAAAGCAATTACGAATTCACCAAACGAGAGATTACGTTGTAAACGAGGATCGGAGGTTTTAAGAAGGACTGCCACGTCACCGCAGTCGACCATTTTCCTGTCGGCCGCAGGCGAAGGAAGCAATAATGTAGCCAAGTTAATGTCCTTACCTTGGATAATGTTCGATCTTAAGTGAGAGGACACAGTTGCTGCGGCAGGAGAAACAAAACGCCTACCGAAGGCTTGCGCTGGAGCAGCTGTTGAGAGATTGAAGTTAGAAGGAGCCGGTGGAGCAGAAACCTCTTCAAATGGCGACTGAATCGCTGGAAGAGAAGCAGGCAGGGCAGCTGATGTGGAAGGCACGTTCGAATGGCTGGTTAATCCAAAAGAAGGAAAATTAATTTGTGGAACTGCTGAGGAGTTCGAGGCCGGATCTGAGCTGAGGTTTGGATTAGCAAGGGAATGTTCAAGGGACGACATTTTGGACTCCAGTCCTTTGACCGTTTTAGAAAGGCTTTGAACTGCAGATATGAGCTGATAGTTCGTGTCTGTGGAGATGGCGATCTGCGGAGAGGATGGCGCCTGAGCAGGTAGCTGTATCCTTTTAGCTGGATGGGGTGAAGATGTTTTAGCAGTTCTTTTCCTGCCAGTAGGTTTTGGCTGTACTGCTGAAGTAGAAGCTTTTGGGTTGAAGGAAGAGAGACTGGAGGATTACCCAAGGTATTTTGGGCCAAAAGCATTAGATCTTCCCTTGAGAGACCATGCTTGATGGGTATGCCGGCGTCCTCGAGAGCGTTGATCAAGCTCACGGAAGACCACTGCGCCCAAGGAGAAGCGCGGCTTTGAATGCGCGAGCTGCGGCGTGCAGCGGGAGGAGACGGCGGGACGAAATCTTCGTCAGAATCTGAGTAATCACAAACGAGATGCGATGTCTGGGACATGTTTTGGTCGGCAACTGATGTGAGCAATCGAATGAATGCGTCAGCATCTGCGAACTCAGACATGTGTAAGTACTGGTCTTTTATACCGCAATTATTAGACACGATTGGATAGATGAGAAGGTAATAAGTGACGTAGCAATTGAGTCTTCCCGGCAGAACTTGACGCTAAAGCTTCCATTTCTGTTTACCCTAAGGGGGGTTATTGCTGCTCTTATCCATGCTAGGCTGCGTGGATGCGCAGGGAGTTCTCGCCCAGAACAGAACCATACCGCCAATCTAAACTGTATGCTAACCGTCAATCGTATTTGACGATAGTGGTCCTGACAGAAACGTGTTTAATACTGCAAAATACGCTCGATGTTACAGTCACTGCCCTTGCCGTCCAGAATAAAAGAGAACATCCCAATCGAGTGAAAGGATTTGTGGAAACTGTGGTGCCTAATTATTGTGATCCAACATTTGCCTCGCATTTCAGGAGGAAAGGACAATCCTGTCTTCTAATATCTTCAATTGTGGCATATACCGAGCTGCAGCGGACACATTTGTAAACGGCTTTACTCAGACCCTGATTGTGCGAGCTGTCTCTTTAACACCGCGTGCTTTATATACATGTTGCTGCTGATCGGGCTGACATTTTTGACACACCCACCAAACAAGATAAAACGTATCTCAAACCCCGTTGCACGGCGTTTCCAGGAAACATGTCGTTCGACCCGGGAACCGTAGCAAAACGTTACCCACCGGTTTGAGCTTGAACGTGCCGCTACTCCTACATCCTATGTCATGTGTCGGGTCAGAGGTCACTCTTAAAATGTTGATAATATTTCACACAATATAAGCAACCAAAATGAAAATTTCTTATTTTTCACTTGGTTTTGGGAATGTTTTTGTGAGATTCACCAAATTTAGAATTTAGCAATATATTTCTAGAGAAATTATATGTATTAAATGTATATAAGAGAGAGTGCAGAAAAAACTCATCATTTACGTAGATAAATGTGTATAGTGAGAAGCAGCAGCTGCATCCTGTGTGTGTGCAAGCAAACCTTCACGGCTCACTGCAAACTCAGAAACTTCAGCTCCATCTGAGGAACTTCAGTGACATCAGTTTTACTGAGAGCATGCAACCACACAATAGTGGAATAATCACACTTGCAGCATAATCATAATCAATAGCAGCCACACCACCCTGCTCGCCCACTGAAGCTAAGCAGGGTTGAGCCGGGCCAGGACCTGGATGGGAAACTGGAGGAGGTGTCCCCGTCACTATACTGTCTAAAAGCACTGTCCTTGGCATAAGACAATAATCCGAGGTCCATCCAGGTGGTAACAAGTCATTATTAATATTATTATTTACAATTTTAATTTGCCCAAAGACATGAAGGATGTTTATTGAACCTTACTGAATGTTTTTTTCTGTTGTGTTTCTTAAAAATAAGACCCCAAAATATTAAAAGCGTCAGTTCATAACTTGCTCAAATCTTTTTTTTTAATGTTATATTTAAAAGGGTGTGTACCCTGCGCAAAGGTTAATTCTTTTTAAGCACTGAATCAAATAACCCTTAGTGAAACTAGAAGTGTGGCCTGAAACTCATTTGCATCTGCGAGAGTCTCAGAATAGTGTCTCCAGTGACCATGATCAAACCCCAAGAGCTTTGTGTACAAGAAATAAAGATTTACAACTGAAACCACTGAAACTGTTCAAGACATTTTAGCTCTGTTGGGATTAAGGCTTTTGACTGATGTTTTTGACAAATAAAATATGTTCTTCTGCTTTATTCGGGGTTTCAGCAAGCACTATTGGAGCTGCTTCTTGTGTTTCTATTTGAGCTTATTTGGACTTTTGCTAATAGTTTTGCCTCACTTTTTGACTTGCCTATGTTGGATCTCAATGTGAATCGGTATGAACAATTGTGTATTTACAATTATTGTCAATTCTTTTACATCACTGACGCATTTTAAAATAAATATTGCGGTTCCCTCGATGGAAACCCAATAGGAGTGGATTATTGCACCCAAGAATTATACACTTTTGTTGGTCACAGAGCTTATTTTCTGCAATAATCCAAAAGAAAATATACCCAATAAAACATGCTATCATGAAGCTCTCACCTTGCTTTAGTAGAAAATACCGCTTAGCAAACATTTAGTTATGATAGATGGTTGATGGTTGAATTGTTTCCGGCTGCAAGAATTGAAAGAGTAAATGCTGCTTTACATATCATGAACATGTCCATATATAGCAGCACATGCTTCAGCGCTTTTGAAGAGTGCTTTGAGAGAGTTTAACAATATCTTCACCATTACAGAACAATAATGACTCTCATCATCATTTTTATCTCGATACTTGCAGCATTTTATCAGGGTTTGTATAACTAGACTAGATCTGTATTGCGTAAAAGCATGCGTCATACTTTGGTATCTCATGGTATATCTGACTCTTTTAGTGCAGAGGACAGGTCCCCATCACTCAGACACCGTCAATAACAGCAGCCCAACCAGTAAAAGACGTGAGAATAAACTGCAAGGCCAACAGGCTGATGTATCGTAATGACCACATGGCATGGTACTTCAGGAGATTTGGAGAAGCTCCTAAGCTACTCGTATACCGTGCCCACACACATGCCACAAAACTAGACATTCACCTACCCAATAAAACAGCATTTTGATATCTTCAAAGACTACAGAATTATGAAATTACATATAAAGTTGTATTTAAGTCTGACTTATTGGTAAAAAAAATCACTCTTAAGTTAAAACTAGTTTGTAAACCAGTTTTTTCACAAGTAAAATTGGTTACAAGCCAGGCATACTTTTTATATTATATTCTTTATATTTTTTATATTATTTATATTCGATTATAGTATTTGTTAATTGTTTGAATTAGCTTTTATTTTCATATTTCTCACTATAAATAATATACATTCTAGTTCTGTTTAGGATAAATTGGTCATTTTTATTGTGTGCTTTAGTCATCTTCAAATTTATGTTTGAAAAAAAAAATTCTAGACAGCTTTATTTTTATTTCAGTTTTAGTTTTAATAAATCATAATCCTCCTTCTTCTTGTTGTTTAATACTTCAACTACTTATTTCAGTAAGCGGCGAAGGCAACAATTGTCATGTAAGCAACTAATATTTATATTTTCCCCCGGTTTCACAGACAAGGCTTAGACTAGTTCCAGACTAAAATGCATGTTTGAGCTCTTTTAACTGGAAGCAACTTGCACGGACAAACCCTAAAATATGTCAGATACATTGTTTTGTCTCAAGATGCACATCAGTAATGTTTTTTTGTAAGGCACGTTTAAAAAAGCTACGTAAATGTCCTGATTGAACTAAGGCCTAATCCTGGCTTAGTGTAAGCACTGTCTGTGATCTGTGAACTCAGAGAAGCAGAAGAGACACGTCAGCCAGAAGGATGAAGCAGAAGCCAGAGGAGAGACTGAGCGGATCTACTGATCTGAACACTGATCTCTCCTCAGTTGTGCAGTGACTGCAGGCTGGCCACTCCGTGTGGCCTCACAGCTCACTGAGACGCTCTTCATCCACTCCTGCTCAGAGAGAGTCAGGCTGCTGCTCCAGCTGTACAGAGCGTCCTTCTGCAGGAGCCCAGTGCTGCTCTCCTGAGCCCTGCTGCTGCCGTCCACCTTCCAGCTCAGGCTCCAGTCTGACGGCAAGCCCTCGCTGGCCACACACAGCAGTGTCGCTGTGTTCAGAGAGGAGATCTCTGCACTGGACGGGGGCAGGATGATCACTTTAGGAGGAGTGTTGCCTGAGAGAAGAAGAGCAGCGGGACCACAAACAACTCGCTTAACAAACAGCTTCAGTGTTAGTTTCAACAAAGTAATATTTGATGAATATTTTTCAAGATTAATCAAATGTAATCATATTGACAGATTTTTATGGGAGGCATGGAGTTACTAAGCTATTGCATAACTGTTTTTTGTTTAAACTTTAAACTGTTTTGAATTTGAATACATCATGAATTTAGTCCTCCAAACTAAAATTACATAAACATAATATTTTTGTAATGGCTGTTGGGTAACAAGTGAACACAATACAAAAAGCACACATTAAAACAAGAGTTAACTACAGTATAATGCAGGTAGATGTTAATGTGTTCTTAGTTCTTGTGAAAAAAAGAAGTACATATAATTTTATGGAATGAGCATTTCTAGTATATTTTTAAAAAATCTGTATTTGCAGATAATGTAATATTAATGAAATAAAAGGCCACTTAAGTGCACTTAAAGAGAGTCATCATGACTATGTTTCTTAAATAGACTTTAAAAAAGTTGAATTGTAATTGAAAGATTTGACTTTTTAAATTTAAATCATTATGTTTTAATAATCATTTTAATAATCATTAAATGAAGTACCCTTATTTTGATGTGTTGACTACTATACTAAAGCACATGTAAATATGATTGATTTGAATTTTTACTGTAGTGTGTCACTCGATATTACACTTAAAGTTAATTTATTAAAATGTATTGAATCGCAGAGCTTCATGTTTACAAATGTGTAATCAATCAATAGAAATTACATTATAGAATATTTTAGTTTACAAAATGCTTGTCAATTATGAAATTACATTAAATATACTTAAAGTAGCCAACTTAATAGAAAGACATAAAGTACTTAAGAACAACTTAAGTGGGTCAAAAAGCACTAAATGCATTTGATTTGAATCTGAGCTATATTACTTTAAAAAAAAGATGCAATTAAGTGTCTGAAAATATTACATTTAGTTCACACACTTAAGTATGTTCTATTTAAGTACATTATTTTTTGTAAAGTATCCTAAATTGTACGTTTTTAAAATTGTGAAAATGTATTATAATTTTTATACAAAAATTTTGTACAATGTATTAACATTTCTTTGGTCCAAATCAAAACAAATTTTTTTATATATTTTTCTCATGCTCTTATAGCGTGTCAATATTTATCCAATGTATCACTTTTCCTGTCCAACAATGGTGAAAATGTCCAAAATCTTCTTTGTAGAAAAGACTTTTGTAGTGTGTGTCTGTAATATTAACTCATAAATGTAAAACTGCATTAAGAAATAACACACTGCAGATCAAATATAAATGTTTTCCCCAAATATGCAGGAAAGCATTTCTCTTTTTGACATAAATTACAGTTACATGACTAAATATAACAACATTGAATATAAAAATGATTTAATTATTTACTTACTGCCAACATCCAGTCTGGTGCCGCCGCCGAAAGTATATCACAGTGATACACACTAATAGAGCAGACGTACAAAAACCTGAAGCTGAACGCTTCAGTAGCTGCACTGTTCACTGCATCTCCAAAACAACATCTTTCAGTTCATTTAGAGTTGAGTCAATTACAGTTCAATAAAAAATATATATGTCACAGGTCGGGAGGGTCGACTGGGTCTACCCCCTCCCTTTAGAATGTACCACTGAGGAGCAAACCAGAAACCAGGCGGACAAGGAAAGTAAAATGTAACAAGCTTTATTGATTAAAAGAATCTGTAGATCCTAATTAAAACTCCTCCTTCCTCCCCAGCATCCAGTGGCCGCCGGGACGTCGGCCGGACAACAGGCGGGGACTCGGTCCACTCAACCCCTCAGACTTTCCGGATGCCAAGGCTCTCGGCTATGGAGGGGACGCGGATTGACCAGCAGGTAAGTACTCTAAGCACGGCTTATTCTTCTCGGGCTCTAAGTAGACTGTACTCTTCTCGATCTCTCAAGTGCAGAAGTTTACAGCGGTGAAGAGGGGCGTCGACTGGACAGCAAGTAGGTACTCCAGGTACGGTTGGTTCTTCCCTAGACGGTGGGTGCGGAGAGCTTACAGCTGTGGAAAAGGCGTCGACTAGACAGCAGGTGAGTACTTCGAGTACGGTTGGTTCTTCCCTATACAGGGGATGCAGAGAGCTTACAGCTGTGGAAAGGCGTCGACTAGACAGCAGGTGGGTACTTCGAGTACGGTTGGTTCTTCCCTATACAGGGGATGCAGAAAGCTTACGGCCGTGAAAGGGGCGTCG
Organism: Tiaroga cobitis; assembly: GCA_030578255.1. NCBI lineage: Eukaryota > Metazoa > Chordata > Actinopteri > Cypriniformes > Leuciscidae > Tiaroga > Tiaroga cobitis. Next base: position 6,041,010 of record CM060593.1, read on the forward strand.
ACTAGACAGCCAGTAGGTACTCCGAGTACAATTGGTTCCTCCCCGTATAGCGGATACAGAAGCTCACGACGGTGACAGACGTCGACCGGACAGCAAGTGGGCACTCCAAGTACAGTAGATAACTGGATTTCCTCCGTTCTCCAGGGCAGCATCAATGATGAATCAGACCCAGGCAGGCTTGGAAGGTACAACACTCCGAACGACAGATACCTGGGTTTTCTCCGCTCTCCACAACAGTGATGATGGAACAGTATGCAAGCGGCCTTAGATGGGGGTCACTCAGAACAGCAGATAACTGGATTTCCTCCGTTCTCCAGAACAGCATCGATGATGAATCAGAACACAGCAGGCTTGGAAGGTACAACACTCAGAACAACAGATACCTGGGTTTTCTCCGCTCTCCACAACAGCGATGATGGAACAGTATGCAAGCGGCTTTAGATGGGGAACACTCAGAACAGCAGGTAACTGGATTTCCTCCGTTCTCCAGGACAGCATCAATGATGAATCAGAACACGGCAGGCTTGGAATGTACAACACTCAGAACAACAGATACCTGGGTTTTCTCCGCTCTCCACAACAGTGATGATGGAACAGTATGCAAGCGGCCTTAGATGGGGGTCACTCAGAACAGCAGATAACTGGATTTCCTCCGTTCTCCAGAACAGCATCGATGATGAATCAGAACACAGCAGGCTTGGAAGGTACAACACTCAGAACAACAGATACCTGGGTTTTCTCCGCTCTCCACAACAGCGATGATGGAACAGTATGCAAGCGGCTTTAGATGGGGAACACTCAGAACAGCAGGTAACTGGATTTCCTCCGTTCTCCAGGACAGCATCAATGATGAATCAGAACACGGCAGGCTTGGAATGTACAACACTCAGAACAACAGATACCTGGGTTTCCTCCGCTCTCCACAACAATGATGATGGAACAGTATGCAAGCGGCCTTAGATGGGGGACACTCAGAACAGCAGATAACTGGATTTCCTCCGTTCTCCAGGACAGCATCAATAATGAATCAGAACACGGCAGGCTTGGAATGTACAACACTCAGAACAACAGATACCTGGGTTTTCTCCGCTCTCCACAACAGCGATGATGGAACAGTATGCAAGCGGCTTTAGATGGGGAACACTCAGAACAGCAGGTAACTGGATTTCCTCCGTTCTCCAGGACAGCATCAATGATGAATCAGAACACGGCAGGCTTGGAATGTACAACACTCAGAACAACAGATACCTGGGTTTCCTCCGCTCTCCACAACAATGATGATGGAACAGTATGCAAGCGGCCTTAGATGGGGGACACTCAGAACAGCAGATAACTGGATTTCCTCCGTTCTCCAGGACAGCATCAATAATGAATCAGAACACGGCAGGCTTGGAATGTACAACACTCAGAACAACAGATACCTGGGTTTTCTCCGCTCTCCACAACAGCGATGATGGAACAGTATGCAAGCGGCCTTAGATGGGGGACACTCAGAACAGCAGATAACTGGATTTCCTCCGTTCTCCAGGACAGCATCAATGATGAATCAAAACACAGCAAGCTTTAAATTACACCGTCACTTAATCTCTTCCTCAGCAACTCCAAACTGCAACACAGGGCAAGGCCGATGGGCACGTGACAGAATTCGGTATAGTAAGCAGGCAGTAACTTCACTTCAAACACACCCGGTGGGGCACAGCATCAACACACGTCACTCTCAACCACTCTGTGAAATATAAGGCCACAGCCGACCTCCTTGTTCTGAACAGCGGGGACAGTAAGACGGAAGGATATATAGCAACCTCAATCATGCATCACAACAGCTGTCTTCTCATTTACGGTGTCTAGACTCCTTTTCCTAGATCGCTTCTCTTCATATACAGTGTCTTTGTGTATAAATCACATACCATACAGCCAGTAAAAGGTTTGCACTTATCTCTACCCAAGAAGGGGACTTGATATTTCCAAGGCGACTTCTCCTCTGCTTCTCTGTTCCACACCAGCCAATCCTTCGTAGCGGATTCCCTTCCGCGGGTCGATCTCACCAGCCGATTTGTCCCACAGAAACTCTCAGCCCTCCTCGACGGAACAAAGTCAGGACACAGTACCCGAACACCGAAACACCGAACACTGCACTGAACTGAACACCCTTGGTCTCCCAAAGCTTGGTTTTTATCTGTGTCAAACGCTGTGTGTCCCAATCATCAAACAGCCCCTTGATGCGCCGCACCTGCTGTCACTCTGTCATCAGCAGCTGCTGTTGCTATGGTAGCGATGCATACAAGGCTGGCTGGGTGTTCCGTTGAAAGCGCTCCGGGTGGAAACATTCCTCCGTGGAGTATATAGTTCCGCTGCTGGTTCGTCACCTTGTGACATACTCCCCCGCCAATCCGTTCTAGTCCCGAGAACGGGCTCCGCTCACCCAGTCTCCGTACCTCGCCGGGGGTTGACCTCGGTTCTCCCTCTGGGACCGCCTCGGCGGAGACTCGGGTCTCACCGGTCCCGGTGCTGGGCCCAAGCCCCTGGGGACCACTCCCCATCCTACCAGTAACGGTCCTGGTGCTGCCATAACCGGGGGTGCTTCCTCTCTGGGATTTGGGTAGTTCGGGCAAGGGCGAATCAGATTCCGGTGGAGCACCCGCTCTGGGCCTGCTCTCCCCTCGGGCCGGATAGCATACACGGGTTGATCTGGACGTGGTTGTCGTAAGACCACATAGGGCCGAGGCTCCCACCGATCGCTCAGCTTACCCTTCCCTTGGCGACGATTCTCCCTCACCAAGACTCTCTCTCCTGGGAGCAGTGGGGCTTCCCGAGCCGTTCGGTCGTACAGTCTCTTGCTCTTTGCCCCCGCCTGGTTAATCCGGTCCGAGACCCGGCCATACGCCCAGTGGAGTCGCTGGTGGTGCCTCGCCACCCAGTCTGACAAGCTCCCTTCCTCCACTTGGGTAGCAGCCCCCGCTACTAAGTCGGCTGGTAGCCGCACGTGTCTTCCAAACATTAGATATGTTGGAGCATACCCGGTGGTGCTATGCACGCTGTTGTTATATGCTTGGATCAGCGCCGGAAGCGTATCCGCCCAATGGCCCTGCTGATCCATCTCCAACGTTCCTAACAGGCTCAACAATGTTTGGTTAAACCTCTCGCATCCTCCATTCCCTTGGGGATGGTACGGTGTCGTGTGGGTCTTCCTACCCCCGTACAGCTGGCACAACTCATGGACCACCCTGGACTCGAAGTTCGGCCCCTGGTCTGAGTGGAATATTTCAGGGCATCCGAAGGGCTGAATCACAGCCCTCCACAGGGCATTCGCGGTGGTAATAGCAGTCTGGTCCAAGGTGGGAATGGCCCAGGCATATTTGGTGAATAGGTCTGTCACCACCAAGATGTTCTGAATCCGGTCCACCGGCCTTCCTAGCGTCAGATAGTCCATAGCGACCATGTGCATGGGAGCCTTTGCCTGAATCGGGACCAATGGGGCTCGGGTGATCCTTCCTGGTCTTAAACAAGGTGCACCGGGGGCATCCCTGAAGGTAGGCCTTGGTAATTCTCTCCATCCCAGGCCAATAGAACTGGCGTCGCAATAGCGAGATCGTCTTCTCCAGGCCCTGATGGCCCAACTGGGTGTGATAGGCCTGTAGCAGGGACCGATGTTGCCCCTCCGGAACTACTGTTTGCCAGATCTTCTCGCCCAGGTTAGGGTCCTGGATGGAGCGACAGAGCACCCCCTCCCTCAAGGCCAACCTCTCCCATTGTCCTAGCAACCCTCGGACTGCCTGAGTCTGAGCCCGGCGTTCTCTGGCCTCTGGCCATTTCCCAGTCCGGACCACTCTCGTACCGTCCGCAACCCTTCATCCTCCGCTTGTCTCGACCTCCAACACTGTGGGTCCCAGCCCCAACCATTGGGGGCCTCTTCCTGCGATGATCCAGGCGCTTCCACAATCCCCACCATTGCTCTTTCCTCCTCCTCGGAGCTAGAGCTGGGCCCCTGACCTACTGGACCTGCCACCGGAAACCTCGACAGTACATCAGCGTTCGTATGCTCTTTCCCTGGTCGATACTTCAGCTGGTAGTCGAAATTCGCCAGTTGTGCCACCCATCTCTGTTCGGCAGCCCCCAGCCTTGCCGTCTGAAGATGTACCAGAGGGTTGTTGTCAGTTACTACCAGAACCTTGGTCCCCCATAGGTAGTCCTTGAACTTTTCGCTCATTGCCCACTTCATGGCCAACAACTCTAGTTTGAAGGAGCTATAGTTAGCATCGTTCCTCTCTGTCGGGTGTAAGCTTCGGCTGGCGTATGCAATCACCCTCTCCTTCCCCTGCTGTTTTTGGGCTAGCACGGCACCAAGGCCGAGATGGCTGGCGTCAGTGTACAAGATGAAAGGCTGGGAGAAGTCTGCATAGGCCAGAATCGGGGCCTGCAGTAGTTCCTGTTTGAGCCTCCGGAATGCAGCCTCACATGCCTGGTCCCACTGAACCGCGGGAGATCCCCGGCCCCTCGAACGTCCCGTGCCCCCGAGCAGCTGGTTTATGGGCTTGGCGATTTTAGAGAAGTCCTGAATGAACCGCCGGTAATATCCGACAAAGCCCAGGAAAGATCTGACCTGTCGCACAGTCTTCGGCGCCTCCCACCCTTGTACAGCCGACACCTTCTCTGGGTCCACAGCGATCCCAGCTGCACTCACCACATGGCCCAGAAACTTCACCTCTTTCCGGAAAAGCTGACACTTGTCAGGTTGCAGTTTTAGCCCATATTTGTCCAGGGCGCGGAAAGCTTGCTCCAGGTGTTGGAGGTGAGACTCAAAGTCTGGCGAATAGACGATGACATCATCGAGGTAGACCAGTGTGGTTTCCGTCAACTGCCCTCCCAGGCAGCGCTGCATAAGCCGCTGGAACGCGGCTGGGGCGTTGCAAAGGCCGAACGGCATCCGTTCCCACTCGTATAGTCCAAAAGGGGTCGTGAAGGCTGTCTTCTCCCTGTCCCGCTCGTCCACCTGCACCTGCCAGTACCCACTGGCCAAGTCGAGAGTAGAATACCAGGCAGACTGTGTAAGACTGGTGAGTGAGTCCTCTACTCGGGGCAAGGGGAAAGCATCCCGCTTAGTCACCTGGTTCAGCTTACGGTAATCCACACAGAATCTCCAGGAACCATTCTTCTTGCGCACCAGCACGATAGGGGCTGCCCAAGGGCTACTACTTTCCCGGATAATTCCCTTGTCCAACATTCCTCGCAGGAGGGTGCGGACCTCAGAATACAGGGTCGGTGGCACTGGTCGATAACGTTCTCTACTCGGGGCGGCGTCCCCGGTCGGAATCTGATGTTTTACAATGTCCGTCCGGCCATAGTCCTCGTCATGAGTCGAGAACAAGTGCTGCCATTTGAGCAGGAAATCCTGGAGCCGCCCAGTCTGTTCCTCTCCCAGTCCTTCACCGCGTAGTGATCCTCCCTGGAGGTGGTTTGGCAATTCCTCTCCCTCACTACCCACCGGCGGTCCAGTTCGGGTCAGGGCGACTTCCACTACGGAGGGGCTTACCCGGTTAAACTGCACTTCACCCGGCTCTCTCACTTGTTGCGGGGGCACCGCTGTAACTCGGGCCAGACACTGATGACGATGCAACAGGACGGGGAATGCATTCACGTTCCGTACCTTCACAGAAATCCTCCCCCGCCGTGCTGTGGCTAGCCCCCGAGCTACCTCTAGGTTTGGGCCGTCCAGATGGGGTTCCACCAATACCCACTCTCCCGGGCCATAGAGTTGCGAGGGGAGCCTGGCCCAAACCACAGCCTCACTCTGAGCGGGAATGGACAATGCGTATCGGCAAGCCGTCCTCCCAGTGCCCTCTCGATCTCCTCGCGTCTCGGCAAGGCAAACCCGCCGACAATCGGCCTTAATCCAGTCCCACTCTTGGCTTTCCGAGGTCGAGGCCGTCTGCTTTAGTCCACTTCGGAACAGTTCCTCCCAACATTCTGCTATAACGTTCATGCCCAACAATGCGCGATGGGTTCCTAGGCAGGCGTCACGAACGATCACCACCCCCTTCTGGGGGACAACAACTCCATGGATCTTCAAGTCAGTCACCAGGTATCCCACGTATGGGATGTCCAGACCGTTGGCTCCCCGTAGCGTCAACCAGGGGGCTTCCGAGGTGGGACAGTCCTGGCCCTTAAAAAGCTCTTGTGACAGGCTCTCCGAGAACAGCGTAACTTGTGACCCAGTGTCTAACAGGCACTGTACTTCCAAGCCGTTGACCTGGGCCACCACAATGGGGCAATGCCCCACCAAACATGCTCTGGACTTCGTAACCAATAGGGGGTCTACCATGGGAGTCCCGGCCACTTGACCCACAGTGGCCGGCAGCTCTAAAAATCCTCTTGTGATCCCCGGCGGGAGCGGCACTGGCGGAGGTAGTGACCCGGCTCTCCACAGCCGTGACAGATGGGGCGTCCCTGTTCGTCCCACTTGAACCGTGGCCCCATAGCTGGGCGACGTTCTGGAAATCGGCTCCCAGCTGAATAGGTCCGCTCCCGGAGCAATGGACTGGAACGTTCACGCCGGAGCTCTTCTCTAAAGGAATTGGATAGCTCGGTCAGCTGTTCCCGGACGTCCTTTTTCAGCTCCTCTTGCAACGCACGTCTCCATTCAGCTTCAACCGGGCGTGGGAGGTCGATGGGTGCACTCGCCGCCATGCACGTGGAGGGCCCTACACTCTCCGTGTGGTCCCGTTCCAAGGCCAAAGCCTCTTGCCTCAGTTCGTCAAAAGACGAGTCCGGGTTCCGGCGGACTTGTATTCGCAGGCTTTGGCGTACGGGGCCTTCCCGTAGCCCCAGGAGGAATTGGTCTCGCAGCAGACTCTCTTCACCCCCTAGACCATGGTCTTGCCTTCCTCTTAGCCTAGCGAACTGCTCTCTTAGCTGTAGCGTGAATGCCCGGATGGTCTGTCGCGGCCCTTGTTTGCAGTTGAAAAACTGTGTTCGCAGAACGGCGACAGGAGTGGTATCGCCGTATTGCCCCGAAAGGAAGTCAAAGATAGCTTGAGCCGTGGTACGGTTCGCTTCTGGCGCTGCTCGCACTTCCCTCAGTGCTTCTCCTTCCAAGGAATTTAAGATGAACTGCACTCCCTGAGGGGCGTCCAAACCTTGGAGCCCGACTAGATATTCGACCTGGGCCCTCCACGTCGACAGACTCATCTCCGATCCAGGCCCTTGGTACTTCTGGGCCCACGGGGCTCCCATGAATATGGGCATGGCTTGTCTTCGTGCTCCCGGTGCCTCTTCATCTGCCATAACGGCTTCTGGTGGCTCAACTCAGTGGTAAATCCTGCCGACTACGCCAATAATCTGTCACAGGTCGGGAGGGTCGACTGGGTCTACCCCCTCCCTTTAGAATGTACCACTGAGGAGCAAACCAGAAACCAGGCGGACAAGGAAAGTAAAATGTAACAAGCTTTATTGATTAAAAGAATCTGTAGATCCTAATTAAAACTCCTCCTTCCTCCCCAGCATCCAGTGGCCGCCGGGACGTCGGCCGGACAACAGGCGGGGACTCGGTCCACTCAACCCCTCAGACTTTCCGGATGCCAAGGCTCTCGGCTATGGAGGGGACGCGGATTGACCAGCAGGTAAGTACTCTAAGCACGGCTTATCCTTCTCGGGCTCTAAGTAGACTGTACTCTTCTCGATCTCTCAAGTGCAGAAGTTTACAGCGGTGAAGAGGGGCGCCGACTGGACAGCAAGTAGGTACTCCAGGTACGGTTGGTTCTTCCCTAGACGGTGGGTGCGGAGAGCTTACAGCTGTGGAAAAGGCGTCGACTAGACAGCAGGTGAGTACTTCGAGTACGGTTGGTTCTTCCCTATACAGGGGATGCAGAGAGCTTACAGCTGTGGAAAGGCGTCGACTAGACAGCAGGTGAGTACTTCGAGTACGGTTGGTTCTTCCCTATACAGGGGATGCAGAAAGCTTACGGCCGTGAAAGGGGCGTCGACTAGACAGCCAGTAGGTACTCCGAGTACAATTGGTTCCTCCCCGTATAGCGGATACAGAAGCTCACGACGGTGACAGACGTCGACCGGACAGCAAGTGGGCACTCCAAGTACAGTAGATAACTGGATTTCCTCCGTTCTCCAGGGCAGCATCAATGATGAATCAGAACACGGCAGGCTTGGAAGGTACAACACTCCGAACGACAGATACCTGGGTTTTCTCCGCTCTCCACAACAGTGATGATGGAACAGTATGCAAGCGGCCTTAGATGGGGGTCACTCAGAACAGCAGATAACTGGATTTCCTCCGTTCTCCAGAACAGCATCGATGATGAATCAGAACACAGCAGGCTTGGAAGGTACAACACTCAGAACAACAGATACCTGGGTTTTCTCCGCTCTCCACAACAGCGATGATGGAACAGTATGCAAGCGGCTTTAGATGGGGAACACTCAGAACAGCAGGTAACTGGATTTCCTCCGTTCTCCAGGACAGCATCAATGATGAATCAGAACACGGCAGGCTTGGAATGTACAACACTCAGAACAACAGATACCTGGGTTTTCTCCGCTCTCCACAACAGTGATGATGGAACAGTATGCAAGCGGCCTTAGATGGGGGTCACTCAGAACAGCAGATAACTGGATTTCCTCCGTTCTCCAGAACAGCATCGATGATGAATCAGAACACAGCAGGCTTGGAAGGTACAACACTCAGAACAACAGATACCTGGGTTTTCTCCGCTCTCCACAACAGCGATGATGGAACAGTATGCAAGCGGCTTTAGATGGGGAACACTCAGAACAGCAGGTAACTGGATTTCCTCCGTTCTCCAGGACAGCATCAATGATGAATCAGAACACGGCAGGCTTGGAATGTACAACACTCAGAACAACAGATACCTGGGTTTCCTCCGCTCTCCACAACAATGATGATGGAACAGTATGCAAGCAGCCTTAGATGGGGGACACTCAGAACAGCAGATAACTGGATTTCCTCCGTTCTCCAGGACAGCATCAATGATGAATCAAAACACAGCAAGCTTTAAATTACACCGTCACTTAATCTCTTCCTCAGCAACTCCAAACTGCAACACAGGGCAAGGCCGATGGGCACGTGACAGAATTCGGTATAGTAAGCAGGCAGTAACTTCACTTCAAACACACCCGGTGGGGCACAGCATCAACACACGTCACTCTCAACCACTCTGTGAAATATAAGGCCACAGCCCACCTCCTTGTTCTGAACAGCGGGGACAGTAAGACGGAAGGATATATAGCAACCTCAATCATGCATCACAACAGCTGTCTTCTCATTTACGGTGTCTAGACTCCTTTTCCTAGATCACTTCTCTTCATATACAGTGTCTTTGTGTATAAATCACATACCATACGGCCAGTAAAAGGTTTGCACTTATCTCTACCCAAGAAGGGGACTTGATATTTCCAAGGCGACTTCTCCTCTGCTTCTCTGTTCCACACCAGCCAATCCTTCGTAGCGGATTCCCTTCCGCGGGTCGATCTCACCAGCCGATTTGTCCCACAGAAACTCTCAGCCCTCCTCGACGGAACAAAGTCAGGACACAGTACCCGAACACCGAAACACCGAACACTGCACTGAACTGAACACCCTTGGTCTCCCAAAGCTTGGTTTTTATCTGTGTCAAACGCTGTGTGTCCCAATCATCAAACAGCCCCTTGATGCGCCGCACCTGCTGTCACTCTGTCATCAGCAGCTGCTGTTGCTATGGTAGCGATGCATACAAGGCTGGCTGGGTGTTCCGTTGAAAGCGCTCCGGGTGGAAACATTCCTCCGTGGAGTATATAGTTCCGCTGCTGGTTCGTCACCTTGTGACATATACATTTCATTTTTTAGAAAGAAATGTTTTTATAATATATGATTCTACGTTTAAACATTGCAATCTAAACTCCAGTTGATTCACTGATGGTCAACTACTGAAAGTTTATTAGATATCATTATCATATCCTTGGAAACTCTTGAGAAATATCAGTTGATACTGATATAAATTCTTGATAACTAGAGAAATTAAATTAAACATATTTTAAAACTGAATTTATTTATTTAAATCAGTGTGACAGATTTCCTCCTGAAAGGAAGCAGCTTTGAATATGTGCAACACCACTTTGTTTAAGACGAACTGTCCGCCGGTCAGGACTGTAAACAGCAGGTCTCGTCTGTTCTCACTCATTCTCAGCAAAGATGACTGCAAACGCTCTGATTATCTGCTCTCTACTGCTTTCTCTCGCTGGTGAGATTAGTGTTGAATCTTCAGAGCTTTTTCAGAAGTGCTTTAAAAATGTTGTATCATTCTTCTCATGTATTGTGTGTTTGACTGTAACACTGACTGATGTGCTGTGATGGCAGGTTGTTTTGCTGAGATCATTCTGACTCAGAGTCCATCCGTGAATCTGGCGTCTGTGGGAAGCAGCGTCACTCTTAACTGCGGGTCCAGCAGTTCCAGTTTAACAGCCCATTTAGCCTGGTATCACCAGATACCCGGACAAACACCCAAACTCCTGTTCTCTAGTGTTGGTAGCAAAGTGTCTAAAGTTTCTGAGAGATTCACTGATGGGAGATCAGGAACAAACTTCATGCTCAATATCAGAAATGTCCAGCCTGAAGATGCATGAGATTATCACTGTCAGCAGTATGCTGCATGGCCATTAACACAGTGATACACAGCCGTACAAAAACCCCTTCAGTGAAAGAGGAACTGCTGATTTAGAAACACACTGCACACATAATACATGATTGGAGCAGGTTTTTAAAGTTCTAAACACACACAACAAAATCTGGGGACGGATTCACAAAACATTCTTAAGAATATAATTGATCTTAACTGTTATCTAAAAATGTTTTAACTTAAGAATTATTATTTTTAATATTTAGTATTCCCAAAAATACTCCTTAAACATAATGTTTGTTGTAAAAAGATGGGCTAAGGAGTTTTTCAGAAAGATCTGCCATAAAGTCATAAAATCAGGAAACTCCATTCATGAGCCAGTCGAGGAGTGCTGAATCATCACAGCACCCAGTTCACTGGACTCACATGTTCCTCTGGTGCCTCACAGCTCTTCTGCTCCACCTGCACCACTGACTCTCTCCAGTTCTTCTGCTCCACCTGCACCACTGACTCTCTCCAGATCTTCTGCTCCACCTGCACCACTGACTCTCTCCAGCTCTTCTGCTCCACTGACTCTCTCCAGCTCTTCTGCTCCACCTGCACCACTGACTCTCTCCAGTTCTTCTGCTCCATCTGCACCACTGACTCTCTCCAGCTCTTCTGCTTCACCTGCATCACTGACTCTCTCCAGCTCGTCTGCTCCACCTGCACCACTGACTCTCTCCAGCTCTTCTGCTCCACCTGCACCACTGACTCTCTCCAGCTCTTCTGCTCCACCTGCACCCCTGACTCTCTCCAGCTCTTCTGCTCCACTGACTCTCTCCAGCTCTTCTGCTCCACCTGCACCCCTGACTCTCTCCAGCTCTTCTGCTTCACTGACTCTCTCCAGCTCTTCTGCTCCACCTGCACCACTGACTCTCTCCAGTTCTTCTGCTCCACCTGCACCACTGACTCTCTCCAGTTCTTCTGCTCCACCTGCACCACTGACTCTCTCCAGTTCTTCTGCTCCACCTGCACCACTGACTCTCTCCAGTTCTTCTGCTCCACCTGCACCACTGACTCTCTCCAGTTCTTCTGCTCCACCTGCACCACTGACTCTCTCCAGTTCTTCTGCTCCACCTGCACCACTGACTCTCTCCAGTTGTTCTGCTCCACCTGCACCACTGACTCTCTCCAGTGCTTCTGCTCCACCTGCACCACTGACTCTCTCCAGCTCTTCTGCTCCACTGACTCTCTCCAGCTCTTCTGCTCCACCTGCACCACTGACTCTCTCCAGTTCTTCTGCTCCACCTGCACCACTGACTCTCTCCAGTTCTTCTGCTCCACTGACTCGCTCCAGCTCTTCTGCTCCACCTGCACCACTGACTCTCTCCAGTGCTTTAGCTCCACCTGCACCACTGACTCTCTCCAGCTATTTTGCTCCACCTGCACCACTGACTCTCTCCAGCTCTTCTGCTCTACTGACTCTCACCAGTTGTTCTTCTGCTCCACCTGCACCACTGACTCTCTCCAGCTCTTCTGCACCACTGACTCTCTCCAGCTCTTCTGCTCCACTGACTCTCTCCAGCTCTTCTGCTCCACTGACTCTCTCCAGCTCTTCTGCTCCACCTGCACCACTGATTCTCTCCAGCTCTTCTGCTCCACCTGCACCACTGACTCTCTCCAGTTCTTCTGCTCCACTGACTCTCTCCAGCTCTTATGCTCCACCTGCACCACTGATTCTCTCCAGTTCTTCTGCTCCACCTGCACCACTGACTCTCTCCAGTTCTTCTGCTCCACCTGCACCACTGACTCTCTCCAGTTCTTCTGCTCCACCTGCACCACTGACTCTCTCCAGCTCTTCTGCTCCACCTGCACCACTGACTCTCTCCAGCTCTTCTGCTCCACCTGCATCATTGACTCTCTCCAGCTCTTCTGCTCCACCTGCACCACTGACTCTCTCCAGTTCTTCTGCTCCACCTGCACCACTGACTCTCTCCAGTTCTTCTGCTCCACCTGCACCACTGACTCTCTCCAGCTCTTCTGCTCCACCTGCACCACCGACTCTCTCCAGCTCTTCTGCTCCACCTGCATCATTGACTCTCTCCAGCTCTTCTGCTCCACCTGCACCACTGACTCTCTCCAGCTCTTCTGCTCCACCTGCACCACTGACTCTCTCCAGCTCTTCTGCTCCACCTGCACCACTGACTCTCTACAGCTCTTCTGCTCCATCTACACCACTGACTCTCTCCAGTTCTTCTGCTCCACCTGCACCACTGACTCTCTCCAGCTCCACCTGCACCACTGACTCTCTCCAGTGCTTTAGCTCCACCTGCACCACTGACTCTCTCCAGCTCTTCTGCTCCACCTGCATCATTGACTCTCTCCAGCTCTTCTGCTCCACCACTGACTCTCTGCAGCTCTTCTGCTCCACCTGCACCACTGACTCTCTCCATCTCTTCTCCTCCACCTGCACCACTGACTCTCTCCAGCTCTTCTGCTCCACCTGCACCACTGACTCTCTCCAGCTCTTCTGCTCCACCTGCACCGCTGACTCTCTCCAGCTCTTCTGCTCCACCTGCACTGCTGACTCTCTCCAGCTTTTCTGCTCCACCTGCACCACTGACTCTCTCCAGCTCTTCTGCTCTACTGACTCTCACCAGTTGTTCTTCTGCTCCACCTGCACCACTGACTCTCTCCAGCTCTTCTGCACCACTGACTCTCTCCAGCTCTTCTGCTCCACTGACTCTCTCCAGCCCTTCTGCTCCACTGACTCTCTCCAGTTCTTCTGCTCCACCTGGACCACTGACTCTCTCCAGCTCCTCGGCTCTGCCTGCACCACTTACTCTCTCCAGCTCTTCTGCTCCACCTGCACCACTGACTCTCTCCAGCTCTTCTGCTCCACCTGCACCACTGAATCTCTCCAGCTCTTCTGCACCACCTGCACCACTGACTCTCTCCAGCTCTTCTGCACCACTGACTCTCTACAGCTCTTCTGCTCCACCTGGACCGCAAACTTTCTCCAGCTCCTCGGCACTGCCTCGGGAGCCTTCACCACCAGTACAGCTCTGTGAAGTGGATTATCTGGCTATACCTCCAGGGTCATTTTTCCACCTCGGCCTGTCAGCACTTCGGTTCTGCGCTCCCTCAGCTCCACCGTAGTCCTCCATCTACTCTTTCCTCAATCTACACCTTAAACTGTCATCATCCTGGTTTCACCATGGATTTCCAGGCCTCCGACTGCACCTTAACTCTCCACCCCTTCAGCTTCACCAGGTTCCACCTTCTCTGCAGCTCGTGGCGCAACCTTGGACCGTCTGGCCTATTATGTTGCCCTAGGACCTCGTCCTGCCGGTTTCACTGGGGTCTCCACTTCTGGAGAATAATGTACTGTAGGTTTGATTAGCCTGATCAAATCAGTGGCTTTGGAGACAAACAGGTGGGAAACGAGGATAACTGAATTAACTAACAGATAAGAACAACAAAGAAACTCAAACATGAACAGAACCGAAACAAATCAAAAGACAAACTGAAAATGTGACAGTTGTATATCATATCTCATTGTGCATAATCACACAGAGATAGTTACCCTCCTTCCCTCCATGGCCTAGGCATAACGACGACTGATCAAGGCGAAACCAGAGGGATAAGGGAGCCCGTGGAGCCGTAAAGATGAAAGTCCCAGGTGGAGCTGAGGAGCCAAGGTGTAGCCGACTGGTAGATGGGCTGAGGTGGAGTGATGGGCTCGGCGGCCCAAAGCGGAGCCAGGGGATCCACTTACCAAGGCAGAGGTGGAGACCAGAGGGCCCAAGGTAGATCCGAGTAGCAGACCAGAGCCACTAGAGGAGGAGCAGAGGGACTGAAGGGAGCCAGCGGAGGCAGGGATGAGGAACTGGCTGGCTTAAGCAGAGGAAGCAGAAAAGGCACTCATTTTGCGACCATTTTTTGAGACAGTGGGAGTATTGTTTTTACAACTAGTCATGCGTGTGCGACCTGCACATTTGAGCATATTTTATTTCATGTTAAAAAATGAGTAAGGATGAGTAAGGAGCGAGTCCACCAGTGTAGGCCATGAGAGGGGGAGGTGAAATTGCAGAGAAGGATAAATCAGATGACGAGTCAGAAGAAGAAGGAGTGGCGAAAAAGGCATGACAACAATATTTTCAACTGGAAAAAAGGGAGTTTACTAGGCTTAGATACTTAGGAATAGGCTGAATAGGCTTAGATATTGCAAAAACACTAACACCATGAACTGTATCTTCTGCTCTCGATGTAATCTAACGTGTGGGGAAACCAAGTCTGCTGAGGCAACCGGCACCGCACAGTTTAAATATAACACACTAGTGAACTACAACAGCAGCTTGAAGCATAAAAAAATGCAGAGACAGATAAATTAATGCAACTGCATTGCCACTTCCAACAGCATTTCACAGGCAGGAAGATAACATTCAGTCAGCAGATGAGGCTGAAATTTAACACAGCGTATTTCATAGCTAAGGAAGAACTATTCACCAAATTCAAGGGTCAAACTGAATTGTTAAAAAAGAACGGCATAAAATTGAATCCTACATACAGCAACGGCACAGCATGTGCACAGTTCATTGGCACTATTACAGATTCACTCAAACCTAAGACTCAATAAGGACACCACTTATCTCTCATTCATAATCTATGGCATTGGTGACACAGATGTTTCAACTAAAGAATGTGAAATGGTGTACGCAAGGATCCTGCAACAAGGTAAACCAATAAGTATTTGATTGGCCACATCGAAGTACAGCATGCAAATACTCAAGGTAGGCCTATGTTGTTTACAGTAGCTGAATTTAACTCCAGTTTAGTGCTTACTCTCAATAACACAACAGTTACTTCAGAATATGCCAGGAATGACTAACAAGAGTAGGGCTAAAATCAGTAGGGCTACTTGTTTTTTCCATGCAGGTTTCTTATGAACCACGCACGCACACACACACACACACACACACACACACACACACACACACACACACACACACACACACACACACACACACACACACACACCTCTATTATAGCCTACAATTCAATAGATTGCCTAGCATTAATTCCTGAGTGTCGTCACCATATGCATTTCAAGCAAAACATAAGTAGCACACAGTGGGCATTGCATGCTGTCATCAAGATTATTTGAGTCACACAAATGTCAGGATTCCACAGTAGCCTATACCCCAAAAGTGTTGTTACTTAACCAGCATAGTTGTTGGAGATGTTGACGAGGTGCTCTGTGCCCGTTACAGTGCCTGTAGTGAAGTTTTTCTTTTTGAAACTTTGAATCAATTGAAACAATTGCTTCGCAAAATGATTCGTTGTTTCGAAGCCCTCAGACCACGACACCCTGCTGACCCCTGCTGGTCATGCATGCACATGCAAAAAAACACCTTTTACGTGCGCAATTTACGCAAATGTTTTATTGAAAGTGTACTCTATGCTATTAACAAATAATACCATTAAATAAAGTGTAGTCTGTATAAAATGTGTTATTTTGTTCAATTATAGCTGATTTGTTTTATGGGGGCTGCTTGGTTAATCAGGCCTAGACAACTACAACTCCCTTTTATACAAATGTGGCATTAAAATGTCTACAGATTACAGAAATCAGGTAAAAACCATATAGACACTGGTTCATAATCATAAACTTACATTTCGAAACGTTTGTAAACAGTTGAATTAACGAAGCCTCGTTTATTGAAATCACGTGACTTTAGCAGTTTGACAACCGCTCCGAATCACTGATTCGAACCAAATGATTCTCAAAGGTTTTCGAAGCTTTACGAAGCAGTGATTCACACGCGCCCGCCACTAAGTGTCAGTAGCGAGGCGTCGTGCGTTCATAGACAGCAGTGGAGCTCGCGCAGAAGAAATCGGTATGGTTGTTTGGAAACCGCAGTAAACGTTGGTCTTCTTCAATAGCTATTACAACATCCACAGGGTTTCCTTTGTAAATACGAAGATAAAACCACGAGACTCTGTAGCAGTAGACCTGTAAACGGCTCAGTTTTGTTGTTGGTCATTGCGTAGTTGATCATGAACGTGGCTAAAAGTGGTTATCGTGTTTTCTCGGCTAACTCTACGCCCGCCTGCATTGAGCTCTCTAAGAGGATTACTGAGTAAGTAAAGTATCCTACGACAAATTGCTCGATATTTAACATGGGTCGTGAATATAGAAGCTGATCTTGATGTATAAATGTGATGCTATTGTGATAGTGGCCTGTAGATCAGCAGAACCTGGCGCGTTTCTTCGCACCATCACTTTGATGATGTTATAGGCTAACTTAGTTGTAAAATATTGGGATTGATAACTGATATATAAAGCATCACCATTGTGCTTTTGAACATCATAGAAGTGGACCTGTAATAAGTGTACTTACTTTAGGACAATGTGGGAAGTAAATGTGATGTTTATCTCGTGCACGTGAAGAGATCAGGAACAGTGGGCTATTCATCACATAAGCTGTACATGTGACTGGGAATATCCTGCATTCAGAGCAAACTCTTGACTGAAGGAATACAATCTATTTAATCAACTCTGCTTCAAAGTTACTTTCATGATAAGAAACTCTTTGCAAACCTGTCTTGATGTTCTGCTTGTGTTTGTACAGGCGTCTTGGAGTCGAGCTGGGGAAATCAGTTGTTTACCAGGAGTCAAACAGAGGTGATCAATAATGCTTTGCTTGTTCAAACACACTTTGACCATTGACACCCTAACATGGACTGAACTCATTTTTACTATAATTTGATTTTAAAAAGTCATACATTGTGCAAACCGTAAAGCTTTTATGCTAATCTTAATAAACAAATGGGTTTAGTGTCCTTGTACGCGTTACATGTACTTCCTCAAGAAATAATAGAAACCGTAAATCATTCATAATTGCAAACATCTAACCCTAATTATATAGTAAGTACATGTGGTTAATTGATATCTCTTGGTACTTATTTATATAATTACACTGTAACAAGGACTCCTTGAAATAAAGTGCTACACTTTATTTGGTAACACTTTATTTTACAGTGTCCTTGTTACTTATGTTACATTTACTTACCATAGTAATAACAGTAAATTGGGCATAATTACATACAACTAAACATCAACCATATCCTAATCCTACCCTAACCCTAGAGTACTTACATGTTGTTAATGAATATTACCCAGGTCTTATAAATATATAATTACACTGTACAGTGTCTTTGTTACACTGTAATTATATATTTAAGTACAGAGTAATATTAAGTAACTACATGCACTTACTATAGTGTGAGGATTAGGGTTTGGTTTAGGGTTAGTTGCATGTAATTATTATGCATAATTTATTGTACTATAGTAACTAAATGTAACACATTGTAACACAATTGAAACCAAAACATGATTCTCTTTACTGAATTACATCACTGATTTTTTTGTAATTACTAGGCTTAGAAGGCCATCACTGCATTTTTGCATTTTCAAGCTTCATCTGTATCTCTCAAAGTGTGCACTATTTATGACAATAATGTTCCTACATCACACAAAGCTCAAAGGATTATTTCATATCTGTATGCAGAGGAGAACTTCTCACAAAACAATTCTACCTAATTCTCAATACATGCGTGCGCACATGAATTTGTTCTTAATCTCGTTCTAATGTTAATGAATCTGGAGTATTCTAAATGAGCGACCGTGTGCCCGAGGTTATAGTCGTTTGCATAAGACACGCCTAAAGAATCTCCAAATAAGGGCTTTCTGTACGACCCTTCCTTTACAGCCTTTCGTCACGCTCAGCAAACACGTGACCTTCTCTAAAGACGTATCTGAGAGCGCATGCATGTGCAACAACCAGCTCAAACATAATAAACACCTTTACCCAGATTTTACCACTCATTAGCCAGCGGTACATATGCATATCTGTGTTGTTATTCAGAGAAACCTTGCAGATGAGCCATAACACTGCTTACTTCTTAATATTTCACCGTATATGATAAAATGCAATTCAAGTCGTCATGAAATGGAAGCTGCAATAGTCTTTTCTTCTTTCTTGTGACGTAAGTCAGAGTGAAGCGGCTTCTTGAATAAGAAAAAAAATGTAGGACGAGACTTGTTTTTGTCCGTATGGAATTGGTTGGATGGTTGTGGTTTGCTATTGGTGGATCTCATGTGAGTGACGGGTTGCTCCGCCCTCGCGCCAGTGAACGCATCATCAGAGAAGAGAAGAGATGCTGGGAGGGAAGATATTTTGATTAAAGGCTACAAGACGCATTAATTAAAAAAAACATATGTGCATGGATAAATTGTTTATAATAAATCCTGCAATATTCCATATAAATAAGACTTGTCCATTTTGATTTCATTGGTGACTTTATGATGAAATATTATGTGGTTTCACTTTTACCAACTTCTTTTTAAAAATTATTTCGTAACAACTTTTAGTACAAAAGTTGGTGAATCATGATTTGTTCTTGATAACATTTGTGTGTTAGTAAATGAGACCTACCATGTGTTCGAATAAGCCAACTTTGTAGAACATGTAAATCACTATCTGAAAAAAAAAAAGGTGAAAAGTACCCGGGTGACCTCCTTCACACGGCCAGATTGTGTATCCACGTATGAAATGCGTATCTGATGGACACTTTACTTTCCCATGAGGCCACACGAGAGGATTTGTGACAGTGAAGCTCAAGCGATGTCTTAAGTCACATGATGATGACAACATGGCTGATGTTGCAGTGTGTCCAAATCTCATTCATGCTACACGCGTTCAATTTTTTTTTAATGGTTACAAAGTAAATTTCTTATTTTTGTTTGAGGTAAAATTTTACATTTCATCCAAAAACCAGTTAGTAGCAACTGAATAATCCATTAAATGTTGCTTTTTTGATGCGTTTGCTTTTATCTTACAGAAACTAGAGTTGAGATCAAAGAGTCTGTGAGAGGACAAACAATCTTCATCATCCAAACCATTCCCAGGTAAGAGTGTGTTGCATCGGACTCAGAATATGAAATCAGCACTCTTATTAAGTAAATTCAGGACGTTTAAACTTATTAGTGTCTGTGCATTTTGCAATCTAAAATCATATACACTCATCTAAAGGATTATTAGGGACACCTGTTCAATTTCTTATTGATGCAATTATCTAATCAACCAATCACATGGCAGTTGCTTCAATGCATTTAGGGGTGTGGTCCTGGTCAAGACAATCTCCTGAACTCCAAACTGAATGTCAGAATGGGAAAGAAAGGTGATTTAAGCAATTTTGAGCGTGGCATGGTTGTTGGTGCCAGACGGGCCGGTCTGAGTATTTCACAATCTGCTCAGTTACTGGCATTTTCACGCACAACCATTTCTAGGGTTTACAAAGAATGGTGTGAAAAGGGAAAAACATCCAGTATGCGGCAGTCCTGTGGGCGAAAATGCTTTGTTGATGCTAGAGGTCAGAGGAGAATGGGCCGACTGATTCAAGCTGATAGAAGAGCAACTTTGACTGAAATAACCACTCGTTACAACCGAGGTATGCAGCAAAGCATTTGTGAAGCCACAACACGCACAACCTTGAGGCGGATGGGCTACAACAGCAGAAGACCCCACCGGGTACCACTCATCTCCACTACAAATAGGAAAAAGAGGCTACAATTTGCAAGAGCTCACCAAAATTGGACAGTTGTAGACTGGAAAAATGATGCCTGGTCTGATGAGTCTCGATTTCTGTTGAGACATTCAGATGGTAGAGTCAGAATTTGGCGTAAACAGAATGAGAACATGGATCCATCATGCCTTGTTACCACTGTGCAGGCTGGTGGTGGTGGTGTAATGGTGTGGGGGATGTTTTCTTGGCACACTTTAGGCCCCTTAGTGCCAATTGGGCATTGTTTAAATGCCACGGCCTACCTGAGCATTGTTTCTGACCATGTCCATCCCTTTATGGCCACCATGTACCCATCCTCTGATGGCTACTTCCAGCAGGATAATGCACCATGTCACAAAGCTCGAATCATTTCAAATTGGTTTCTTGAACATGACAATGAGTTCACTGTACTAAAATGGCCCCCACAGTCACCAGATCTCAACCCAATAGAGCAGCTTTGGGATGTGATGGAACGGGAACTTCGTGCCCTGGATGTGCATCCCACAAATCTCCATCAACTGCAAGATGCTATCCTATCAATATGGGCCAACATATCTAAAGAATGCTTTCAGCACCTTGTTGAATCAATGCCACGTAGAATTAAGGCAGTTCTGAAGGCGAAAGGGGGTCAAACACAGTATTAGTATGTGTTCCTAATAATCCTTTAGGTGAGTGTATAATGCATCATTGTACACAAGGTGATATTTTTAATGTGAGATGTAGTTGCCAGTTAAAGGGTTAGTTAAAAATCATTTACTCACCCACTTTTTTCCATTGAACGCAAAAGGTGAAAAACCATTAGTATTTATATACATGTCATCTTACGTTTTATTCTGAACTGCATGCATTGGTCTTTTAGTCGCAGAAGCACTTTAGATTTAGATTTTTCTGTCTCTGTCAGAGATGTCAACACGGCTATTATGGAGCTGCTGATTATGGCCTATGCACTGAAGACCTCCTGTGCCAAGAACATCATCGGCGTGATCCCGTACTTCCCCTACAGTAAACAGTGTAAGATGAGGAAGAGAGGGTCTATAGTGTGCAAACTGCTCGCTTCCATGTTAGCTAAAGCAGGTAATGTCTATGATGTTCCTACTTCTGTTTTCACACTACCACTCAAGTGTTTGGACGTAACACTCAGTCTTTATTATTATACGTGCATGCTGAACACTTGATGACTGCTTTTCCTTCAGTGTCTGCTAAAAATGAAAACTATTAATTTTACAAAAACATTTTACTCTCTGCATTGATAATTAGGTCTCACTCATATAATCACGATGGATCTGCACCAGAAAGAGATCCAGGGCTTCTTTACATTCCCTGTGGACAACCTGCGGGCTTCTCCGTTCCTGCTGCAGTACATTCAGGAGGAGGTCGGCAGCATTCACTGACAAAAACTTGATAAAATGATCAATAATCAATTAATGTTGATCATTTCTCTTCTTCCTATTTCTGTTTTGCATAGGTTCCTGATTATAGAAATGCTATCATTGTAGCCAAGTCCCCATCTGCTGCAAAACGGTAACTGTTCCTGGATTATCCATTTGTATTTGTTTTGTGGGTGAAAGCAGGCCTAGATGGAAGTGGATGAGGGAGTGAATCTAAACATTATGAAATGGGTTAAGCCGAGCTGAGAACGCTACATTTTTAGATGAAAGTGTTATCCAATGAAATAAAACGCTTGGGGCAGATAAAGCATATCACTTTGTGGATGGATGCACATTTGCAGAGATTTGTGAGTGCAGATTGCATGTGGGTCTGCTTGTTTACAGTATATCGGAAACCAAACTTTCAGGTTGCTTAAATTGCCCCATTATGCTTTTTTCGGATATTTCCTTTCATGTAATATATAATATAGCTGTTTGTGAATGTTAAAGTTCTTCATTTATCGGCACTATCATCTTCAAAATGTTGGAGTTGTTGACTCCCAAAAGAAAGAACCACTTCTGAACTGCCTGAAACGATTCATCAGCAATTCCAGTCTTACGTCCTGTTACTTAACGATACTGTCGTGTTTGGTTTCCGGCATGCACTGTAACCGGTCAACCAACTGTCTGACCAATCAGAGCAGAGTAGACCAATCACAACGAACCAAGTCAACTGACCAATCAGAGCAGAGTAGAACAATCTCAACAGCCTGAACCATCTGACCAATCAGAGCAGAGTAGACCAATCACAACGGACCAAGTCAACTGACCAATCAGAGCAGAGTAGACCAATCACAACAGACTGGGGCATCTGACCAATCAGAGCAGAGGAGACCAATCACAACAGACTGGGCCGTCTGACCAGTCAGAGCAGAGCAGAGTAGACCAATCACAACGGACCAAGTCAACTGACCAATCAGAGCAGAGTAGACCAATCTCAACAGCCTGAACCATCTGACCAATAAGAGCAGAGTAGACCAATCACAACAGACTGGGCCATCTGACCAATCAGAGGAGAGTAGACCAATCTCAACAGCCTGAACCATCTGACCAATAAGAGCAGAGTAGACCAATCACAACAGACTGGGGCATCTGACCAATCAGAGCAGAGGAGACCAATCACAACAGACTGGGCCGTCTGACCAGTCAGAGCAGAGCAGAGTAGACCAATCACAACGGACCAAGTCAACTGACCAATCAGAGCAGAGTAGACCAATCTCAACAGCCTGAACCATCTGACCAATAAGAGCAGAGTAGACCAATCACAACAGACTGGGCCATCTGACCAATCAGAGCAGAGTAGACCAATCTCAACAGCCTGAACCATCTGACCAATAAGAGCAGAGTAGACCAATCACAACAGACTGGGCCATCTGACCAATCAGAGCAGAGTAGACCAATCTCAACAGACTGGGCCATCTGACCAATCAGAGCAGAGTAGACCAATCACAACAGACTGGACCATCTGACCAATCAGAGCAGAGTAGACCAATCACAACAGACTGGACCATCTGACCAATCAGAGGAGAGTAGACCAATCTCAACAGCCTGAACCATCTGACCAATAAGAGCAGAGTAGACCAATCACAACAGACTGGGCCATCTGACCAATCAGAGCAGAGTAGACCAATCTCAACAGACTGGGCCATCTGACCAATCAGAGCAGAGTAGACCAATCACAACAGACTGGGCCATCTGACCAATCAGAGGAGAGTAGACCAATCTCAACAGCCTGAACCATCTGACCAATAAGAGCAGAGTAGACCAATCACAACAGACTGGGCCATCTGACCAATCAGAGCAGAGTAGACCAATCTCAACAGACTGGGCCATCTGACCAATCAGAGCAGAGTAGACCAATCACAACAGACTGGACCATCTGACCAATCAGAGCAGAGTAGACCAATCACAACAGACTGGACCGTCTGACCAATCAGAGCAGAGTAGACCAATCTCAAAAGCCTGAACCATCTGACCAATCAGAGCAGAGTAGACCAATCACAATGGACCAAGTCAACTGACCAATCAGAGCAGAGTAGACCAATCACAACAGACTGGGCCGTCTGACCAATCAGAGCAGAGCAGAGTAGACCAATCACAACGGACCAAGTCAACTGACCAATCAGAGCAGAGTAGACCACTGTAGGATCCTTACTAAAAGTGTACGTGCACCCGAAAGCCAAAATCGGCGTATGTAAAAAAATATTCAAACTTATAAAACCGTGCGTACGCCAAACCTGCGCAGAATTCACTTTATAAATCCCAGTCAGCGGAAGATTATGCGCACATGCGTCTCTACCCAAAAATATCCATATATGAGCTTACAACGCTTAGTTTTACTATGCATATCCTCATCTGCATATCATTTGCATAAGCTTATTCATCCACCTGATACCACGTTTAACGGTACAAGACATTAGGAAAATATAAGAATACGGATGTGCCGTCCACATTACATTGAGAAAAATCATTTAGTAGCCTACCCTTGCCTTGTTTTTGAATAAATAAATCAATTAGTGTAAAATACATTCCAGAGAAAGTTTTTTTCAATCTTTTCCACTGGCCAAATAGTATTTCTAATTCATGCACGAAAATATTTTCTCAGACAATCTGCGATTATCATGATAAGCAATTCTCTCTGTAGTTAAAACATTAAAACACAGCATGCCAGAGGAAAAGTGTTCAAAAGCATTGCATCCACTACAAATATTTATATTTACTTTTCAGTAATGATTTAATGTAGCATAGTAAAACTAGGCGTTGTAAGCTCATATATGGATATTTCTGGGTAGAGACACATGTGCGCATGTGCGCATAATCTTCCGCTGACTGGGATTTATAAAGTGAATTCTGCGCAGGTTTTGGCGTACGCACGGTTTTATAAGTTTTAGTATTTTTTGACCTATCCGAATTTGGCTTTCGGGCGCACGTACACTTTTAGTAAGGATCCTACGCAAAGTTTGATAAATGATACCCCTGGTTTAACAATTCCATTAACTGTACACTTCTAACAAAAAAAGCATGTTTCTTTTCCCCACACAAGATAATGACTGTGTATATAGCACACTAGGACTTTATGTGCTTTTTCAGTTTCAGCGGTCACTATGAACTGTCATTATTATGTAAAAGTGTTCAGGAATGCTAAATCTCCTAGAATCACTGAATCACAACCTGGCCCTCATGAACATCTAGGCAAGAGGCCCATAAGGAACATGTCTGTATGTGTCCCCTCTCTTGTCGTTGTCTCTTCAGGGCTCAGTCTTATGCGGAGCGTTTGCGTCTCGGTCTGGCCGTCATGCACGGAGAAGCTCAGTGTTCGGAGTCAGACATGGCAGATGGGCGGCATTCTCCTCCATGTGTCCGCAACACCTTTGGACACTCCGGCTTGGAGTTGCCATGTAAGAACCACCACACTGCAGATCTGCACGACCCAGCAGCTTGAACCCTGCGACTAATCATTATTAAAAGTCTTAACCAGGTTATAAACACTAACTAGACCAGCAAGACAGCTGAACACTCACAAAACCTGTCGAAACATGTCCTGCTTATATTTGAGCCTAAAATCAAATGAAAAAAAAAAAATGTTATAAATGTGAATAATTTTACATTGAGATTTTATGTTCTGGCAAAAATCTCATTCTTATTAGTGTAATAATAATAATTAAAAAACACAACAAAGATAAGACATTTAGGTTGTGAAGTATTTGTACCTTGTGGTAGTATGTGTTGTACTGCCTTTAAGGTGATTAAGTAAAAATATTGTATTTCAGACAGTAATAGTTTACTGGTTTGTATTACAGTATTAAGAATTACCAGTAAGAAATATGGGAATTTCAAAACTCAAAAGTAGAATATAAAGAAGCAGTGTGGTTTTGAGAATTAGGGTGGAAATGATCCATGTATTTTGCATTCATTTGTTTTTGGTTTAATATTGAAAGCAGAAAAGTGATACTGCGGCACATTTTTTTGATCAAGCCGAATTCTTGTTGAAAAGTTGAATTTTAATGTTTTTTTTTTTCTGCTTTCAGTATTAAACCAACAAACAAAACAAATGAATGTACACAGACTGGAAAATTGTTTAATTGTAACATAAGCATAAAGCCACAGTCCAAGAAAGACTTGGTGGGGAAACAAATAAACAAATTATATTTAGGCTATGCAATTTAAATGTACCAAAAAAAAAATGATTTTGGGGTGAAATGTAATCTAGACATGTTTTTGTGGGATTTACCCCGTGATCCTGTTAATGAAGGGGTCGATTGCAGCATCCAGCCTGCAGAATAGCTGATTCTGGAGATCTGTTAAGTAGTTCAAGACAGGTCAAGAGGTTTTGTAACCCTCCCACATTCATTTAGCTCTGTCTCTAGATGTTTAATAAGGCTTTGTCTCAAAACCTAGTCAGTACGTGAGCTAGACAATATGCTCTGCTCTGTTCTGTTCCAAAACCTAGCAAGCCACCAAACTAAAAAAAAACAGTTCATGCAATATTGGTAGCTCTTGACTCGGAATGTCTTAGTAGTAATGTCTTAGTATTTACAAGTTGATTGAAGTTCTTCCCTATTGTGACATACTGTATATCATAGTGAAACTAACTAAATATTTCAAAATGGAGACCTCCGATTTTGAGTGGGACCTGCTAGCAGAATTTATTGGTGACTTTCATCCCAATAATCAACAGTGCCCAATACTGTATGGTCCTGAGATTTTTAAACAAACTTTGAAAAATATATCTCTCTGAAGCATGTGCATATAGAAACCAACAATTAAAGAACTGCACAAACTCTTAGAATATGTTTGTTAGTTACCATTACAAGACTTGTTTTCCATGACGAAGGTTTTACGGCATGCTGTTTAGGTAGACACTGACCAATAAAGGAATTAGACAAGTCATCTAGGTTTTGAGAGACGGCTATTATTTTCAATGTTCCACATGCTATTTGATTTTAAGATACACGTGTCTTACCTTGAGCACACAATTTACTTAAGAAGTTCAGAAAAACACTGTGATATTTAGCATATTAATTTATGAGCAGGTTTTGTGTGGTATGTGTCTTGGCCTTTATATACTCACATTGCCTGAGAGGAGTTCACTCCAAGTAGCTCTATGTACATTTATGTGTGGACTTTAACAATCCTCAAAATACCCTCTCTTGTATTTGTTCTCAATTTGAAGGCACTTAATTCAACTTGAAGTGTAAAATAAGTTTATTTGAAAGCTTAGAAAAATGTTAAATAAGGATTGTTGAAGTCCTAGTTTCTTGTTTGTATGTTCTATCATTTGTGTGTGGATTTTTGTTTAACGTGATGTTTATTTATTGGTAATAGGCAAACAACAAGTTCCGTTCCCAGGCATAGAGCTCCCAAGTATGACGGTTAACTCTATTTGCTACCGATCACATCAGTGAACACGCTGAAATGTTTCCTATTGCATGCGTGCAGTGGCTGAGGTCTCTCAGTGTCTGTGATCCCAGCACTCTGAAGTACTTAATCTATTCACCATAGGGTCTTTATCAATTCACCCAAAAATGTTTTCATTATTACTCACCCATGTGTCGTTCCAAACCCGTAAGATTTTCGTTCATCTTTGGAACACAAATGAAGATATTTTAAGAGAAATATGAGAGATTTCTGTCCCTCCACTGACAGCTATGCAGCTACCACTTTGACGCTTCAAAAAGTTCATAAAGGGATCATAAAACTAATCCATATGAATTAGGGCTGCACGATGTGTCGTTTTAACATCGATATCGCGATGTGCGCATCCACGATAGTCACATCGCAGGATGTTGCGATGTAAGCCTTAGGGATCGTAGTTGATCCGTGATTCATGATCAGTACGGCCAGCAGCTCCCCGGCCCGTAACGCTTGCGATTCGCGGATTGATTGCAAAGTTTAACCATAATATATTGAAAGTTTATCATTTGCATGTGTTTTTAAGTCCAGTTTAAACATCAAGCGTAAAAAGACTGGAACTTGCGCGTTGTTTTCTGTGAGCCGGGCAGACACAAAGATCAGTGGTCTTTCTCTTGTTTCTGAGCTTGAACGAACATGAGAATTCAAAATAAAGTCAGAATGCCCTTCCTGCATTAAACATTTTTTGGCGGCCGCCAAAGCGTATTTATGTCCCGCCAAAGCCTTATTTGACCGGTGAGTGGACTGACTGACTGCGCTTGTTAAACTGAAACCACGAGCAGAGAGAGCCGCGGTCGCGCGCGCGCATTCTCACCGTTTTCAAACTGTCTTGCTCTCTCTCTCTCTCCCTCCCTCCCTCCCTCACGCATATTAATGAATTGAGTTGACTGAATATCTTTGAGAATACACAATGGTAAAAGGTCGGAAGAACGAAGTTTCACGTGAAGCATTCGGATATATTTTTTTCCTGAACTACTGGTTGTGAATTGTGCTAAAAAAATATTCTCTGAAAAGCGTTCCACACATTCAGATAAACCACACTTTCAATAAACAAAACAAAAAAAAGTCTATCCAGTGATGAAATGTTTTCTGTGTTGAGACCAATCTTGTGTGATATGTTCTGCCGGGATAAGCCGTGGTCCGTTAATTACACCTCCAAATCGCAAACTAATGACTCCTTTGAGTTTGAACCGATTCACTTTAATGAATGGTTAAAACAACTGATCTGTCCAACACTGAACTCACGAGACATAACAAATCGGTAACACTTTACAATAAGGTTCCATTTATTAAACTCTAGTTAACTACATTAGTTAACTATAATAGTTGCTATGCAGATTTACTCCATTACAAAATCACCCCAGTCATTCAGATGATTCATTCTTTCCAAAGAGAGCTAATAAAGTCATCTGGTGAAATTGTTTTCATATCGCGATATATATCGCAGAAAAATAAAATATCGCAATGTGATTTTTTCCCAATATCGTGCAGCCCTAATATGAATCGAGCAGTTTATCAACATTTTCTGAAGAGTCTAGATCGTTTTATATGATGAATAGATTTGATTTAGGCTTTTATTCACATATAAACATTGATGAGTGAACACAAGAGTAACACAAGAGTGAACCTCATTGGTTCTTACAAAAACTCAAACGTGCTGCATAACAAAAGAATGAACCTCATTGGTTCTTGCTGAAGCTCAAACGTGATGCGTAATACGAGAATGAACCTCATTGGTTCTTGCTGAAGCTCAAACGTGATGCGTAACACGAGAATGAACCTCATTGGTTCTTGCTGAAGCTCAAACGTGATGCGTAACACGAGAATGAACCTCATTGGTTCAACTGAAGCTCAAACGTGATGCGTAACACGAGAATGAACCTCATTGGTTCTTGCTGAAGCTCAAACGTGATGCGTAACACGAGAATGAACCTCATTGGTTCTTGCTGAAGCTCAAACGTGCTGCGTAACACGAGAATGAACCTCATTGGTTCTCGCTGAAGCTCAAACGTGGTGCGTAACACGAGAATGAACCTCATTGGTTCTCGCTGAAGCTCAAACGTGCTGCGTAACACGAGAATGAACCTCATTGGTTCTTGCTGAAGCTCAAACGTGATGCGTAACATGAGAATGAACCTAATTGGTTCTCGCTGAAGCTCAAACGTGCTGCGTAACACGAGAATGAACCTCATTGGTTCTTGCTGAAGCTCAAACGTGATGCGTAATACGAGAATGAACCTCATTGGTTCTTGCTGAAGCTCAAACGTGATGCGTAACATGAGAATGAACCTAATTGGTTCTCGCTGAAGCTCAAACGTGATGCGTAACACGAGAATGAACCTCATTGGTTCTTGCTGAAGCTCAAACGTGATGCGTAATACGAGAATGAACCTCATTGGTTCTTGCTGAAGCTCAAACGTGATGCGTAACACGAGAATGAACCTCATTGGTTCTTGCTGAAGCTCAAACGTGATGCGTAACACGAGAATTAACCTCATTGGTTCTTGCTGAAGCTCAAACGTGATGCGTAACACGAGAATGAACCTCATTGGTTCAACTGAAGCTCAAACGTGATGCGTAACACGAGAATGAACCTCATTGGTTCTTGCTGAAGCTCAAACGTGATGCGTAACACGAGAATGAACCTCATTGGTTCTTGCTGAAGCTCAAACGTGATGCGTAATACGAGAATGAACCTCATTGGTTCAACTGAAGCTCAAACGTGATGCGTAACACGAGAATGAACCTCATTGGTTCTTGCTGAAGCTCAAACGTGGTGCGTAACACGAGAATGAACCTCATTGGTTCTCGCTGAAGCTCAAACGTGATGCGTAACACGAGAATGAACCTCATTGGTTCTCGCTGAAGCTCAAACGTGATGCGTAACACGAGAATTAAACTCATTGGTTCTTGCTGAAGCTCAAACGTGATGCGTAACACGAGAATGAACCTCATTGGTTCTCGCTGAAGCTCAAACGTGATGCGTAACACGAGAATTAAACTCATTGGTTCTTGCTGAAGCTCAAACGTGATGCGTAACACGAGAATGAACCTCATTGGTTCTCGCTGAAGCTCAAACGTGGTGCGTAACACGAGAATGAACCTCATTGGTTCTTGCTGAAGCTCAAACGTGATGCGTAACACGAGAATGAACCTCATTGGTCCTTGCTGAAGCTCAAACGTGATGCGTAACACAAGAATGAACCTCATTGGTTCTTGCTGAAGCTCAAACGTGATGCGTAACACGAGAATGAACCTCATTGGTTCTTGCTGAAGCTCAAACGTGATGCGTAACACGAGAATGAACCTCATTGGTTCTTGCTGAAGCTCAAACGTGATGCGTAACACGAGAATGAACCTCATTGGTTCTTGCTGAAGCTCAAACGTGATGCGTAACACGAGAATTAAACTAATTGGTTCTTGCTGAAGCTCAAACGTGATGCGTAACACGAGAATGAACCTCATTGGTTCTTGCTGAAGCTCAAACGTGACGCGTAACACGAGAATGAACCTCATTGGTTCTTGCTGAAGCTCAAACGTGATGCGTAACACGAGAATGAACCTCATTGGTTCTTGCTGAAGCTCAAACGTGATGCGTAACACGAGAATGAACCTCATTGGTTCTTGCTGAAGCTCAAACGTGATGCGTAACACGAGAATGAACCTCATTGGTTCTTGCTGAAGCTCAAACGTGACGCGTAACACGAGAATGAACCTCATTGGTTCTCGCTGAAGCTCAAACGTGATGCGTAACACGAGAATGAACCTCATTGGTTCTTGCTGAAGCTCAAACGTGATGCGTAATACGAGAATGAACCTCATTGGTTCTTGCTGAAGCTCAAACGTGATGCGTAACACGAGAATGAACCTCATTGGTTCTTGCTGAAGCTCAAACGTGATGCGTAACACGAGAATGAACCTCATTGGTTCTTGCTGAAGCTCAAACGTGATGCGTAACACGAGAATTAACCTCATTGGTTCTTGCTGAAGCTCAAACGTGGTGTGTAACACGAGAATGAACCTCATTGGTTCTCGCTGAAGCTCAAACGTGATGCGTAACACGAGAATGAACCTCATTGGTTCTTGCTGAAGCTCAAACGTGATGCGTAACACGAGAATGAACCTCATTGGTTCTTGCTGAGGCTCAAACGTGATGCGTAACACGAGAATGAACCTCATTGGTTCTTGCTGAAGCTTAAACGTGATGCGTAACACGAGAATGAACCTCATTGGTTCTTGCTGAAGCTCAAACGTGATGCGTAATACGAGAATGAACCTCATTGGTTCTTGCTGAAGCTCAAACGTGATGCGTAACACGAGAATGAACCTCATTGGTTCTTGCTGAGGCTCAAACGTGCTGCGTAACACGAGAATGAACCTCATTGGTTCTTGCTGAAGCTCAAACGTGATGCGTAACACGAGAATGAACCTCATTGGTTCTTGCTGAAGCTCAAACGTGATGCGTAATACGAGAATGAACCTCATTGGTTCTTGCTGAAGCTCAAACGTGATGCGTTATACGAGAATGAACCTCATTGGTTCTTGCTGAAGCTCAAACGTGATGCGTAACACGAGAATGAACCTCATTGGTTCTTGCTGAAGCTCAAACGTGATGCGTAACACGAGAATGAACCTCATTGGTTCTTGCTGAAGCTCAAACGTGATGCGTAACACGAGAATTAAACTCATTGGTTCTTGCTGAAGCTCAAACGTGATGCGTAACACGAGAATGAACCTCATTGGTTCTTGCTGAAGCTCAAACGTGACGCGTAACACGAGAATGAACCTCATTGGTTCTCGCTGAAGCTCAAACGTGATGCGTAATACGAGAATGAACCTCATTGGTTCTTGCTGAAGCTCAAACGTGATGCGTAACACGAGAATTAAACTCATTGGTTCTTGCTGAAGCTCAAACGTGATGCGTAACACGAGAATGAACCTCATTGGTTCTTGCTGAAGCTCAAACGTGACGCGTAACACGAGAATGAACCTCATTGGTTCTTGCTGAAGCTCAAACGTGATGCGTAATACGAGAATGAACCTCATTGGTTCTTGCTGAAGCTCAAACGTGATGCGTAACACGAGAATGAACCTCATTGGTTCTTGCTGAAGCTCAAACGTGATGCGTAACACGAGAATTAACCTCATTGGTTCTTGCTGAAGCTCAAACGTGGTGTGTAACACGAGAATGAACCTCATTGGTTCTCGCTGAAGCTCAAACGTGATGCGTAACACGAGAATGAACCTCATTGGTTCTTGCTGAAGCTCAAACGTGATGCGTAACACGAGAATGAACCTCATTGGTTCTTGCTGAGGCTCAAACGTGATGCGTAACACGAGAATGAACCTCATTGGTTCTTGCTGAAGCTCAAACGTGATGCGTAACACGAGAATGAACCTCATTGGTTCTTGCTGAAGCTCAAACGTGATGCGTAATACGAGAATGAACCTCATTGGTTCTTGCTGAAGCTCAAACGTGATGCGTAACACGAGAATGAACCTCATTGGTTCTTGCTGAGGCTCAAACGTGCTGCGTAACACGAGAATGAACCTCATTGGTTCTTGCTGAAGCTCAAACGTGATGCGTAACACGAGAATGAACCTCATTGGTTCTTGCTGAAGCTCAAACGTGATGCGTAACACGAGAATGAACCTCATTGGTTCTTGCTGAAGCTCAAACGTGATGCGTAATACGAGAATGAACCTCATTGGTTCTTGCTGAAGCTCAAACGTGATGCGTAATACGAGAATGAACCTCATTGGTTCTTGCTGAAGCTCAAACGTGATGCGTAACACGAGAATGAACCTCATTGGTTCTTGCTGAAGCTCAAACGTGATGCGTAACACGAGAATGAACCTCATTGGTTCTTGCTGAAGCTCAAACGTGATGCGTAACACGAGAATTAAACTCATTGGTTCTTGCTGAAGCTCAAACGTGATGCGTAACACGAGAATGAACCTCATTGGTTCTTGCTGAAGCTCAAACGTGACGCGTAACACGAGAATGAACCTCATTGGTTCTCGCTGAAGCTCAAACGTGATGCGTAACACGAGAATGAACCTCATTGGTTCCAGCTGAAGCTCAAACGTGATGCGTAACACGAGAATGAACCTCATTGGTTCTCGCTGAAGCTCAAACGTGGAGCGTAGCGGTTTGAAATTACATGAGGGTGAGTAAATGATGACAGAATTTATATAACCCTTTATATTTTCCTCATTATTATGAGCACAAGAGCAGTTAAAAATGTAACAATAGCAATTGTAAGCTATTACGAAGAGTAGGGGTGGGCGGTATATCTAAAATATCACAATACAAGTATGCAAACAATATGTATCTCGATTTAGTTTTTTTCAATATAAATTCAATTATAAAAGTTTTTATTTTAATAAGCATGTCGTACTGACTCTTTTTGCATAATCCATTTAATGAAGGGGGGTCTTATGCTTTTTCAATTTTAGTTAGTGTGTAATGTTGCTGTTTGAGCTTTGTAAACTTGCATTCTTTTTTATGCTGAAAGTCCAAAAGACACAATATTTTAAGAGAATGCACTTTCCAAGAACTAGAACACGTTTTTTCCAGATGTTACCCATTTAAATAATCCCCGTCCACAGAATACGCAATAAACGGTGCGAGGCCTGTTTGAGCGAGAAGACCGTGTTGTCGCGGTCAAAGAGATGCTGTTTTTTTTCCACACCGTTTCCAAAACTTTATTTGTTTGACCTTCCTACGGTGGACGAACTTGGAGTGCTGGACTTAACGGCTTCCAGAAACTAATAGTACAATGCACGAAAGCTTCTTCTGAAATAGAGCGGTTCCCACTTTGTCGGGACAATCTGTTGTTTGTGGATCACACATTGTAAGTATTTATTCTTATTACTTGTTGGTGCGTTTTCAAAACAGTTCCAATTATACGTTTTATGTGGTTGTTACAATGTAACAAAGGGCAAAGCTGACTTGCTTCGCTCGCCTGCTAGCCAACATTAGTGTTGATATAGTGTCTACTGTAGCTTTTGCTAGCTCTCGCCTTTTTCTACCACCCCTTAGGAAAATTAACCATAGTTTTGTGAGTGATTACTCTTTGTATTTCCACAGTTTTCCAACAAATATCATGATTCAATTGTGTATAACATCGTATCTAAAATGTATAAGGAAAAAAAACAACAACACTGAAACGTCCTGTGAAATCTGTGCATGATAGCCGTTCTGAACGATCCTCATGTTGAAATTCTTAAGTCTAAATAGGTTTGAAATTGACCCCAGTCAATGTAATATTTACATCTGTGAGGAGGTTGTGGTAAGGGGCGTGACATTTCCCGAACACGCGCTAAGTGGTGCCAATCACAACGCACTGGGCCAGCTAACCAATCACAGCACAGTTCGTATTTCAGAAGGAGGGGCTTAATCGAAAATGACTCATTCGAGTCGGACTGGGGAGAGAGGTGCTGTAATGTAAAATATGTGAAACATAATGTGTGTGGTTTTTTTTACAATCAAGCGTGAAAGCATATTCTAGTACACCCCAAAAACAAGACTTCGTAAAAGGGCATAATACGACCCCTTTTAACTATTTATACTATGAAATGGCTCATTAGAAGCCGTTGCACAAAGCTGTTTAAATACATCCACCATAGATCCTGCCATACCGCCCAGCCTTAATATCATTTTACCAAATAATTATAAAAATGGATGTTTAAGCTTCAGAGTGCTTCACTCAAACAGAACTAAGAAACCTCAAATGAAGTGCTTTTTTTTTTCAATTTCCATGTAATTATCATCATTTGTTCCATCGAAATGGAACCATTGAATGTTTGTCCGAGAGACATGCCTTTATTTGTGATCCAGGCTCATCTAGCCAGTCAACACACCATGCCTGCTTATGAAAACCCCTAGACTGGAGTTTTTAAGTGGTAGTCTTTTAGCTGCTTGTAACCAAGGCTCTTGCATTATCTTGGAAACACATGACCTTGATAAATAGAGGAAGGTGTTCGCTGAAAGTTCCTATCAAGGGTTAGACTTTTTGATACAGGGCTAATTTAAGAGCAAGCTAGCATATGTGAAGTCAACATATGCTTTGTGGTCTCATAAGCTTGTAGAAATACACATTGAGAAACAGTTTGACATCATTGTGAAATATATCTTATGCAATAGAAAACTTGTTAATATCTACTACCAGACTTCAAAATTGCCGTTGTCTATCCGCACTTGTTGGGGTCGTTCACACAGGACGTCATTTTGTATTCCATCTGCGTATTTTTATATCATTTAGTGTCTAATTTTGTTAACGAAAACGATGACGAAAAATTTTCTTTAATTACCTTTTTTTTATGACCGATTACAAGACAACAAGGTCATTAAACGATTACTGTGACTATGTTAATATGCAATATTGTTGACGAAAAAAACGACACTAATATGTAGTTAAAAAATAAAAACTTTACCTTTGTCGTAAAAAAAAAGAGAGACAAAAAAAAAATGACAAACTGCTGTACAAGCCTCTACCTCGAGCAGGGTTTCCAGGTCTAGACAACCATACCTGGCCATTTGCTAATCAAAACTAGCCTGATCGTGGCCAAAACTAGTGTTCTTGGGGGTAAAAATCGCATTCAAGTTGCTTTAACCTGCCGTCTACAAAAACTTGGCAACACTGACTATAAGCTTTCATGTTTGCGGTTGCCAGATGTTAGGAGTTTAAACAACCAATCAGATTAAATTACCTTAAATTAGAGCTTTTCTGTTTTTTGGCCCAGTGTTTTACTTCATCTTGCAATCTGGCAACCATATTAAATAGAAAAACCTTAAAGAGATAGTTCACCCGAAAATGAAAATTCTGTATTAATTTTCCGACCTCAAGTTTTTCCAAACCTGTATGAATTTCTTTCTTCTGCTAAACACGAAAGAAGATATTTTGAAGAATGTCAGAAACCAAGCAGTTGATGGACCCCATTGACATCCATAATATATTTTTTTTCATACTATGGAAGGCAATGATTATCAATTTAATCATTATGCAGCATGACAAAAATTAAGTTTTCACTTGCTAAAACTAGAATAAAATGCCCAGCTATTAAGTGGACTAAAACTTGACTAAACATAAGGTTGACTAAATATGATGATAAACTAAAAAATACATTTGACACAGGACTAAGACTAAATAAAAAAAATAATAAAAAGCTGAAAAAATGAACACCACTAGATGTGTCACAATAAATACCTTTTTCTGCTGGTTTGGCCGAATATTTTTAGTTGCCAGAGATTCGGTGCATTACTATTTTCACGACATTGTGTCATGTAAAGCCCTGTTCACACTGAAAGCCATTAAAACTGGAGTTCTCCTGGAATCTGTGTGCTGCTGATTTCTGGTACTCGAATTCAGTGTCTAACTATGTCAGGCGGGATATCACTGGTCACTGCTATCATTGGTAGTCGCTGCGTCATGTCTCTGATGATTTGCACACAGATAATCTCTGCTATGTGACTAATCACTGTGGAAAATTACGTAATGTCAACGCTGATGACACTGCAATAATGCACACAGTCTTAAACAGATTGCAGACAAGGAAAACATCTACAATGAATATCTACAATTAAAATGTTGCTCCCAAAAATGATAAAATGACCCCCTTTCACATTTCCGGTGTTCTCAGAAGCGGAAACCTACAGTGGTAAACGGAAACTATGACGCATAACTTTTGCTTTCCCATTTGCTGCAATGGCTGCAGAAAATAAAAACCATGATGGCGTTTCTATGATGTTCCAAAAAAAGGTAACAAAATATCAAGTTATTTAGTACGTTGGTCAGAAGACAGAAAAATGTCAAATTTGCCATCACTCTCTCGGGCATTTTGTATGAAACGGTCATTGTGTAAACTAGTTTTCTGAAATGGAATGCAAAGCCAATGTAATACACAGTACGAGTTAAAAATGTAGATGTTCATCACATAAAAAAAAAAATGAATATAGGTTTTAAAATTGCTAGATTTACAATGCTAATAATGCTAGAAATGCATTATCCCAGTTTGTAAAAAGGGTCCATGTGGGTTTTGGTCACCAGTGAAGAACGATGTTTGGTGCATCTGTGTGCTGGTGCCTCCAATGCACCCCATCAGCTCTAGCTCTTTTTAAGTCAAGATCTCGTCCTATGTGAATTGCTCCTTTCAAATGTGCCATTGTAGATTTGTATATCATAGCAGCTCCTTGCAGTAGTGGGTCTATAAGCCTGTAAGGTCTGCAAACCTTGTAAATCTGATAAAGATATTTCTGTATAAATATCGAAAAGCTTTGTGGGCCTTGCTGTTGATGAAAGGCATGTGTTGAAGGCATGCATAACTCCT
Source organism: Tiaroga cobitis (assembly GCA_030578255.1). Taxonomy (NCBI): domain Eukaryota; kingdom Metazoa; phylum Chordata; class Actinopteri; order Cypriniformes; family Leuciscidae; genus Tiaroga; species Tiaroga cobitis. The sequence goes on from CM060593.1 coordinate 6,078,415, forward strand.
TTGACCCCATGTATTCATAAATCGACCCGCCAGTCTTCCTCTCTCGTGTTTACTTGGGTCGGTGTGTTTTTGGCTGTGTTCCAGTGTCTTTCCTCTGGATGAATGACATTAGCCCTTCTTGACCTCTCCTAAATTACAGCAATGTCCTGGAGTCTGTCATGCTGACTCAAGGACAGATTGATTGATTGTGTAGTTTCCTGCACTGACTCTTAGTGTAAATCTCTAGACATTTGCCTCTATGATTGGGTACATTGGGGACCAAGAGATGATCATTTTGATTTCTGCATGGCATGTGCCGCGATGATTTTTTTCATTGCTATTTAGATTGAATTCAGTTGTAGGTGGGTAAAATGGGACACATTCTCCAACAAATAGGCTAGTGTTATGCTATGCTATGCTATGCTATAGGGTCCCTTCAGGACTCTTTGAATTTTAGTTTTACTATTTGATTATATGGGAGGGTTGGGCCATTACATGAAGTTCTAGGCCAATTCATACACTTCTTACCCCATCTTACCCAATCTACTTTGATGATGTAATGTGATTGTTTGGACTCTTGGTTATAAAAATGATTTCCTGAAATGATGTGCAACACCAATTTATATTTTTCTTTATAGTAATGATGGCCAAGGAGAAACCACCCATCACTGTTGTCGGAGATGTTGGAGGCCGCATCGCCATCATTGTCGTAAGAAATGCCGATTTATGGAGTAGTTAACAGTATGACAGTGATTTTTTTTTTTTTTTTTTGATTGACCGGATGAGCATGTGGTTTCCGTCCTGTAGGATGACATCATCGATGATGTGGAGGACTTTGTGGCAGCAGCTGAGATCCTGAAAGAGAGAGGAGCTTATAAGATCTACATCATGGCCACCCACGGGCTCCTGTCTGCGGACGCCCCGCGCCTCATCGAGGAGTCCGCTATAGACGAAGTGAGTCTTTCAACTCATTTACTTCAACATCCACTGAGAAGTGAATGGCTCATTCTGGTTCTCCAAAAAAGCACATTAAATCCAAGTTATGCTATGCACATTTCAAGCATTAAAATTCCAGATTTACCATGACTCAGTTAAAGCAATGTAACTTTAGTAACAGTTTCAATTAGTAACATTTTGCAAGGCTCTAACCAGCACTTACCATTTAGGATTGGAGGAACCTTAAGAAACTGCCATTCAAAGATGTAATTGACCATTGCTTTGAATAATGAGGGGGATGTCTATGGTCGTCCCTCAGTGTCTATGGAAAATATGACCCTGATACGTTGGGTGTGAATTGGCAAAAGAAGGTGATTTCTTTGAAAAAAGTTAAACGGTAACTCTTAAATGGAATAAAAATAAATTCATAGGGGCTTTCGCACCGGGTACTTCTAGGAATTAGTTCTAGGGACTAGCCAACAGGGTGGTTCCCCGAGAACTAATGGCTCCTTTAGGATCTTTTTCTGGTTGCGTTCGCACCGCCAGTAGGAACTCTGAAATGACGTAAGCCGCGCTTGTTGTTTTTATTTTGACGGTGCGGCGGACCTTTATTTTGATGGCGCTGAGAACTCCAGGGGCTAAGCACACAAAAAAAATAGTTACGCCAATAGTTCTAGGAACTGTGAAAAGGTTCCTCCGGTGCGAAAGCCACTTTAGTTCACAAGTGGCACTATTTCTTGAGAATTAGCTAGATGTCAATCAGCAGTAACTTACCTTAATTTACATGGATGCTTAATACGTTCATCAACAAGTATTGATTTTAACAGATATTAATCTGTCTAAACATGACCAAATGTTTGGGATGTCTTTCAGGTAGTGGTGACCAACACTGTCCCGCACGAGGTGCAAAAGCTGCAGTGTCCTAAGATCAAGACGGTGGATGTCAGTATGATCCTGGCCGAGGCTATCCGACGCATTCACAACGGGGAGTCAATGGCCTACCTCTTCCGCAATATCACAGTAGACGACTAGCCAACAGACACATTTGGGTTAGAGACAAAGGTGAGGTGTAGAGGTTAGGGAAGCATCTTACGCAGTTGAGAGGTGTGCCAATGCAGTTCCCCATTCCCAGCACAACCGAGGACTACAATCACCTTCATTTCTCAAATGAACCGCTTTTATTCGTCAATACAATCTAAACACACTCCCATTGCCACATGACATGAATTCCAAAATAAACGAACAATTACTCAAACCCGTAAATTTACGCACACATCCAATTTCTTTCTAAACGCACATATGAAGTTATATTCCAATGCAAAGAATAGAAATTATGCAAGTGTTCACCTGTACATCTATTTTGTACACCTTTAAGTGATATTCTGCAGTTATGGATCTACTTTCCTGTTAGAAAACTGGTGTTTTTTGGTTTATTTTGGTTTAATTCTGCAGAAGGAAGTTGCTTCAAAATGAAAGGGAGAGTTCACCCAAAAATGAAAATTCCTTCATGTTTACTCGTTTAATGTTGTTATAAACCCATATGACTTTCTTTCATCTGTGGAACACACTTGGCAAAAAGTTTTCTATTTGCAAATATTTAGACGAGAGCATCCAGAATACTCTTACATTTATTTTTTTCAAAATATTCTTTGGTGTTTCCAAGGAGGAGTGAAATTCATACAGGTTTGGCCAGATGTGATGGTCAGTAAATGTTGAATTTCTTTTTTGGGCGAACTATGCATTTAACATTTGATATCTGTAGTGCACAATAAAGGCCCGGGTATACTACATTTTTCTGCGCTCCGCTCCATCCCGCGCACAACCTTCAAAGTATACTCAACTGCGGATGAGTGCGGATGGACGAGTTCGACACGCCAATTGCTTTTCTATACTCCACCTGACATCAGAGGGCGGCACTGAGTCGTGTCACAGGGCATTCACTCAGAAGGATAAAAGAAGAAGTGTAGCGGATCTGCCATTGCATGCAAAGTTTAGAACAGGAACCAAAACCAAAACGATGGAGAATGATGTGCTGCTTGGTTTACTGTTCTTGGAACAGCATGTTGTTTTGTATTGCTCTTTCCACACACTTCTTCGACTACTGTACAGTACATCACCGCTGTGTTTTGCCACCTAGTGGCCTTTTATTGTCTGAACATTCACCTTGAGGATGAGCAGTTGTGCATTACTACTGTGCCGTTGTCTGCCGACCCTCCTGATGACAAAAATGACGTCACTCGAACAGTGCGCGGACGTTGCAGATCGCGGATGGTGGAAGTATACTCGGGCTTATGGAACCAAAATATAATATTTGCAGAAAATACTGGTTTCTGACTTTAGTTGGTTGATGCGTGTCATGAATGTTTACTCTATTGGACAAAAGCAAAACAGGAACACTTTACAATAAAGGCCTCATTTGTTGGCATTAGTTAATGCATTGGCTAACATGAACATACTATGAGAAATATATTTTTACAGCATGTGTTAACCTTTGTTAATGTTACCTCTGGTGGTCTTCGGTCATTTTTGACCGAAAAGTTTTACATTTTTAAAATCATGGACATGATGCGAAAAGATTAAAAGGTTAAATTGTATCTAGTGGAAGCGTTTGGTACTGCAGCCAAGCAAAATCTGACTGAAAGCTAACTTTTTGGATATATAAAGCTCAAATTTGGAACAACTTGTTTAGATTTATGGCTTTGATTTTCTTGCAGTTTTAGAGCAAACATGATTTATAAGAGCAATAATCTGCCAAGTGTCGTCTTTTAGAGATCGAACTTAAGCCTGCGCTCTAAAGCATTCAAGATTTACCACAGTTTCAGGTATGTGCTCAAAAAGTGAATAAATGGGTTTTAAATACAGCGTACATATAATTAAGTATTTAGTGTGTATAAAAATAAAAAAAACCTAAAAATACAAAATATTACATAAAAAGCATTATCAAACTAAAATAAAGAAATCAGTCCAGGGAGTTCAAAATACGGTTGTACATTGTTTGTTCACAGTGCATTAACTAACGTTAACAGATACAACTTTTGATTTTAATAATGTAATTATTAACTAATGCGGTTACGTGTTGTTAACAAATGAAACCCTATTGTAAAGTGTTACAGACAAAACAAAAGAGCTCTGAACGAAGCAAGTACTGTGAATACTTCTCCATATACTCCTACACGACGCACCTAAGGGAGTGAAAATGGCACGTAAAACTCGTCTCTGTCTAATCTGTTCCTCAGTTTCAGTGTATTTTACATTTCAGTTGCATTCGTGTGCTAATGTCAAGATCTGGCGTAGATGATGATACAACCATTTTGTATATCTTGAAGGCATTTGAAACCTTATTAGCAATACTAGGCCAATAACTGCAGTACACTGTGAATGTTTGGCTAGTTAACTTATAATACCATTTAGCTTTTGCTTCCTGACGAAACCTTAGATGAGCGGGATAGCTGAGGGATGGAGAACACATGCACCAGCATTCACCCATTCAAACGTGTCCCTCAAGCTCCTGCCGGGATGTGATGTCATCAGTGGTCTTCAGTGTTAGAGGACGAGTTCGTGAAGGACCCTTTACTTGCTCTAAACTCCTCAGGTTTTACACACGACATGAGGAGCTTAGACCAAGTCAAGCGACCCAAACAAGAGAACCTATGGAAACATTTCCGGGTCAGATTTTGCCTCAAAATCGCCAAATGGCATAGAAAATTATGCCTATTTTAGGATAATTATGATGTTTTTTTGTTGTAGTGACATTGCGTTCATGACATTTAAGCACACATAGTAAAAAAAAAAATACAGACAAATCATGGTAACGACTGTTTTCTTTTGTTAATGATTTGCAATATTTGTTAATAAAATGTAATCTGCATAAATAAAAAGTATATCTTAACTTTAAACTACCAGGATGTATAAATACATTTATTTATTTTATTTTGCCCAGTGCTTAATGCAAAACATTGTAATGGTCCTAAAATCTACATTTTCTAGAAGAAAAATATAATTTCTTATATAATTAAAAAAAAAATAATAATAATAAAATGGGACCCATGACAATTGTCATCTATTCACCCTCATGTCATTCCAAACTTGTAGGACTTTCTTTCTTTCATGGAACATAAAACATTTATCACATATTTATATATTTATATATTTGAATGCCAATTGTTCCACAGGAGAAAGTCCCGACATGAGGGAAAGTAAATTATGACAATCTTCCCTTTTTTGGTTAAACTAACCCTTTAAAAGGTTTTACCCACACAAGTATTGACAACATTCTTGAGGATTTTTACATCTCAAAAGAACAATGATAGTTGAACATATAGCAAACACAAAAAACTAAAGCAAACGTACCTCCAAGTGTTGTGCAGGTGTGTCAGGTTTAACACTGTTATCAGTGAGACACAGATATGGTGAGAGTGACACTTATCAGTGTGTGGATGACCGATGAACAGACAGCTGTGTGTTTAAACCCGGCTCGAAGAGGAACTAGACATGCAGCGTTTAGAGGTCACTTCCCACTTGTGGCCTCAGGAAACAATACACCTTGTATCTACTGTTCGTATGAAAGGGGAAATACTCACAGTTTGTGTGTGTCAGTGCAGCAACTGGGTTTTAGTGCGTAGACATTTTGGGAAAACTTAAAGTCATTACAATCATGCATGGCTGACTTCTATTTAATACATAAAGAGATGATCTTCTTGTTTTCATGCAACCAAAATGCATGATTTTCAAAACGGACTAAAAAACACCGTAATAGTAGTTCATATGACTTGTGTATTATATTACAAGTCTATATGTGTATGAGGAACAAACCAAAATTAAACCATTTCAACATTTTCACTTATTTCATTGGCATATTTCTCTCGTATATGTGTGTCTGTGTATCCATCATAAAATCGCATTGGAATATACAGTGTATATATATATATATATATATATATATATATATATATGTATGTATGTGTGTGTGTGTGTGTATATACTGCCATTCAAAAGTTTTGGATCGGTAAGTTTTTTAATGTTTTTGAAAAGAAGTCTCTTCTGCTCACCAACGCTGCATTTATTTGATTACAAAAAAAAAAAGTGTTTTCAATTTTAAAACATAATTTATTCCTGTAATCAATTACTCCAGTCTTCAGTGTCATCAGAAATAAAATAATATTATAATAATATTAATTACTACTTTTATTCAGCAAGGGTGCATTCAATTGATCAATTTACAGTAAAGACATAATTTTACTAAAGATTATATTTCAAATAAATGAAATGTAACTTTCTATTAATCAAAGAATCTGGAAAAAATTTACACAACTGTTTTCAACATTGATAATAATAATAAATGTTGTTTGAGCATCAAATCATCATATTAGAGTGATTTCTGAAGGATCATGTGACACTGAAGACTGGAGTAATGATGCTGAAAATACAGCTTTGGTCACAGGAATAAATTATATTTTAAAATATATCAAAATAGAAAACTGTTATTTTAAATTGTCATAATATTTTAATATTTGATTTTTTTAAATCAAATAAATGCATTGGTGAGCATAAGAGACTTCTTTTAAAACAGTAAAAATCTCACCGATCCCAAACTTTCGAACGGACATATCATATATATTATTGTATTAAAGAAAGTTTAGAAAGTGGAAAATATATTCAAGATAAAGTCAATGAAAACAAGACTATAATATTTTAGGCAATGTTTCTTCTCCAGTAAATATATATTTTGTGTATACTGTATATGTGTGTGTGTGTGTGTGTGTATATATATACACTGTAAAAAAATTGTCCTGTAAAATTACAGTAATTTACTGGCAGCTGTGGTTGCCAGCAATGTACTGTTAATTTACAGCCCTTTACCGTTAATTTACAGCTCTCCTTTTTTACAGTATGTTACCGTAAAAATACAATGGAAGGTAACTCCTATCATTTGGGAAACCGATTGCTTTAAACAGTTCGAGTTCAAAAACTACTATTTATACTGATAGTACCATAAAATTCCTTCATTAGAGTTCACTGAAAATGAATATCTCTTTATATAAAACTGCAAACACCTCATGTGTAATAGTGAATTAATTAAAAACATGATTTTAACTAAAGTCTTTGCAGTTCGTATAGCGAACAGTAGCACACATGTATGTGTTAAAGTACTTAGCAAGGAGATTGTGACTGCATCAGCAACTACACAGTTCTTGCTTTTAAATAAAGCAACAGGCAGCATAACATCAGTGTTTCTCTGCTCATCTTTGACTGAAGCACAGGCTCTACTCTCCAGCACAATGGTGACCCACAAAACCCATTAATTCAACTAACAGATCTCTCCTGTATCATCCTGTGCAAAACACATAAAACACTTCAGTTTAATATTTACTCTCCTAGTCAGTTATTGACTTCACATTACTTTTTTCTATGAACTTTCACTAATATTTCAGTGAAATTAACTTATTTTGTTTTATACATCTGACTGTTACATTTAACAGTAATTTACTGTTTTTCCTTGATTTTACAGTAATCTACTGGCAGCTGGGTTGCCAGTATATTGCTGTTTTTCTACAGTTTTATGCCGTAAATTTAATTTACAGTTGATTACTGTTAAAATACGTTTCACTCTGTTTGTTTTTTATTTGACACATTTAACCCTTTCAACTCCACTGCAAAATCTTCAGTTTTAAATGAACACTTGTGTGTCCACACTACAGAGTGTTGGAGTAATACTGAAGCAGTGTTGAAGTTAATGATATAATTCAGTGATTAATCAACTGATGATTGAGCATTAGTGATGCACACCTGATGTTAACAAGCAGAATCACTGAAGGAAAGATAAACAACAAGAAGATAAAAAAGCGAAACACAAGAACTACAACTGGCTTCAGCCACAGAATACATTAAATCTGAAGATCTCAGCAGAGGATTAAACAACTCAACAAACAGCATTACCAGCTTCACTTATTACTAACCAGACTGACATTCTTTTTTTGATACGTCTACATAAATTCCTATTGAGAATTAACAGAGGTTTAGATGTTTTGTTTCATTTGACGTTACCATTATGAAGATCAGTGTTTGCTTTAGTTGGGCTCTTGACCCTTGACTATAACATGAACTTTTCTATGCCTGCTCTAACTGTGTGCACATTTGTTGTGGCAAAACCAAAGCCAACAACAATTAGATCAGGTGTTGATGATTATGCTGTCATTATATTATGTTTGGATCTCAGCCTGTGTCTATTCCTTATCAAGAATGTGTAGATTATATTACTAGATGGAGAAACTACAGCAAAAGAACAAGCAGTGCTGCATAATCAGCTATGAATAATTTTTAAACTCAACATTCATAAAAAAAAAAAATATATATATATATACTATGGCTATTCTACGACACACACAAACATAAAGAATCAGCCAATGAATCTCAACAATGGTGACAATCAACAAAAAAGATAACATAAAATCTGAACATCACAAAATACGCAACTAAAAGTCAACACAAAACCAACAGCAAAAATAAAAGTAAAAATTAAAGCAAATAACCAGACAATTCAGCTGCATAATTTATTCATGCTGCAATGCATGCTGGGAGTCATGGCTTTTTTTTTGGTACCCAACATGCATTGCAGCATACAACTTATGATTGTCACCATTGTTGAGAATCATACGCCGATTCTTGATGCCTGTGTGTGTCTGGCTGATCCTGAAGTTGAACATGTTGTGAGTATAAACTTTTTAAAATCATTAATATTTTTGGGACGTCAGATCCCTGACAAATTTCAATCTGTAAAATCACAATGATATCAAAATCAAAAATACAAAACATCAACCATTTAACAATGTTATGCAATAAATTAGATCAGTAAACCAGGACACTATATGACGATTGTGACTATTAACAAACAGAGATTGTCATCCTGTTTTCTTCAGCTTTGTGCCATAGCTAATGTATTTTAAAAATCTCAGCTACAGCGGCCGAAGATAAACTAATGGTGAAAAGTCAAGGGTCAAGACCTCAACTAAATCAATCACTGATCACCATTATGGTGACATCAAATGAAAATAAAATGACATCTAAACCTCTGTCACCTTTTAATAAGAACTTCTTTAGACGTCTGACAGAAATAAAGTCAGTCTGGTTAGTAATAAGTGAAGCTGGTAATGCTGTTTGTGGAGTTGTTTAATCCTCTTCTGCTGAGATCTTTTGCTAAGATTTAATGTCTTTTATCTTGATTTCATCTTTTTTTCTGTTCTTCTTGTTCCTCTCTTCTTTAGTGATTCTGATTGTTAACACCAGGTGTTCATCAGGGTCTCAATTAACTTAAAAAATTTACTGAATTATTCACTCAGTCAAGTGGACTATATTAGTGAACTAATGTAGGGAATAGTGAATGAGGGTTTGATTTGGAACACAGCCTCTGAGTGTCGACTTTGAGCACTGTTAATTCACAGTATATTACTGTAGGCTACTTTCTCGAAAATGACAAATATCACCCCGAATGCATTTTTTCTACAGTATAATACTGTTTTAATGGAAAACACCATGTTACTGTAAAATTTGGCTGTTTTTTTACAGCAATTTTTTACAGTGTACTGGAAAGCAAGTATAAACAATTACCAGTAATAACTCAAAAGTCATTTCTTTTGCAGTGTAATGGAGTTAAATGTTTATAATGTAATTGTAGATTTCATGACAATTACGTTTTTAATACTTGGATAACCAAGTAACGTTTGGATAACTCTGAATACCCTTTTTTTATTTTATGATACATTAAAGGAAATACTTAATGTGGTAACCCACTTTATTTTCTGTTTAGTCCTGCATTGTTAAACAGAAGTCTGTCATTGTAAAATGTTGTGCTGCAGATATGTGCTACATGCGTTACGTTTTCATTCAATAGATCATTCACTCAGTGTTTTAGGAAGTAGCTTACATCCTGTTGGGTGTATAGGTGATAATAGGCCTTTGTTATACGCTGCACACATTTCCTCGTTGCTTTTATTGCTCACTATATTCATGGCATATCATACCCAAAGCCGGTGAAATGAGAAGCTCAAAGTCAGTCGATGAACCACAAGGTGGCAATATATGACAAGTCCTGTATGTGCACGGCATGCGTGTGAACGTGAGCTGTGGTAGCAGCTTTTTTTATTATCAAAGTAAAAAAGTGAGGTATTATGGTTATGTTTTCATAGGGTTTATGTTGCCTTCTGGATTTTATGACTGATTAAACTAGTTTGCATGAAAAATTTCTCATGAATTAAAATTCATTTATTAGCTTCGACTTAAATACTTGAAATTATTTTGTGGATAAATATAGAATATATTGATGCTTTTACAAAGAAAATGCATATATTTTTTTATTTTGTCCTATCATGGCTTTGAAGTCTTTTATTACGTTATTCTTAAAAACATGATACTTAGTACAAACATCTAAACATTCTTAAGTCAAGACACATTTACTTGAGAGGCAAAATTACTAAATATATTAATTCTTGTTCGCTGAAAACAAGACTTTTTTTGTTTAAAACTAGGAAAATATCTGCAAGTAGGATCAGAAAAATAAACTTAAAACAAGAACAAATATCTGCCAATGGGGTGAGACAAATAATCTTGTTTACATTTTGATTAAAGTATAAAAACCCACTTAATTTTGATACTTTTTCAGAAAACAAGACTTCATATCCGATGTCATTTTGCTTCTCAGGTAAAAGCATCTTGGTTTAATATGATTTAAATATATCGGAAAACATGCCAACAATACTGTGTAAGAAAATATTTTTTCTGCAGCGAAGTGATAAAGAATGAATAGATATTTCCAACAAGTATATCACAAAATCTTGTACAGGTAAAACTCGAAAAATTAGAATAGTGTGCAAAAGTTCATTTATTTCAGTAATTCAACTTAAAAGGTGAAACTAATATATCATATAGGCTCATTGCACGCAAAGTGAGATATTTCAAGCCTTTATTTGTTATAATTTTGATGATTATGGCTTGCAGCTTATGAAACCCCAAATTCAAAATTAGAATATTGTGAAAAGGTTTTCATAACTGTAAGCCATAATCATCAAAATTATAACAAATAAAGGCTTGAAATATCTCACTTTGCGTGCAATGAGCCTATATGATATATTAGTTTCACCTTTTAAGTTGAATTTACTTTGTGCTTTGACACATTTCAAATTCTCTCAACATAAATGCTGCCAGAAAGCCTTTGAGCTGCAATTAGTTATTTATTTTTCTTTAACAAGTTACAAAAAAAGACATCAGTGCATCATACGAGTTTTCGACAGAATAAAAGTGCATGTACAGATTCTGACGGTATATGCAACTGAACAATGAACACAGTGACCTTAATGCTTAGTGCAATGATTTGTAAACCAATGGTCATACGGTCAAATTATGTTAATAAACATTTACGACATCGCAATATTGCAATGCTGTAGCATTAAAGTCAGAATATTTTAACGTATACGACAGAATGTTGACGACACGGATCACAGGAACTCGACATCACGGTCACGGATTCTTTGCACAAACGCAACAGTTCATTGTCTTTTGATCATCCTCCCCTTTCTCTGAAATCGTTGTTCCTTTTTCCCTTCATCACTGCGGTGGATGCTGATTTTGGAAGCGGGATTATGGGAAGTTTCGCTATGTAACAAAAGCGTCTTCATGTGCCTTAAAAGAGCCTTCCACATCATCGCTTTGCTCCGGCGCCGGCGTCGAGAAGAACCTCGACCCTCGCCGTCCTCGCTCGTCTTTTTCTCGCGGGCTTTAGGAGACTGAACAGCTGTTGGCCTTGTTCATGGGCGGCCGTAGACCCTTGTCTTTGGGAATGGTCTCCCTGCGACGACGCAAGGCCGGGCTGAGGCAGCTGGGGAGGTTGGCTTGCTGGAGCAACTCCCTGAACACCTCCATCACGTTCTCGTTGTCTTTGGCCGAGGCCTCCAGGAAGCAGTTGTTCCAGTCCATCTCCACCTTCGCCAGCACGTCGTCCGCGGACACCCTTCGCTCGTGCAGTCGGTCTGTCTTGTTGCCCACCACTACGATGGGTGTGAACTTGTCCTCCTTGACCTCCAGGATTTCCTCACGCAGGCTCTTGACGGCTTCGAGGGATTCGGGGTCGTCCACGGAGTAGACCAGGGCGAAGGCGTCTCCGTTCTGGATGGAGAGCTTCCTCATGGCCGGGAAGGAGTAGCTTCCGCTCGTGTCCATGATGTTGACGGTCACTTTGACCCCGGCCACCTCGTACTCCTTGCTGTGGAGCTCCTCCACTGTGCGCCGATGTTTGGGCTCGAAGCTGTCTTGTAGGAAACGTTTAATCAGGGCTGTTTTCCCAACACCTGCCGCTCCCATGAACACCAAACGCACCTCTGTCTTTTCCTTGACTTCCAGAGACATGATTCCCAATCCCAGATGCTCAAGCTCTCTACTGAATGTAAGTCTGAGAGTTTGGATTTGCCTGTTTCCCCTGCAAACTTCACACTCGTGGATCTTTCTGATTGTGGCAGTCTTGAAGCATGAGGAATGGTTTCAGCTGCATCTGTGCTTTGTGTGTGTTCTCGTGCCCTATTTATGGCCTTTCTCAATCGCAGGGATTCCAAGCCCTCTTCAGAGCTCAGCCAATCAGCTTGCGGCAGCAGCTCCTCTAGTTAAACCACTGGCCAATGACAAGACACTATGCAGATGAGATACAAGCTCTTGCTGATGTAGTGGAGAGCTGTCAGATGGGGTTTGCGCCTTGGATACAGGGGTTGTCAGGTTTTTAAATGTGTGAATTTAATTTGCCAAGAGCATTTTGGCAGTTTATATATTTGCATGCACAATGTGTAGTGTGTGTGTATCGCCCTGCAGTAGGAGAATCATATTTTGGTCCTCAAAGAATCTTTCAGTGAACGGTTCTTAAAAGAAACATTTTTAATCATCTAAATAATCGTTTTTTTCCAGTATAAAGAACCGTTTGTGTAATGGAAAGATTCCATTGATGTTTAAAGATTCTTTATATAACCATAGAAGCCAATAAAGAACCTTTTGTTTTTAAGAGTGTATTATCCGACTCCTGTACACATACTACATTGTAAATACTGGTTCGTCTGGTTGATTAATATTGTATGTGAATTATTTCACATACAGCAGTCATTAAAGCAGCATTCTTATCTATGCTGCACACTAGATCTGTTGCGAAACTCAGTGAGCTTCATTGTTCGGGAGTTATTCTTAACATGTTGGCTTCCAAGATTCCTTGTTTTGTTACATTGCATGCTTCCTTCAAGGAGAAGGCATTCCCAGTTCAAAAATTATGATTATCTGTGTTTGTATGGATACAAGAGCGTTTCAAATCTGTCACGTATAGGCATCGTGTGTGTGTGTGTGTGTGTGTGTGTGTGTGTGAGAGAGAGAGAGAGAGAGAGAGAGAGAGAGAGAGAGAGAGAGAGAGAGAGAGACCGAGAGACAGACAGAGAGAGATTTTGCCCTGAAATGGCATTCGATTAAAAGTGTAAAAATTTTACAATTAGATCACAAATCTGTGAAACGCTGATCTATATGCCACACAGAAACACTGCATCAGTATTTTACTTTAGAATTGATAATAGTTGCTCAGATTATTATGTGGAATAAAGTGGCTCAAATCTCATTATAGAATATGATGACACGGTGTCTCAAATCCAAGTACATCGGTGTAAGAAAAAAATCAGTAGATAAATGGAAAATTTCCTGGTGATTTTCTGCCAGGACATTATCCGTTAAGTTTACAGACATTTCCCTAAAACACAATGCAGTGCGTAAATTAAAACGAAAATCAATACGGAAAATTCCTTCATTTTAACATTACATTGGGCCCAATTTTTATATGTCTAGGCATACTTACTCACATGTAAAAAAAAAAAAAAAGTTATTTAAAATGATTCATACAAGCAAAATAAATATACTCACAAAGTCAAGCTTTTCACCCTTTCAAATCAATAAAATCAATAATAAAAGAAAAAAAATTGAGAGAACGTAAAAGTTTACGTTTCTCACCGTAAAGGTCAATTAGTTGTACAAACTTGTATATTCAATCAACATAATATATTAAGTTGAACAAACGTATAGTTAAACTTCCATTTTTAAGTTTAGTTGACTAGAAATATGGAGTTTCTTAACATAGAGATTTAGAGTTTTATTGCATTCACAAACTTAAAGTTGGAGTTAACCAACTTAAAGTTAGCAGGTAATTGTGTACATATGTCACTTTCCCGTGCATGTATTGTCATATCCCTAAATAGAGAAAAGTTGCTCCGGCTACTAAAAAATGTAGTAAAAACTTTTTAGGGGAAGGAAAGTTGAAACGAGGGAGAAATGGAGCTGCTAAATCTCCAACCTCCGGGGAATCACTCGTTTCAAACAAACCCCGAACAGAGGAGAGTCTGCTGGCGAAAAGAGAACGTGACGGAGCTCATAATAACCTTCAAATGAGAATAAATGTAAGGCAGGACTGGGTTTTTGTCCATGGGGAATTGATTGGATGCTTGTGGTTTGCTATTGATCGATCTCATGTGAGTGACAGGACAGGCTGTCAATATTTTCAGTATTCCATAAAAAAAAAAACAAGAATTACCCATTTTAGCTTTAAGAGTCTCAGCCCATACCCCTTAGCTGAGGTAAAAAACTCTGCTATTCATGGTTTACTGCTGTATTTCCTCTCTTCCCCGACTCTGATGTGCTCGAATGTTTGGCTCAGCTGACACTCAAGAAGCTGTTCTTTTATCTCAACCTCTATTGTTAGAAGAACACCACTGAAAATCCTTCATTAAGCCTCAATTCAGAGTATGTATGTGATATGATAAGCTCATTGTGTCTCTATTGTTGTCTGGTCACATCTTTCTCATGTATGCTGCAGTTTCTCTTAGTTTTACTATTGTTTTTGATCAAAATTGCAAAAATAGTGCATGCATTCAAAGCAAATAATAATCAACTTTAAATAAGGATTGTGATGTAGGAAAAAAAATATAGTATCACGAAATAAAAGACTGAAATGGTATTTGACTGTATTGTGTATGATAAATTTGCCTCAAACCAGGCAATTTATCTAGAGGATTATTCTTTTTTTAATATCTCAGTGAGATCCCAGAATGCCCTTCTGTTGAGTTTCTACTCATACCCGTTTAATTTTCTGTTCAAATAGAGCATATCTGCTCAAGAAGCATATGTGTAACGGGGAAAATGCGAGCTTTTAAGTGATCTTGCTGATGAAATGGACATGCTTACAAATAATTTGCATTTTAATGATGCTTTTAAACAAAAAAATGGAAATATGTTCTGGAGTTTGGAGCTGTGACTCAAATGTGTCTCAGTCTGAATAGATATGATGCTCAGAGAAGCAAAAGCTGAGAGGGCCATTTTCTCCCCTCACATGTTAGATGAAGGTCATTAGCTTGTGAACATTAGTGTACTGAATAGTTTAGAAAGGAAGAGACCTATGAAGATAATGTGGCACTGTGAAGTATGTGAAGTGTGTTTGTAGAGTTTGAGCTTGAAATTGCTGCTTAAAAGACTCTTGAGTAATGTTGTTTCTTTTTATTTCTGGCCAGTGAGGGCTGGAGAATGTAAAACAATCAATGTAAAATGCATAAAAATATAGTTTTTCACTAAAGAATGATAATGATTTAACCATTGTATGCGTGCACCAATGTATCAACACATGGTAGTAAATGACATTTACCTACAAATACTGGTACTAAAACACTTTAATAAATG
The DNA here is from genome assembly GCA_030578255.1 of Tiaroga cobitis. Taxonomy (NCBI): domain Eukaryota; kingdom Metazoa; phylum Chordata; class Actinopteri; order Cypriniformes; family Leuciscidae; genus Tiaroga; species Tiaroga cobitis. Next base: position 6,094,060 of record CM060593.1, read on the forward strand.
AAAAAATATATATATAATACATGATAGATTTTTTGAGCACAGTTTTGAATCAGTTCATTGGACAGTTTGAACTGGTTCATGGAAATGAATTGAAATAAGCTCCAATGTCCTTTAGCCAGAGACTCAATCGACCTTGTAAAGCCTGAAAAAGCCTAGAAAAATCGGTTTGGACGGCGATTTGCAACGAATGTGGGATCTAATGCTTTCAATGTTAGCAGGCTAAATTTAGCATTTCCCAAATCACCTATTGCCCCTTTAAAGGTGCTCTAAGCGATGTCGGGTGACGTCACTTTTTGTTGACGTTTAAAGTATTGTCAAACAAAACGGAGGCTAGCTAGACCCTCCCTCCTCCTCATCCGCGCACTAACCCCCAAAACCCCGCCCCCAAGTCCTTCTTGTCTGTTATTGGCTGGAACAGTTTGTTTTGTTTCGTGGTGCGGGTTAGCCCAGTTTGTTTTTGTTGCCGTTTCTGGAGCCTGGGGTGTCTGCAGAGACCGTGTTTCTTTACAGTGTGTTCAGGGGACAGGCAGCCAGCGGATAGTGAGGAGATGTTTGCTGTATGTGACAAAAAATGTTTTGGCCTAAAAAACGCTTGACATCGCTTAGAGCACCTTTAAGTATCATATTTGATACATCAGACATTAATGACTGGTATGAAATAGTTAGAATATGGAGCTCACACTCGAGGAGGAAAAAACACCCAATTTTTTTTATTGAGAGGCCCAAACTGTCACAGACACTCATTCTCAGGGGCTGTTTACGCGACACCGTTTTCAACTAAAAACGTACAACTTTTGAACTGTTTACACGACGACATAGTTTTGGGTGCCTGAAAACACAAAGTTTTGAAAATGGTTTCCAGGTAAACAACAAAAACGCGAATCTCTGAAGACGATGATGTAACGCACATGCGTATTACATGTTCAGCCTATAGTGTTTTTTTGATCGCCATCTACTGGCCTGGCAGCAGAACACAGTGTTCTTAGTCGCTTTCACGGATCCGTGTGAATGGGGATCATTTTGAATATGGTGTCGTCTGTACACGGAAAACACAAAAGAAAATCTTCTCCGTTTCATTATCATGGACTTTTAGTTTGATTTCACGAGTTTCCTGTTTCCCTTTGTTCTATTTTCCCGCCACTCGCTTGTCTCCTTGGTTACTGTCATTATGAGTTTTGTGTTTCAGCTGTGTTTGATTATCATCTCGTTTGTGTTTGCTTTATAACAGTCACTCTTTGTCCGGTCACCGTTAATGTTAAGTTGTGTTTGCTCGCCTGCCGTTTGGATTGTTTGCTCGTATGAATTATTAAAGCCTTTTTGAGCCCTGGTCTTCATCTTCATGTGCTTCCTACAACCTAAACGTGACACAAAATAAGAAAAAAAAACATGACATTTTGTGCAGTTGCTAATATTTAAAAACTAATATGATGAAATTCAGATAGCTTGATCAAATATAGTATAGACTTGTGCATAAATCTCAGTTGTCACTCTTGTCTCCCAATAATATGTCTTAATGATAATATTTAAATCCTTAATTTTATGATCAAATCTCTGTATTTAAAAAAAAAAAACCTGATGCCTAATTACTACTCTTATTTTAACATGTTTTTTTGTAAGAAATTATGAGTTATTACTAGCAATATTATAGTTATTCTTACATTTACTCTATACAAATCATTAAAGATTTCACAGCAAAAATAAATGTGAACACCAGAGGGGATGTTTTTAAAAAATGTACTAAAATCAATTTTGCTTGCTATAATTTAAGTGTATCAAAAATTATACAGTAGGTTAAAGTATTTTTAACATTCTTAACAGGAAAGGATGACAAAACTAGTCTAATGACGATCTCTTTAGGAAACTTAGTGGCAAAATAAAAAGACAATTGAAATCATTGTGATAGTCACATTTTATTTTGCAGTCCTGTTCCGCATGCACGTACTTATTATAGTAATTATAATAACTGGGTAATAACTAGGTACAAACCCTGAATCTACTCCTAAACCATGCAGTTACTGTACATTAACCAGTACTTTCTTAGGTAAGTCCACGTACTGTAAAATCAATTCTTAATTTTCCCTAAATTTTATATCACCAGGAATCTCATCATAAATGTATCACGAACAATCAATATATGGCCCAACCCCATGGTCAGTCCAAATGTGACTGCCTTCTTGGTTCTCCATTGGTTTACCAAGTATTATATTTTTCATGTGACACTTTAATACATTTAATTTATAATGGTTCAAAGAGGCCATGACATAAGATAAAATAAGAAACAGTGTTTCTATGCATGCGGTTCCTGACTTGTCGGGTCAAATATAAGTAGTTTCATGTTTCAAAGCTTGATAAACAAGGCCAGGCATGTGTTGAGCTGATGAAATTCTTCAAAAGATCCTATTCCTGCTCAACATATTTTACATGTGCCGTCTCCAGCGCTGATTGTGGATGTATCTGAAAGACCGGCTTCAGCTGAAATGACACATCTGACCCAAGCGGATCGCTGTGATGTGTCAGCCACTTGCATCTGCATTTTATTACGCAGGATAAGTTGACAATGATAGAACAGTTGTGAAGTGTTTCCGCTGCAGCCGAGGCCAATTCAGTTCAGTAGCTCACTTACTCTGAATGTTCATTTATATACTAGGTCGTCAAGAGCACTAGGGGCCATCTGCATTTATAGCAGCCTTGGTAGCGGACATGTATTTCCATCTTTTTTCCAAAGGGCCTTTCAAAAATGTTCAATAACCCAGCCAACCAGCTCAAAAGTGAATCACATAATTAACTCTGTGCTATAGGGCTGTGTCGGTAAACTTGACAACTTTTTACTTGCACGTCAAATTCTTTTTAACACAGTTTGTGCTTGTTATTATACTTTGGTAAGGCGCGTCAAGATTATTTGTAATCCGTGCTTCACACACGCGGGTGATTTTAGTTTCGCTTTCTCTGGCAGTGCCAAAATCAAACATAGCTTAAATGCCTTATCCTTGTGGAAGATAAAATTGCGAAGTGTGATGTTTCATTGACGGAAGTGCTCATGTGTGTTACGAAATGGATGTTTGAGCATCGTTTATTATTAGCCTATTTTTTTATTTCAAAATGTAATTAATTGAGGTGTATATATATATATATATAAATATATATATATATATTAGTGCTGTCAAACGATTAAAATATTTAATCGCGATTAATCGCATTAATGTCATAGTTAACTCGCGATTAATCGCATTTAATCGCACATTTTTATCTATTCTAAATGTCTCTTGATTTCTTTTTGTCCCATTATTTTTTTCTCATTTTAACACTCTTATCAACATGGAAAAGTGGATCGGCTTGCTTTGAACAGTATATGCCAATATTGTTTTCAATAAAAAACATTTGCACAATTTCACACTAAAACATTCACACTTGGAGCAAATAATCTCTCACACAATGTAACACTGTCCATCAATAAAAGGGTGAAAGAAATACTGGCTAGGTCCTGATATTGATGGGGGGGGCGGAGAATTCGCATCAGCTGTGTGTGAGTGTGTGTGTGTGCTTGGCCATCATCAAGTGGTATTCAGACTGGAGGTGCTGCGATGATGATCAGTTCACAACGACAAAACTCACAGATCACTTTGGTCTTGTCAATGGAACCATTTGGCAACTTTTTAAAAATAAACTTTCCATTCAGAATCTTATTGGCATCCATTTCGGCGTCTCGCGCTCGTCATCCACTCAAAACTGGACGTTTTGAACGTTCCTATAACATTCAGAAATAACGTTTTTAAAACTTAATGGGAACGTTATGAAAACGTTCTTATAACCTAAAATTGTTAGCTGGGGAAGAGGAGAGATTCGCGATTGCACTGAACACGTTTTAAGTGCAGGTACATATTCTCTGAGCGAGCCCAGAGAAAATTCTTACAAGAGCAGCGTGTATCTGACAGCGCGACTCGAGCAAAGAGATTCGTGCTCGGCACATTATATTCCGCGCGCGAGCAGAGAGATTCGCGCTCGCGCATCCGGCTCGCAAGCCCAAACAAGTGTGTGCGGCGTGCCTGTTGTTTTGTTTCCGGTCTAGCTAGATCCGCTTGTGCTTTTAAAACGTCCTCGCGCGGCGCAAGCCATTGAAATGAATGGGTTTCATAGCGCAGCGCCGCGCATGCCGCGTCCTGTTGCAAAAGCATGTGGAAAAAAAACTACAAAGTTTGCTAGGCCAAAAAGACCGTTAATCGCGCGATAAAAAAAATTAACGCCGTTAAAATGGGTTTGCGTTAACGCCGCTAATAACGCGTTTAACTGACAGCCCTAATATATATATATATATATATGTATATATGTGTGTATGTATAGGTGGTCGGGGGTGTATATATATAACACCCCCCGACCACTGCGTCCCCGCCGGTGGTTGGTCCGTTTCGACCGCGGTGGTAAAAAAAACTGTCACCGTCACAGCCCTACTTAATGCTGAGGATTCTGGGCCGAGAACAGTTTGTAATTGACCTATCGGGAAGCCCCTCCCCTCAATCACAGATGAGCCAATGGCAGTTGAGTATCAGTTGCACGGGGACGGAACTGGGACATCTTTAGGTTTCAGCGCTATAGAGAAACATTGGAAGATCCAAAGCTCTCATCGGTTTGAGGGTCTTTATGCTATAAAAATGGTAAAACGACCTGCCTGGGGTACTTGTAACACTGATTCCTTGTATCCTGAGAGGATGGGCATGGGTACTGTGCGCGCATTCACCAGCGAGGTTCAAAAGTGTGATAATAATTGTGCGAACGGACCAATTATCTGCGCAATATTACTGAAGCCCGGTTTATTCATACTGTAAAATCAATGATGTGGGCGCATAATCTGGTTCCCTAAGGATTCAACCCCAATCCCAATGAAGACGAAAACATTCATTTTCTGGTTGTCATACTCTCATTAAGTTGCAATTAAAGTTAGCGAGTCCATGCTAACATACAAACCTAAATAGCTAACTGTTCTCACGTCATGTACAGTGTAGGTCAAAAACACATAAACAAAGGTCTACATTTCAGTGCCTCTCCATATTAAACTGGTTAAATGTAAATTAATTTAATCTTACCCCACGTTACATGAACAGTGTTGATCCTGGATGTTGTTCATCTGCGATCGTGACGACCGTAACATGAGGCTTTTCCCGATTGCATTGTGATCTGTAAACCCTCGCTTCCAAATTAATCTTACATACCCCCTCCATGGCATATTTGAGTCCCACTTGAATGCTCCTCGATGAGAAGGTGGTCCTTCTGTCCAAAATTGATCAAAAACATCTTGGGATAAGGTTTTCACACTGACAGCGGTCATTGTAAGACAGTTAGCAACTCCATTTGTTTGTCCGAGATAGCAACAGTAACTAAGGGGGGCGGGGCTTATCGATAGGTCAATTGTACCGTGAAGTACCATGCTCAAGTGGAAATATAACTTGAACCTTTCCTTGCCGTTCTTAGAACCGTTTGGAAAAAGCGGCTACAGTAAATGAACCTGGCCGTTCTGAGACTCCGTAACACTGCATCATGAACTACACGTGTGTAAACGACATGTTTCACTCTTAAACCGGTTAAATACATCATTTCTTAAATCTCAGCCTCTGCGATTTGAAAATGGCCCTACTGCACAAATCATCAAACCATGCAATCCCCCATCAGAGGCATTTTACGATGACCTACAACTGCGGTTGCAGGGAAGCAGATCAAGCTGACGATTATTTGTCGTAATGAGAACACTGTGCACATGGTCGTTCTCAACGTCCGCTGCGGCCGCACATTCATCATCCGCCTCGTGGGCAGAAACACTCAGAGACGTCAAGGGGATCGTTTTTGAGCTCAGCCTGCCGGGAACTGACCCATATGACTCATCCAAGAATGTTAACGCGAGTACTCTTTTTATTGGCACACAAAAACCTTCTTTACCGATGACCTAGTTTCAGAAGCTCTGAAGGCATGCGGCCTAATTGGATTTGTATCATTCAGGAGCTTTTGGGCTGAAACCACAAATATTAAGAAGGCTGGAGTGTTATGCAGACTTGAAAGAGCTTTTATTGACGTTTCTGAGCCTAAAATAGAAGAGTGGAGGGAAAATAGTCTTTGCTGACTCGTTCTTTATGCAGGAGTAATAGGACTGTAGTCAGATTTCTACTCCGGGCTCCTTTTGTTATTTTCATGGGGAAATCTAAAATTCATTGTGAAAATTCAAATCTAAAATTCAATATGAAGTATATCTTTCAAAGTGTTTTTCTTTGAGAAAAAATAAAGTTGAAAATGTTTCCATATTTGGGTAATTCTCAGGACACAGTGCCATTTGTGTCCAGTTGACTTACTAAGACAGAACTTCTTAGTTCCCGAAGGTCGCAGGTTCGATACTCAATACCGACAGGAAACAACTTAGAAACCCCCAATCACTCTCTGGTGAATGGCTACCCACTGCTCCAGGTGTGTGTGTGTGTCCACGTTTTCCAGTGTGTGTGTGTCTGTGGGTGTTCACTACTCACTGCTCCTAATGTGTGTGCACTAACTTGCACTAAATGCAGAGGATAAATTCCAAGTTTGGGATGCCATACTTGGCCTTCACTTCTCTTCATTTCACTTCACTTACTGTGGATACACAGGAATTGAGTTTTATTAGAGATTCAAATACAATTAATTGGTAATACAAAAGAAATACATTTTTTCAGCGGGTTTGCATATCACCATTTATGTTATTAGTAGGTTAATTTATCTTAATATCGGTGTAGTTTTCTGAGTAAATGCTGATTTTTCATTCATCACTTTCTGTTAAACTCTGTTATGCTGTGACATTCCCACCTTTAAAAAATAATTTTGGATCTATTCAACATCATTTTAAGGAGAGAATTAATCATGTTTAGATCACATTGAACAAATTACATTACGGAAATATCGCAGTGAAACACAAGCTTAGGAGACAAGTTTGGCCAGGAAACCACATGCGGCTTGTTTAACTCGTTTTTTAACAGTTTTTTTTTTTCAAAGTTGACTTTTCCCCGCCAGCGTTTTTGTTTCACAATAGTTTCATGGCCCCCAGAATATGTTGTTGTATGAATATCTGAAAATGCAATATGTCAAAAGAAAGAAGAGAGCCTCTGCTTTTAAACAACAACAAAAATGGTTTATTCTAGCTTCATACATTCATTCTTCATACAACACTTGAATATGGGTATGGTTCATAAAAAAAAGCAGCAAAAGCAACCATCAAGGGTCTTTCTGCATCTTCTTCACCTGTGTTTTGATCAGGAGATTCAGTACTCTTTCATAAGATGTGTAATAGTGCCCCCTACCGAATAAGCCGTAAAAACTGGTCTTTGGCGGGCGAGCGCTTTCTCATAAAACACGAGATAAATCGTCAATGGCGGGGAAAGAGTTCAGCTGGTCTTCAACGCAATGTATTTGGCCATTTTTATTGTTTTTACCCTTTAAAAGTGGCTGATCTTTTGAATCAAATACATTTGTTTCTTTTCAAAAAATCATGTCCTCTCTGTGGATTTAAAAGTAGATCCTTCTAAGACAGTGATTCTCACCCAAGGGCCCCAAGATGACAATTAAGGCAAGATGAGAATTAACATAAGATATTTATTATTTTAATTCACCCTCTCAACAACTGTTTGTAAAGTTAAGTCAGATACAAAGTTCTGTCTTGAAACATGAAACTCTAGATGGCGCAGGCTGATAGGTCCTCAACTCAATCTGCTTGCAATCACATCATTCTCTATAGGGCACAGCTGATTGGTTCCTGCTGTATCCAATGCTGTTCCTGCTAATAGCCAATGAACTCGCTGCACATCCTTCAAATACTTGGTCAGCGTTTGCTGTAGCAGTTGCAGTGCGTTTTTAGAAACCCTCCACCTTCCCCGGCTCCACCTGTATAGATCTGCTATGGGTAATTCATGTATGCTATTGTACAGTGTATTGGCAGTAGCAAGTCCCTTACTTGCTCTGCAGCAGCAGCATAGCAGATTTCACCAAGACCAAACATATCAACATTGTCATGTTCGTTGAGAGTTGCCATGGCAGAAATTAAGTAGCTTATTTTTTCAAATTATTATTTCTAGACCTGGAAAAGCTGTAACCTAAATAAACCATCATAAACCAGAACATTCCTTGCACGCTATTTCATCTTCTTTATTAGGCATTGAGGATGATAACCAAGGAATTACAGTATTATTGTTAACCTTCTGATTGCTGAAAAAATCGATTAGTTTATCTAAAGCCTGGGGGTCACGATGTAAATACATTATGATTATCTCATTATTTAAGCTGGAATAATTACGTCATGGAGAGGTCAATCAATCCTGTTGACATTCGATTTGGATCATTTGTGCCTCAAGAGCAGATTGTCATACATTAAAATATGAACAATTGTCATTTTGCCATTCAGGAGCACTTTATAAGAAAATGCTCATGATTCACATGACCCTAGTAGTGACTATACACAGATGAGCCAAAACATTATGAACATCTGCCTAATATGTCCTTGGTCCTCCACCTGCTGCCAAAACAGCACTGATCTGTCGAGGCATGGACTCTACAAGATCCCTGAAGGTGTCCTGTGGTTTCTGGCACCAAGACGTTAGCAGCAGATCCTTCAATTCCTGTAGGTTGTGAGGTGGAGCCACAGTGGATCGAACTTGTTGGTCCAGCAAATCTCACAGATGCTCAAATGAATTGAGTTCTGGAGAATTTAGACGCCAGGGCAACACCTTGAACTCTTAATCATGTTTCTCAAACCATTCCTGAACTATGTGTGTCAGGGTGCATTATCCTGCTGAAAGAGGACACTTCCACCAGGGAACACCATTGACATGAAGGGGTGCACCTGGTCTGCAACAATGTTTAGATAGGTAGTACATGTCAATTTAATACCTAAACATGGCTGGACCCAGGGTTTGCTAGCGGATCATTACCCGGGTCATCACACTCCCTCCACCGGCGTTGTCGTCATCCCACAGTGTATCCTGGTGCCATCACTTCTCCAGGTAAATGGTGCACACGTACACAGCCATTAGCGTAATGTAAAAGAAAACAGGACCCATCGGACTGTACGACTTTCTTCAGCTCCTCCAAGGTCCAGTTCCAACACTCGTGTGTCCCTTTTAGTTGTGGACAGTGGTCATCATAGGCACTCTGATTGATATGTGGCTACGCAGTCTCATATAGCAGATGCACTGTGTTGTGACACATTCCTCCCATAACCATCATTAAAATTTTGTGTGACTTCTGGTACCACATTAGACCTTCCGTTGGCTCAGACCAGACAGAATAGCCTTCATTGCCCTCGTGCATCAATGAGCCTTGGGTGCCCAACACCATGTCGACGATTTGTGGTTTGTCCCTCTTCGGACCACTGTTGGTAAATTCTCACCACTTCTGACTGGGAGCAACACACAAGCCTTGCCGTTTCAGAAATACTCTGACCCAGTTGGCTTGCCATAACAATTTGGCCCTTGTCAAAGTCACTCACATCTTTATTCCTTCCCATTTCTCCTGCTGCATCCAACATGTTTATTACAAGAACTGATTTTTTTGCATCCAACACATTGATTATGAGAACTAATTGTTTCTTACCATCCAGTCTACTCAGACCTCAATATGTGGCCTTGTTAAGAGATGTTCAATGATAATCATAATGTTTTTTTTTGGTTCATCAGTGTATAGTTTGTTTGGCTGAATCTGCAGTGTAGTTTTAGAGACTGAGATTTGTAATGTAAAACCTTCTTGGGAGAACTTGGATGTGATTCATTCTTAGTTCCTCCCTAGTGAGCACCATATTGACAGTAATGTAAGATTCTGCCTTGAATTGCATCTCTATGATTAGATGTGCCGGTGCAATCTTACTGCATTTCTGCCCATTCGTCCTTCAGATGATATTTGAAGACGTGCACCATAGAGCATTGAGGTTGTCGAATGAGATTGCGCTGCACTACAAACTCCTAAGGGCCCTTTACACTCCACGAACAGAACCTGTTATTGATCCGTTTCTGATTTCATGTAATTCACTATGTGCAACACTTTGAACACATACAGCTGATTTCAGAAGTCTGAGGCCATACTAAAAATCCTGGAGCTGTCAATGTTTAATGTTACGTTTTTGAAGACAACAGACATGTACACTCATTTTTATCAATGTCACGTTTTGTAATTTTAAAGTACTTTTAGTTTGTTTAGTATTTCCTGTGTTTTCTATTTCCTAGTTCGTTTGGTTGTCACAGTACATTGTTTGACTGATTAGTGCATGCCTGTTTTGTATTGAGTTTACATTATCTTGTGTATTTAAGGCCTTCAGTTCACTCTGTCCATTGTCTTGTGTTACAACACTGTTTCATTCTTCATTTTCTTTCAAGTTTTGTATTAAGTTCCTTTGTTTGTTAGGTTTGAAATGATAAAACAATAGATATACTGTTTAAATGAAGATTAAATGTAATGTGGCACTTTGCGTTTGCCAAATGTCAACGGATGATGTTAATAGTTAATGTGATTCTTAACACGTGGTTAAAATGTAGGGTTTTTTTTCCTCTTTGAGTATGATCTCCATATTTTCCTATATCATACTATAACAAAAAGCACATGGAAACTTTTAGATTATTTTTTTTATATTTTGTCCAAAGGTTCAACAATATTTTCATATTTTTAATAAAATAAAATAAATAAATAATGGTGGATTTTAATGTGAATTTTAGTGACGCCCTGTTGCTTACCTAATTCTAATGGCAACAGATGGTAATCAAGACATACCAGATTGCTCAAACATTTTATGACCCAACAACCATGACTAAACATTTCCAGTCAATTAAAACAAGCACCAACAAGTGGCAACACAGTAAACACATTGGTCTAACCACATCCAACAACCGCTGGTGTTTATTGCCATTGTGAATTCGCCTCTAGAAAAAGATGCCTGACATTTGCAGGCTAGAAAGTTTGCTTGGTGGCAATTAATTAATTTACAGACCTCATTAGAGACCTTTCAAAATGTTCTAATCTCAGTGTATCTAAACATGGCATTGGTTTGCCCAGGTATCAAGGACTTAATTGCCTGTAGAGGCTGTGCATTGTTGTGGCATTCTTGTGTTGTTTCATTAGTTTGTTGTGTGCTGAGATTAGCACAAGACTTGCATTCTTATCTACTTACTGACACAATATTTTGTGCTTGGAAATCACTTTGGTAAAGAATCACCTTGGATCAGACCTAGGTCTTCAAACCTGCTCCTGGAGACCCAGTGTCCTGCAAAGTTTATTTTCAACCTGCTTCAGCTCATGTGCATGTGCTTTTTTTCGAGTGATCCTGAAGAGCTTGATTAGCTGGTTTAGGAGTGTTCGGTTAGGGTTGTAGCTATAAACTCTGCTGGACAGTGAGAGCAGTGTTGAAGGCCTAGGGATTAGGATATTAATGTAAATGTGAAGGTCATGTATATGTCTACATTAATCCGGATACATTTGAAAACTGCATTTTTCTTCTCTCTCTCTCTCTCTCTCTCTCTCTCTCTCTCTCTCTCTCTCTCTCTCTCTCTCTCTCTCTCTCTCTCTCTCTCTCTCTCTCTCTCTCTTTATGCACATTGGCATTTTCAAGCGTATTCCAAAAGCTTCTTGTTCACACTGAGACATCGGAAAGTACTTAAATCATGTAATTCAGCTCACTGAGAGGATACCAAGACCCCAAACTTAAAAAAATGTCTTAAATTTATATTGCTATTCTTTTGGCACAATCATATTACCAAAATATACGACTGACTAGTCATCCAGGAAAAACTAACAATAAAAAAAACAAGTGTCAAACTGACCAACTAAAACAAACACTGATCAGCATTATGGTGACCTCAAACTAAACTATCATTTTCAATAAAACATCAACATCTAAACCTCTGTTCATTCTCAATAATTTTTAACTGGTTAGTAATAAGTGACGCTGGTAATGCTGTTTTTTGGAGTTATTTAATCCTCCTCTGCTGAAATCTTGAGAGATTTACCCCCGGGTTTCACAGACAAGTTTTAAGCTAATCCCAGACTAAAATGCATGTTTGAGCTGTTTTAACTGAAAGCAACTTGCACTGAGATATCTTATGTCACTGCCATTGTTTTGTCTCAAGATGCACACCAGTATTTTTTTTTTTCTAAGGCTCGTTTATAAAAGCTACTTAAATTAACTTAACTGAACTAAGGCCTAATGCTAGTTTAGTCTAAGCCCTGTCTGTGAAACTCTAACACTAATTCAGTGTTACTTTTAAAACCCTTTTGGTGGTTCCCATATAAACACAGAGCAGTGTTAATTTAACACCTGGGATTTTTCTGTGTAGCAACCCACAAGCCTTTTCAGAAATACTCTGTCCCAGTCACCTTGCTTTAATAATTTGGCCCTTGTCAATGTTGCTCAGATATTTATTCCTACCCGTTTCTCCTGCATCCAACACATTGATTATGAGAACTGATTGTTTGCTTACCATCTAATCTACCCAGACCTTAATATGTTGCCTTGTTAGGAGACGATCAATGATATTTGCTTCAACTGTGACTTGTCATAATGTTTGCTTGGATGAATGTGCAATGTAGTTTTAGAAAATTAGATTTGTAATGTAAAACCTTCATGGGAGAACTTGGGTGTGATTCATATTCAGTTCCTCCATAGTGAGCACCATATTGACAGTAATGTAAAATTCTGCCTTGAATTTAATCTCTATGATTAGATGTGCCGGTGCAATCTTACTGCATTTCTGCCCATTCGTCCTTCAGATGATATTTGAAGACGTGCACCATAGAGCATTGAGGTTGTCGAATGAGATTGCGCTGCACAACAAACTCCTAAGGGCCCTTTACACTCCACGAACAGAACCTGTTATTGATCAGTGTGCAACACTGTGAAAGTGAATAGCACATAGCTGGCACATACTGGTATAAACAGATATATTTCGGTATTATACATTTAATCACATGACTAAACATGCATTATCGTAGTCAAATACCTTTGTTTTCACAGTCCACGCAACAATGCGAAAACAGCCTTTTCAAGTCCACTTGGGAGAGTGTCTTTAAAAGGCGTTTTTGTTGTTGTTGTCGTTGTTGTTGTTGTTGTTTTTTGCAGGCACAAAAGCGGCATCTAAACATGCGTCATCGTTTTTTTAAATACTTCCGTTTTCACAGTCCACACTACAACACCAAGACGCCGTTTTCAGATTCATATACATAAATCTGAGTTTGTCCAGTTTTCGCAGGACAAAAACGCCATCTTAGAGTGGACGGAAGACCAAAACATACAGAAAAAGATGTTTTTTATGATTACTTGATATTTTGGGAGAGTCTCTCTTCATTTGTTGTGGGGCTTGAATCGGTCTTTGGGGACCATCACTCATCACCTTGTCTGTGATCACGAAAGGCTTAGGGACAGCAGAACTGCTATTAGCACTGCATATATGGTAAGGTTTGAGTACATAGCCTGTAGATGTATGGATTAGTACAGCTCAATGCTACAGGAATAGCAACCAACCCCTCGGATGAAATTTGAGTGTACAACATTGACTGCACTGTAAATCTGCCCGTGTTATCTCCTTTTTCTCCGCATGAATATCCATGAGATGCTATCAGACTCCCCTTGGCAACAGAGATATAGGCTGCAATGTTGGTTTTGAATCTTGAAGTTTACAGCCTGCCCTTCACTCGCAGCTTTCTCCATGCTGGATATTTCAGGGCAACCTTTGCCACTGGAGGTAAAACAGTCAATGTGTTGAATAATCTGGCAAATAGTATGTAGAAGAATATCATGAAAAAGATCATGCAAATTTAGAAGATTGTGTTTCAGGGATGGTTGAATCATCTGTTCCAGGTTTTATTTAGGAAATGTTTTCTAAGCTGTTTACAGTGTACCTTTCAAAGACTTAAGAATGTGGCATTTTCAGGCTATAAATCAAATGCTTATGTAAGTAAATACTCCAGTGAAATCCAGTAAATTTATTACAAGAATAATTAAAAAGTACTTTCCAGTTAATAAAAGTGTATATTTACAGTATATGAGCTATTGCAAAACAAAGCATGTATTCATTCAGATACCCATAGTACAAACAAATAACCAGCCTGATCTTATAGGGGAAAATTCGTTTTTACGTGCACATTACGCAGTTTTCACGTGCATATGATACGCAATTTATTGCGTGTAATACCCACGTACCCCACATCACCTGTCCTGCCCAAACGTATAATACGCACGTACCCTAATCCTACTCAAGGGGTTTACAGTGTGTAACATATGCACGTAAAAACACATTTTTGCATATAAATTGCACGATAAACACAATGCGTGCTATAGAGACCCATTTAATGAGATAGGGTTGATACGACATTTAAGTCTACATGAAACACTCATCCCTCTGCTATATTCTGGCATATTTCTGAGTGAGTCAGTGAGAATAAATGTAGGAATGAATTTTTTCTTTCTTTTTTTCTGTATTCCCAAGTAGTTAGAGAGACGGATCTGAAAAGTATAATTAAATTAAAAAAAATAAAATAAAAAGGTAATTGCTAGTCTTGCAATTCTGACATTTTTTTCTCCGAATTCTGACTTTTTTTCTTTCAGTTCCAAGTTTATATCGCACAAATTTGAGTTTATATATTGCAATTCTGACTTTTTTTTTTTTCTTAGAATATTTTCTTTTTTTCTCACAATTGTGAGTGTCACAATAATCCAAATCGCTTGGCGCAGATACTATCAATGGAAAGTCTTTAATAAACGAATATAAACACAGGTTGGATTACCATTATACCTTATATTACACATTATGCATTATTCACATTAATTATGAACCTGTATACAGTATTCTTAGTAGTCCACTGGGAGGTATTTACTGATTAGTGAACTGCCACATTGCCCTATTACTCACTAATTCTTTAATCAGAGTTTCTTGATAGATGATAGTAGTTACTAGAGTTTTAATAATGGGGTACTCATTTGTTCCTGTGTAGTTATTCAGGAATGACGGAACATATTCTAAAGTTTTACCCCTTTTTTTAATATGTTGCAAAACCAAGCTTCTTTAGAAAAGGGTCTAGTGATGTCTAAAAAAGGAAATTTGTTTCACAAGTGGAGCAAGTTACTAGAGTTTGATGAAAGATTACAAAGATTTAAAAAAAAAAAATTATTGGAAAAACATGCACATGACGAATAACACAATAACATCAGCAATAGGCATTGAGAAAACAAGGTGGATTTTGATTTTATGTTGACTGCAACTATAATGAGTTTTAAAGAAGGTCTCTGCTCCGTATTGAACACATTTCCAAACTTACTTTGGCTTGGTTTACCTCTCACTGTTGACAAAAAGTACTGTTCTGATAGGAATAGTATTATCTAACTCAGGCCTAGCGATTATGCCCTGTGCTTTCTTTGATTTGGGTTAGAGGTGAGTGCAATCATCCAGTTCCAGTGAATTGCCACATTTGGCCTCTATCTGTCTTAATGACTTTGTTTAGTTTCCTCCCTATGGTGACCCTATATATATATATATCACAGTGTAAGACAAGCATAAGTAACAACACAACGGTAAACACACAGAATAGAATCAAAAGGTCATTATGAGGAAAACATTCAGGACATTTTTCTTTATCATTGTGATGTTTTATATCATTTCACTTGAAAAAAAAAACAACAACAGGATTTTCAAGAAAACATTTTCCCTCCTCGTGCCCAAAGTCAGATTCTAGAGGACCGCCATTTCTTATTCTATATAACCCATTAAATGAGTAGATTCTTCTATTCTTCTATTCTTTTATATTCTGAACGATTTTTAGAACTATATTGATATTTTAATGCAGTTTGGGGAGGCCCTAACTGCACATAACTTAGATTTTTAATGCATATTTCAAATGAAATATGCTTGGGCTCTTTGTCATAAATAAAAACATGCCTCTTGGCTGTGAAGTGACTTCACTCACTGCTATCAAAGTTTAATGGTAAGTGTACGAGTGTCCAATGAGAATACATAAAACTGTAGGCTAGTAAGATTTTATAACTCCCCATAAACCTCCATATAACATGCCCTCACTACCAAACACACACACCTCGAGATAAACTCGCCTATACAGGATGAGTAAATGGCATTATATCAAAACCTTCCCTTGAAGGGCTGAATTTGCACCACAGTCAACACAGCGTAGTCAACCATGCTGACTCTGTGTTTGGGTTTGAGCGGCCATGTGGTCATGATGTGTTTGCTGGTTTAATGTGGCGTATTAATGGCCTACAATGCGAGCATTGACGACGTTAACCACTAAACCGAGAGAGGGTCACACGACTAGGTTTAAGATCCGCATGAAAGCACTAAATGAACTGAATGAGATGAATGAATGTAGTAAGGTGGCGTGTGCTCTTGTCAGTTGAAGTGTATCAGATGTGTGCCGTTCAAAATATGAGGGAAAAGTAAACCTGTTCACCAGACAGACAATGTTTGCTTGTCTTGATAAAATGAAGAGGAAATGTGTGAAGCAAACAAAGACAAAGCTTTGTTCTAGAATAATTAATATTTAATAACAGAGTGCCAAGATCTAGATCTCAGGTTTATTTCAGGCTGCCAGAATAATTTGTTCTCATAGATTGTTTTGAGCAAACAGGAAAACAGGGAAGATCTTTGAACAAAAGAATGTCATTCTTGGATCTACTTTACCGTCTCTTAAACAACATATTAAGATTATCATCACTGTAAAACATTTTTTTTTTTTGTATTGGTGTTACATGTTTTGATCTTGAGTTCCTTAGTATTTCCCCTGTGACCTAGCTTTGCTGTGTTATGATTAGTTCATTATTCCCACATGTTGTGTCGTTAAAGGTGGGGTATGTGATTTTCTTTTTTGACCATTTTTTCAAAATCACTTGAAATCCTATTCCTAACCCACTTACAGCCACTGAGTTAGAAGCACTGAAATGAAAATTAAGCAATTTAATCATCTGTGGAACGGGCAGGACTCGAAAAACTCCAGCCAATCATTTTCAAGACCACCTAGAATCATTGGACAGTAAGTGCGTCAATCAAACGGTCGTACCATACCCCCATCCCCCTCGTGCGCGTGTCCCCTTCGTGCGCATACTCAAAGCTTGTGACCCACTCACAGTAAGTGCAAGTTGCCCCGGTACAGAGAGAGAGAGAGAGTAAGTGCAAGTTGAGTCCGTTTGGAGAATGATTGCGTGTCCATGTTCTTCGAATGGGTGGAGTCAGGGCCAGCGTTGGAGGAAAGAAGATAGGACCTTTTGAGTTGTGTATTTTCAAAATCTGCCGGTCATTTTGCAAATCCCATACCCTACCTTTAATTATCCCATTAGTCCCAGTGTTTAAATACCTTTAGTTTCCTTCTAGTGTCAGTCGGTCTACATATGAAGAGTTTGGTTCCAAAACGCGATAAACGCCATTTAAAAAAAAAATTAGTTACTGCAAAAATCAGTATTGTATCTGGTTGGTATTGAAAAGTCCATGTTTAATTTCAAGTAAAATGCGATATCCGCCGTGTTATTCTGTCATGTTTTGTCCCTTTCTTTCCAAACCGCGACTAAAGCCAGTCTCCCTTCTCTGCAGAATGCGATATATCCGCTCTCAACCAATCACAACGCACCATTCAACGCAATGTAAACAGTAATGGCAGCGCCTTAAATGGACTCGGCTTCCTAGTTTTTCTTATCTATTTTGTACTTTTCGATCAACAAACAAACAAGAAAATGAATCATTTTGACGGCATTGATGAACCTGTGGTTGTTTCTGCGGTGGGTAAGAAACGTAAGGCATCGAAATCGAATCATTTACGTGAGGAGATTAAGAAGATGAGGCACTCGGGAGGAGGAAAAATGTTTTCAATCTTCCTTACAGTTCTTAATAAAAATATTATACTTTATGTATAACTTTTATATTGATTCAATGGATTAATTCCATTTAGATTTTTTTTTTTTAAATGGATTTATTACATTTTGGGGATAATTATAATATTCCAGTTTTTATAATAAATCTTTGAAAATCAAAACCTAGATACATTTTTTTGTTTTGTTATTATGACCTACAAATGCTATGTGAAATTTGAAACAGAAAATAGTGGTTTTCATCTTTCCACTTTCTTGGTAAAGAAAACACATTTTTACTCAAATTAATCTAAATCGATTTATTGCGTTTTGGAACCAAACTCTTCATATGTTTATTGATGTTTGGTTACTTTCTACATGTTCTCCTTCTACAAACTCCTTCGTTGTGCGAGTCATTGCTACAACCAAGTACGTTACAGATAGACCGACCTACAAAGTTTTTGCTGTGTTTTTTCTTTCTGTTTATATTTTTCTTTTTCCTATGGACCTTCCCTCAGTCCAGGTTCTTTGCTTGAAGTCGAGAGACCATCTGCTGGAGATCCACATGTAGGACTTTTTACATCTGGTGTGCCTATCGCACTATCCTGATAGCTCGCTCTGTGTTTTCTACAGTACCTCACCAGCCTGAGCGAGCGATTTAATAGGGGTGTAACGGTTCACAAAATTCACGGTTCGGTTTGATACGATACAGTGGTGTCACGGTTCGGTACGTTTTCGATACAGCAAAAAATAAAGAAATGCCATAGAAATTTTATATTTATTAAAAGAAAAAATATTTTTTCCTACACCTTGAAACTTTTAGTTTTATAAATAGGGGTAATCTTTTAAGGATGAACAAATAATGTTCTGGTCATCACATTAAAAATAACATTTAAATAACATATAACATTTGAGTTTTGAAGTGCTGGAAAAAGATGTGTGACGTACTTGAAAGCATTTTAATATTTCTGCAAAACTTCCATGGTTACAAGTTAGTGTTACTACATTAAATACATGGTGAATGATCTGTGGACTTAAAACCTAGTTCATTCATGGAACGATGTTTCTCCTGGTTTCCACGTCAGTGCTGTTTGATCCGTTAATAACGGAGAAATTGTAACGCTTCTCACTAGATCTCGCAGCGAATTCAAATGCTTTGTTTACTGGATCTCTTATGTAGTAACGGTGTCGCTTAATCAAGATCGGCTCGCGCTGCACTGACATTCGTCCGAACTGATAAACGGTCCGTGAAGCACAAAATAATGAGTTTCGTTCCGCTTTCATTACATTTGCCATTTGATGTTGCGCAACGTTGTGGTGTTCGCTCCAGCGCGGATTTTGGTCGGCAGGAAAAATGGTCCAACCACCGGAATGGTTCGGTTTGTAATGCGTACCGAACCGATCTCTTTGGGAAAATGTATTCCATCTTTTGGACTCATTATACAACGCAATTTTCTAATGATGCAATCACGAAGCTCCCCACTTGAGGACGCCACAGACATTTAAGGAAAACTTTTTATCTTCAGACTTCATTTTTCCGCAAACAACGCACATTTTGCCTTTTCTAGCAGCTATTTTATTAATGGTATATCGGCTTTACTCTTTTGGATTGTTGCTTCAACCTAAGAAACGTCATAACACACAGGTAAGAACTTCGTAGTTGTATATTGCAAATTAGTAGCAGCTTTACTCTCGTGCAATTGAGGAACGATCGTGATTTTGTACAAAAAATAAAATAAAATACAGTCAAACAAACCCCTACAGTATTAAAATCGCTATATGATTGTTTAGAAGGTTAGTGTGCGTTATTTGTTTTCTCTTTAACTTTCTTCAGCTCTTTTCATGTTTGGGGGGTCGGATTGTACAAATTATGAAATATTCGATATCACAATTTTGCATATCGTCCAGACAACAATTCGGATATTATCGTCTAAACGATATATCGCCCACCTCTACCGGCAAGCCGCGGTGGACAAGCCCATACCGAGGATAAGGACAGAGAGTGTCATCTCCACGGAGCCCGGACCACGAACAGAGCCTGACCAGGTGCCTCTGGATTTCCGGTTCCACCTCGGATGCTCGTCGCCGCGGCTTCACCTCTGTCTGCAGGACCATCAGCAGCGCGTGGGCACATCGGCTCCACCTGGATCTCCTTCCCTGGTCGCTGCATCTCAGTCGGGTGTCTGTTTCAGTCAAGTTTGCAACACCATGGCTCCTCCGGCCTTCGAATCCGCCCTGGGGTTTCGTCCTGGCTTGTCTCTGGCATGTCATCTGGCTCTTTCTGCTCCTTGCTCCCCACTGGCTCCTCCCACCTTCCACTCCTCCTTGGATTATTTCGTTGTTTATTAACTCCTCCTGAACCCCCGCCCGCCCTCCCTCCCTCCCTGCCTAAGTGTTGTACTCTGTGTTTTATGGCGTGAGGACTTGCCTTCCCAGGAGGGGGAAGGCACCCCTGGTATTTTTCAATGCCTTGTTTACAAAACAAAATGCTCTGAACAGACATATGATCCTCCAATACAATCCGGGATGACATTAAAGTGTGTATGTGAGGTACATTTTTTTTTTTTAGATATATTAAATAATGTTTAGATGTCTGAGTGAAAATGTAATTATCATTAAAACTATTACTGTAATTGCCCTACAATAAGCTTTATAGCCATTTCTGTCAAGATTATATTTTTAAAACACAGCTGAGCTGTGACGTCAGAAGAGGGAGACGTGCCAAAAAAGTTATATTCAAGTATGGAGAGTTTTGAGTCTAAGGAGATCCAAATTTCCCCTCAAACCTACGATGGCCCACAGCCATACAATTTTGAACCTCCCAGGCATGAGACACATGAGGAGCCAAACAGAAATTTAAATAATTCCTATCGAAGAAACATAAATATCTGGTGTAAAGGGAACCAGTGGAGAGTTGGTCAGGTGTCTTGGTAAGTAGACTATAGGCATAACTAGGTGGAACGGTACATGTATTCGTATTGAACCGAAATGGTACGGACGTCACGGTTCAGTGCATGAATATACACGGAGAATACACGGTATAAAAATAAATAAAACTCGCGTGCAAATTAATTAATGCGGAACTACTGTTAGATACGCGGGTTATTTAGGGACACCTAATCTGTAGCTCCGCCTTAGCTCTGAAGCTCTGTGGCTATAATGAACAGGCTGCGATGTCAAGATTGCAATGCTGGAATATGTTGGTGTGTGTCATAGACTGTAAAAGGGTGTGTGAGAGAGAGAGAGAGAGAGAGAGAGAGAGAGAGGCGCGGGCACGATCGAACAGTGGAAACATAAAAACTGGAAGAAATGGGTGCTGCAAATGACCGAAGCCTTGGATACCGAAGCAGCACTGAAGTCAGCGCGTTTGGTCTGAACAAAGTTGACCCAGGCACGGAATACTGACCTGCTTTTTAGGAAAAAGTGGACTCTGTGACCGGTTTTTACAGTGTTTTTGCACCCAGCACAAACGCAGTAATTCACCATCGTGAAAATACACCTGCGTAGACCCAACTAACTACCTAACTTAAATAACTAACTAAATAAATAAATGTCCTAATCACTAATTCTCTCGCTCTATCACTCGTACAATTATCAACACAGCTCACAAACTCACTTTCTTAGCGACCTGGGGAGACGTCTCACTCTTATGACGTCAAGCGATCCGTTTGGGGGGAGGAGCAGTTTTAAGTGAGTATTGAAAATAATTCACTTTTTCATCTTATATTCTGCCTTTAGGTACCGAAAAACATACAAAACAATACATCAACTTGTCAAACGTGTATTTCCGCGAACTATTTTGTGTTAATCATAATTACAAATTTAACCTGACATACACACTTTAAATGAAACCATCCACTTGTTTCTGACGCTGGGATCTTTCTGAAGTCTGTACAGAGACGCAAACTAACTGTTTAAACTGGACGCATCAAAGCGGAAGTTATTTCATTCTTCCATTTGTCCTGTTGTCGACAGACTCAAGCACATTAAGAATGTCTGAAACTGAACGCACATCTGTAAACTGTATCCAGTGTAGACAGTTATTATAATGGAATTATAATGTTTTAAAGGTGCTCTAAGCGATGTCACGCGTTTTTTAGGCCAAAACATTTTTTGTCACATACAGCAACCATCTCCTCACTATCCGCTGGCTGCCTGTCCCCTGAACACACTGTAAAGAAACACGGTCTCTGCAGACACCCCAGGCTCCACAAGCGGCAACAAAAACAAACTCCGGCAACCCGCTCCACGAAACAAAACAAACTGTTCCAGCCAATAACAGACAAGAAGGATTTGGGGGCGGGGTTTGGGGGGTTAGTGCGCGGATGAGGAGGAGGGAGGGTCTAGCTAACCTCCGTTTTGTTTGACAATACTTTAAACGTCAACAAGAAGTGACGTCACCCGACATCGCTTAGAGCACCTTTAATACAAAGAACTCTTATATGTCAAAAAATCAATGCAAATGTGTTTTATCATGTCATGACCCCTTTAAAGCCACCAATAACTGATTAACCTGTACTTAAATGTTCTTTCAATATTTTTGCAATTTCCTAGATTTTTTTTGCCAGTGTATGGTATGATATATATTTACTATTTTTATAAAATTATAAAATTATTTAAGTCCTAAGTCTAAGACCACATTGAAAATGTGTAACATTTTCACATTAATATATATATATATATATATATATATATATATATATATATATATATATATATATATATATATATATATATATAGGATTTTTAAGGAAAAAATTAAATAAAACAATTAACAACAAAGTTTTGGAGAAACGTTTAAGTTTCTGAACTGTTAATGTGGTGAAATCTTTGTAGATAGGGTCAGATTATTTTTTCCATTTCCATTGAAGCACAAGATGTTCTTTGCATAATTATCAAATCATTCTGGAGAACATAGATCTGAATGTCTATAAATGGGCAAATAAACCAGGCACAGCTGAAAGATTTAAAATCATTTGTATGGAGTGTCCATTTTCCCTCAACAGAATGATTCAGTGATATCCATCACAAAGGCTTACCTCAGCCCCCACAATCCATCGCACGGGTAATTGCTGTATTGCATTTGCGAGGTATTGTAGTGATGCTTCTATAAATGGAAGGAAAGTGGACAAAACTGGATCAGAAAGCTCTGGAGATTGTGACTGATTTAGAGGCCAGGCTGTCCTCCACTGGCCACTAGTTTGGTACATAAAGCACAGCTACAATTCATCATTTTTGCAGTTGTAGAAGCTTGGATGGAAAAACTCATCCTGAAAGTATTTATAATAGTAGAAGTCTAATTTGTTTGGCACATTTTGCTGGTCTTGGTTATTAACTGTCTTCCATGTTACTTACTGTGCCATTTGAACTGAATTGAATCATATTATTGATAGATTTAACTTGTTAATTATCTTGTCTTGTTAATATTTTATTTTAAACTAAGGCTTAAATCAAAAATTGCCAAAATATCAAAATCTTCAAATCTAAATGGTGTTTCTAAGAGCTTTGTAACAGTTTCTGTACTGTGTGATTTACAGGCTCTTGACTCAATAATGCAATTTAGAACAACAGGGGAAATCAGACTCTTGAGTGTGTGCTGACAATTATTAAGAGTGCAGATGTAAGATTTTCTACAGGGTTTTATATCGCAAAGGTTCAAGCTAGATTTGTGTTCAGAATTTGATTCATGTGAACAATATTATTAAAATATATACCAAGACAAGCCCATCACACGCCGAGCACACGCTCATTCTTGAAGTGTCCATTGATTAATACACAGGACTCATTTGTGGACTTTTGTTTAATTTCTCCACCCCAAACACTTCTAGTCTCACACAATTTCAATCAGTGCATCTTGCATTGTTCCCAATACATGTGTTGTGAATTATAAAGGGCAAATCCACTGAACTTCTCACAACGCTATTCATCTGGGCTCTTACAGAGAGGACAGATGGGGTGTTTCCTCGGGAATAATCAGAGATGCAAGCGGTGGTTTTAACGATTACACAACCTCCAACACTGAGAGGACAGACAGTCATAGAAGGATATTCACCACCATCCTTAATGGGCATTTACAGTGCAGTGGTGTTGACTTTTACCACCTTATGCAATTGGGTAAACAGAGGACAATAGTCGTCAGTACAGCTTTCTATTTACACACCTTGGATTTCAATGTAAATACAGGGAATTGAACCCCCTAAACTCCATAGTGGGTTAAATATCATCCAGACATCTAAGGTTTGTCTGTGACTCACACATGCTGTTCAAAAGTCTGGGGTCAGTAAGCTTTATTTCTTTTTCTTTTTAAGAAATTATTCAGCATTACATTGATCAAATGTGATAGTAAAGATGGTGATACAAAAAGGTATATTTCAAATAAATGCTGATCTTTTAAAAGAATCCCAAAGAGACCAATCTGTTTCACGGTTTCCACAAACACATTGAGTAGCACAACTGTTTTCAATACCGAAGTGTTTCTTGAGCAGCAAATCATCATTTTAGACTGATTTCTGAAGGATCATGTGACACCGAAGACTGGAGTAATGATGCTGAAAATGCTGCTTTGCCACAGGAATAAATTACAATATATTACAATAGAAAGCAGATATTTTAAAAGTTTAATAATATTTTACAATATTTCAGTTTTTACTGTGTTTTTTTTTTTTATCAAATATTTGCAGCCTACATGATATTGATAATTTCAGGTTTTGAATTTTTCTGAAATGTTGATGCCTTGCATAGTTCTGCTCATGGTTTTAGAGGATGGGGGAATGATACCATGGTAGCTCACAAGATTTAATGGCCATATTTTCTAAAAACGGGAAATAATCTGATTTGCTTTAATTAATGAATATAAATGGTACCTTGCATCGTTAATAGAAGTGATGAGAAAAACCTTTGCTAAGACATTATGCAGCTCTGAGCCTTTCAACTAATCACTATCTGCATTGCAGAGAGATTGCACCCTCTACTTCTTGGAATTGAATGACAGAGCCAGAGCCTTACGGCAGACTAGGCCAATTAATTTTTCTCTGCTTTTAACTGCCAAGGCATTTATATGCATTGCGTTATATGCAGTGCTGACAGAATATCATCCAGTTTATGATGATGGAACGTGACTTACGTGTACCACACAGGTGGAATGCTAAAAGAAGACTTAAAATTAAAATATGTGAGTTGCACATCTCCTCTGGATGGAATGAAAGCTATTGAAGATTAGAAGTGAGAAGTCCATCGGCTAATTTTCTGATTTCCCACTGACAGGAAAAAAAAAAATAATGAACATAAAATGTTCTGAAGGCCGGCTAAAGAAACATAATTGGCGATTTCATATGAATTCGTATGATCTGTAAGTGTAGATAAACTTTCACCATGAAGGTCCATCCCTAAACATAAACCTTGGGGTTTGCAGATCCCATAAAGCATACACACTTGTAATATATTTACAAATATGTAATGAAACTGTGTTGGTTGTTCTTGTTAAATAATTTCACAGCGAACAGTGCATTACAGTTCTCTTACGAGAGTATCTCTCGTACTGCGTAATAGCTTACGCTATGGGGAAAACCTCTTTTCCACGAGATATTGAAGCCAAAAATTATCCTTAATTTTTTATTAATGTAAAACGCTTTGCAGCAGCAAGCAGACATAGGCGAAACAGCTCGCGCGCCTATTGGCTGCTCTTGCGGCAAATGCAGCAGCCTATCGAGAGAGGCGTTGCGTGACACATATCCAATGGGGGCATTTCACGCCCATTTCGTCACGTCCCGCCAGTAAGGGCGTGGTCTCGCCCTATAAATATAGCTCGATAAGGCTGGTACACTGATTTTCATCTCTTCAGCGAAGCACTCGCATTGCTGGATCCGGAGTGAGAAGCCGCGCCGTCCACGCAAGCCTTTCAGCGGGACGAGCTCCTGGAGTCGCTGGCCTCGCCGCCTTCAACTGTCGTACCTGCTGCGCTTTCCAGCGTTCTAAGTATCATTTTATTCTTACTCTGCTTAGAGTGTTAACACACCTTTCATCACAAAAGAGCTGCGTCTTTTTAAAGATGCCATCCTGTGGCTCGTGCCGCGCCCCACTCAGCGACGGGGACCGTCATGTCATCTGTGTGTCCTGCCTGGGTGAGGATCACGCGGCTATCGCGCTCGCTGACGGCGGATGCCCTCATTGCGAGCTTCTGCCCATGGTGACTCTGAGGACTCGCCTGGCGTCATTCTCCGAGCCTTCACTACAGCCCTCCGTGACGCCGCGCCGCAAGAAGCGCCGCGCCCAGAGCGCTCCCGAGCTCTCTCCAGCCCGCCAAAGCTCGCCGGTTCGCCCACCAGCTTCGACGGCTTCGCTCGAGTCGCTCACTGACGGACAACGGCCGCCGTCTGCTGCCGCATCCGTCCACGAGTTCGACGAACCCACCGAGGCGTGTTCTCTTCTGGCGTCTGATAGCGAGGATTGGGCGAGCTCCATGGATCTCCCCCCCCGCTAGCGTTTCCCGCCAAACCACTGGGAAGAGAACCGGCATTGAGTCTGAGCTGATGCGTCTGCTCTCTCAAGCCGTGGAAAACACGGCTTGAGAGGCCTCTCTCACCGTGGTTGAGAGACACTTGTGGCTAACGCTGTCTGAGATGACGGAAGCCGAGCGCTCTGTGTTGCTCGACGCGCCCATTTCGCCAGCGGGCCTCTTCGGATCTGCCGTCAAGGATTTCACGGACAGATTCGTGGAGGTGCAGAAAACTTCGCAGGCCATGAAGCACTTCCTTCCGAAGCACTCGAGCTCCGCTGCAGGCCGCCCAAAACAGCCGTCTGCTCGCAGCTTCACAGCGCCGCCAGGCCCGAGACCAGAGACCGCGCTCTCGCTCTGCTGGACGCCGCCCGCCTCAGCGCGGGCCCCGGCCGAGGATTGAGATCAAGCCCGAGGCCTCGAAACCTTCCTAGCCACTCTAGGAAAGCGACGGTGTTCAGATCCCGCTGCGGCCGGATTTCCACCAAAACTTCTCGCTCGTTCAGTTCCAAGCATTGTGACTGTCCCAGTGTATTTCACAGTGAGCCAGCTGGTGTCTCAGCCCGCTTGCCTGCGCACAAAAGCCGTTTTTACGGCTACCCAGATAAATCAAATAAAGAGTGCATTTTCTGGTGTTCCGGCCACGGCCGATGGTGTTATGAGTGTTGTAAGAATGCCCACGCCCCAGTGCCCATTCCCAGACACAGCCTGCCACGGTGCAGGGCTAGCACAAATAAAATCGATTCAGGTCGATTGTGCAGGCAATGTAGTGAACGCGCCCATGTCACAATGCCTGCTTACACTACACACTGCGTGTCCCTTGGTTTCTGTAAAAACGAAACCAACACACATTCAGTCGGCTCTAACCGACAGTGTTTTCAGTGTAGATGTGCCCGCAGTCCCGCGCCCACAGTCTCTCACAAACACACCGAATCCTACGGGATCCGCCCCGCTCACTTTCTCTGCACAATCTGCCGTAGAGAAGCTGAGCGCGGCCAGGCTGCCCGCTGTGATCAGCGCGCCCCCCGCCTCGAACGCTGTAAACACGGTGTTGTGTTCCCAGTATACCAGGGCTCTCGAGCTGCCGTTTCGCCGCGGCCAGAGCCCGGATTTCATTCTACCTCTAGCTATTCACGCAGATGCGTGGTCAAAGCTTCCCGGGGTATCAGAATGGGTGCTGAACACTATAAAGAGAGGCTATTCGCTACAGTTCGCTTGGCGCCCTCGCCGTCATACGGCGCGTGTCGAAACTACGGTGAAAAACAAAGTGTCTCATCTACTTCGTGCCGAGATAGCGAAACTACTGAGCAAAGGGGCTATAGAACCTTTATCTCAGGCTCAGAGCGAAGGGGGCCTATACAGCAGATATTTTCTGGTACCGAAAAAAGGTGGGGGTCTCAGACCCATTTTAGATCTGCGACAGCTGAACAGAGCGCTTGTGAAGCTCCAGTTCAGAATGCTTACGACCAAGAAAATCCTCACGCAACTGTGCCACGGGGACTGGTTTATGTCAATAGATCTGAAAGATGCCTATTTCCAAATACAAATAGCGTCCCATCACAGGCGATTCTTGAGATTCGCTTTCGAGGGCCAGGCATATCAATACACAGTCCTGCCGTTCGGCCTGTCTCTAGCACCTCGTACATTCACGAAGTGCATGGACGCAGCGCTCGCACCCCTGAGGCTTCAGGGCATGCGAGTCCTGAACTACTTGGACGATTGGCTGATTCTAGCTCGATCACGATCAGAGCTCATAGAACACAGGGCCGCCTTACTCGAGCACCTCGAGAAGCTGGGCCTCACAGTCAATTGGGCGAAAAGCTCACTGTCTCCCAGTCAGAAAATTTCCTTTCTGGGAACAGTGTTAGACTCGCTATCCATGATGGCAAGCCTGTCACCAGAGCGCGGACTAAATATTCAGCACGTCGCGAAATCCTTCCGCCACGGCTCGATAGTTCCGCTCAAAAGGTTTAAAAAAATGCTGGATCTGATGGCCTCAGCAGCCTCTGTACTCCAGTTGGGTCTGCTTCGCATGCGCCCACTGCAGATGTGGCTGAAAGCGCGGGTTCCGCCCAGGGCATGGACAGCGGGTCTGTTTCGCCTCAGGGTCGACCTACAGTGCGTTTCAGCTCTGGAACCTTGGAAAATAGCCGACTGGTATCAGTCAGGTGTGAGTCTGGGGACCGCTTCGAGTGTGAGGGTGGTGTCTACGGTCGCTTCCACCTCAAGGTGGGGAGCGCTGCTCGAGGGCAGACCGCTAGCTGGCCTGTGGTCAGAACGGCAAAAAGCTCCTTCACATAAACTGCTTGGAAATGATAGCAGTCGACAAAGCGCTACGGCACTTTTGTCCCCAAGTAACTGGCCACCACGTCTTGGTCCGGTCGGACAACATGTCAGTGGTGGCATACATAAATTGCCAGGGCGGCGTCAGGTCACGAAACCTTCACAGGCTGACGGAACGCCTCCTGGTCTGGGCTCAGCACAACCTGCTCTCACTAAGAGCAGCGCACGTGCCTGGTCACCTGAATGTGGGACCAGACAGACTGTCGAGGAACAATGTCCCAGCAGGAGAATGGTCGCTGCACCCGCAGACGGTCCAGCTGCTGTGGAGAACTGTAGTGGCAATTTTAATGATATTCATTGATCTTTAGTAAAATATAGATGATTCAAAGAATGTCACATGTGTGTCTCTCACTTGTAGTGGGAAAGGATACTGTTTATGTACCTGGGGAGGCAGAAGAGGGAGACACTCCAGAGAACAGACGAACAAGGACCTCTGACCTAGATGTCAGAAGGCCATTTGGTGCAGGGGAGCTTAGTGGGCCAACTAGTGACGTCTATGGAAAACTACTGGGAGGAAGGCTCTGGGGGGAAGAAGGCCTTGAAACTAAGATAAAAGCTAGTTCAGTCTGTCTGGGGGTGTGTCACTCTTCTGCACAGGGTAACAACTGTGTATTAGACTGCTCCTATTCTTGCAAGAATAAATACTTCTATTTTATATAATTTGACTCTGAGTGTCTCTTACGCAGTGATGTTTGTTTGAGAATTTTTGCCACAACAGTTTTGGTGTCAGAAGTGGGATTCCTTGGACATGCCTCCTGGACCTGAGATCGGACGGTGTTTGGCCACCTGGACTAAGTAAGTTCCAGCTCTACCTCGTAAACTTGAGAGAGAGGGGCCGACCGATATCAGGGCCGGGAGAATCGACCACTGGAATCTAAAGAACCCGCAAGTGGCACGAAACAACGTCTCTGGTAAGGGTCATTTAAATTCGGTTTAATTGGGGGAAGAGTGAAATTGAACCATATTGGCTGAGGGCTGTTTCTGTGGTACGTAATCTGAGATTAATTGAGATCTATATATAGATCAAGAGGTTTCAAACAGATACGAGATAAAATTATCTGAGATTAACTGAGATCTGTAGCGGATCAAGAGGTTTCAAACAGATACGAAAATTATCTGAGATTAACTGAGATCTGTAACGGATCAAGAGGTTTCAAACAGATAGGTAACCTGAAAATCAGTTGTTCCACCACGGAGCAAATTGTTTTTTTAGGTGCTGAGGCTAATTAGGGGGAGCCAGAAAAGATTTTTTTTTGGTAAACCTTAATTAGGAGGGCACTAACGAGTGCAACCCGACCGATTTGGGTTAAAAGAAAAAATCGGATTTGGTAGGGACGCCTAACAGATTAAAGAAAACGCGCGTTGAAGAGAAAATCCACAGAGAACAGAAAACAGCCGGTATGGGGATGTCTCAAAAGCAAGCTTGCGAAATTTGGTACACCGGTGTTTTGTCAAATGAGGTATTGAGCGCCACAACATTAAAGATGGTGCGGGAATCAGTTGAACAGAGCAGTGAGAAACAAAAGTTGTGTCTGCGTTCAACATGTGTGTAAAAAAAAAAAAAAAATGTGAACAGATAATGGATTGTTGGCTTGAAGATAAAATGTCGAACTGCCAGGAGAAATAATGTTTTTTTTACTTCATCCAGTAAATGGATGCATGACATTAGATGTCTATAGAACTTAAATTTATATGACAAGGATTGAAGTAGCAAGAAGCAATAAGGCTGTCTGTGTGAAATAGAGGGAACTGTAAGTGAGACTTGGTGGAAGAGGGAAGTGAAAAAACAAAAAGGTTGGTGTGTGAGATATGTGTGTGTGGGGATTGTTCAAACAATCATGTACTGGTTAGATAATGAGGGAACTGGCATGTTTGAGAAAAGAAAGGAGAAATATAGTAGAAAACTATATGTGATGAAAATAGACATGGTCTGACAGAATTTATGGAAGTCAAATTAACTGTTTAAATGGTGAAATGAAAAGTCAGTTTTAGAATAAAATAAGGCATTGTATGATTGACAGGGATTAACATGATATGAGGAATGTTTTAAGCAGAATGGGGAACAATTCTAGATTTTGATAAAATAATGATTGAAATGATATATCTGCTTTAATTTATTAATGTTTAAGAAAATAAGGGTATTGAAGCAAGTAGCTATAATGGTTGTCTGTGTAATTTACGGACTGAGTAATATAATCTGTTTTGGAGAAACAGTAGAGATAAGACTGAGACAATAATGATAATATTAAGTTGAATCTGCAGACTAACCATGTGATGGAAGGGAAAAGGCTTCAAACCAGTTGTAATGAAAATAATGATGTACAAATTGTTACACTTTATGAAGAGTAACGGAACAGTCCGGGAAAATAAATAAGTAAATAAATAAATAAATAGTGAGACAGAAAAGAGCACATACTGTAAACAACTCTGTTCAGAAGATCTCACTTTGAAGAGATTTGCAGATGATGTTTTGTAAAAGATAAGCGGGGAGAAATGTGTAAAGACAGAAAACAAATTCGAATATTTTGAGCATTTTCTGTGCTGCTCATGAAATTATGATTATGATTTGGCTATTGTGATTAAATCCGCGACTGGTGGACTGTAAAAGAATACAGAGGACTGCTTATCAGTGGCTCTGTTTACATTCCTGAAATGGGACACACACTGCTTCAAGGGTGTGCAGTAAGTTGGAGCCGTTTGCAAGCTCACAGTTATCAAACTATAGTCAAGGACAGGTGTCTGATGCTGAAGTTGAGGCTGAAACAAATTCACTAGATGACAGAGAGTGTTTTAATGGTGGTCATCAGGACAATTTAATAGGTAACTAAATGCCCACCAAGAAGGTGTTTGAAAATGTGATAGTGACACATTTCTGATAATAATGTGGGGTTTGAAAGTAGATCAGTGTTTAAATGACGACAGTAACATTTTTCGTCTGAGAAATAAGAGATAAAAACAAGGTCAAAAGGATTGAAGTCTTAAAGTGAATCCTATAAGAAAGAAAAGATCTATAATAGTAATTTTTAAAAGTGAATTGATGAATACAGGTTGATGTAAAATTAATGACTCCAACAAATGTGAGTTGCAAAATATATCAAAGTAACTAACAGGATGATTGTGTTTTAGTTAAACATTTTAGAAAGGGTTTAGATTAAGGAGAGAGACTAATCTCACGAATGATTTATAATAATTGCAAAAGATGTATCAAGCAGAGAGTGCTAGCCTTGTCAAAGTTAACGTAATTGAGAACTTGACAACTTGACAACTAAAATGCTGATTGAGAAATGTGAAACGAATAATTATTTAAGATCAAGTAAGCAGAAGCAATACTGGATTAACAGTTGCTGAATGCTGATTAAACAAACAGCTTGAAAAGTTGGCCATGAAAGAACTAGAAGCTGATGTTATTGCTTTCAAAAGATAAGTTTATTATTGGCTGTAATGAAACAGTTTGCTTATCTGAATCTGATGTGTACTGTGGCTGAAACTGCCAGTGCAACAGAGACTCAATCTGAGTGGAAATTTGTAATGTCTAAATAAAGACAACTATAAAAATTATGTTTATAGCTATAGGATGGTAGATAAAAGTTTGATGCTAGAAGTTTATGAGAGTGCAGTGTGCCAGTCCTGAATGTCTCAGAGTCTCTCTCATTCAATGTCAGCTCAAAGCTGTTATCTGTGATAAGCTATTTGTAGTAAAGCACAGTTTCAGAAGAATCATAGACACAGAGATGTTTAAAGAAACAATTGCCATAAAGGGCAATTTGTATTTGTAAATGTAAAACTGAATGACTTAAAAGAAGTCTTTAAAATAATAATGCAGAACTTGAAGACATTTTATTTTATTTTAGGACCAGTAACTTCTTTGTCTCATTTAGTCTCCACCATTCAGGACCGATGGCTCCGTCTACAGATAAAGTTCACTGAACATACGGATGATCCAAATTCGCTGAGTATAGTCTAAGCAGCTAGGTTTCTGCTTTTAAGATGGTTAATGGATTTAAGTGATTAAATACTGTTGTTATTGACCTGTCTCCCCGTGTGAACACTATTAGGCAATGGGAATGGCTCTGGTGACTCTTGAACGTGCCTTTCCTAAGCTCCAGAAAGCAGCTGAGTTCTGTTGAAGAAAACCGATTGTGTGATGGGAAAAAAAGCGGTCACCAGTGGGCACGAGTGACCACCTCGATGACGGGTAAGACCTTCTTTGGCCAGACAGGGGGCAACCCAAGCCAGAGGGCTCACGTAAAGTCACTGGGCATCTCCTGAATGGGGGTGTTTTATGTGAGACAGGTATGAGAGTTGAGCAGGAGCTGTGAGGCCAGCAGCGTCCTTATGCCGTTAAGGGGAGATGACGCGGTGACGAGTTACGGCATGTCTCCCCATAATGCAAAGCTCCTCTATACCACTCACCAGAAGAAACCGCATTAGTTGTATGGCTTGTTTTTCATTGTGACAAGTGTCTGCAACTATACCAGGAGGACAACACCCTGAGGAGAAGAAAATTATAGACAAGGAGCTAATGGCAATGGGCTTTCAAGAGCCAGCTGAGACCGTGAGGGGATTGCCATTATTAATTGTTGTGGAGACAGTAATAAAACTTTTTGATGTCGGTTGCCTTATGGGCAAGGAAAATGTATAGAAGTTTATAACATAGTTTTAACTCCTGAAGGTCGTTAGACATGGTGGTGACTAAAGATGAATACAGCTTTTGTAGATTTAAGTCTGGATAACAAAGGTGGATGGTCAAAGGTTATTGTAATGAATTTAATATTAAATTGTGTATAAGTTACAGTCTTAGAAATTTATTTATAGTGAGAGAGACTGCTGGAGCGGAGGAAGGAATGGTAACTGTGTCTGTCTTTCTATTATCGGCCTGCTAGAGCAAGCTGAAGAAAATTAATGATAAGGAACCAAAACAACCCAGCTGACTTGTCTAAAAATCTAATGAATAATGAACAAGACATGCTTTGAAAGTGGTTAGGAGACCATGTAAAATTAGATAGAAGCTACAGGAAAATGTGAAGTTTAAAATCTTATTTAAAATTTAAATCCTTTTAACGATGATATAAGGAAAGGGCAAACGTTGAGAATGAGCAGTTAACATATGTGTGTCTAGTATGAGTGTGTGTGTGATGGTGACAGCACTTTATGTCTTGTATGTATTAGTTTGGGGTACTAATATTAGAACAGTATTGAAATTAGAACAGAACAGTTTTATCATTACAGATGGGTTAAGGCAAATGACAAATTTTAAAGAAGCCGATAATTCTGAGGGGATCGGTTGAAAAGACAATACAGAACATGGGACGAGCTTTAAGTTGATTGGACATCAAGCTCTGTCTGGTAGTAATACTTTTGTCATGCAGGATGTCGATTTGAATTATGTTCTGGATCAGTTTAAGTATTTGTGTAAATTGGAATTGTGTAGTTGTAGATCACCATCTGGCATGGGCTGAGATAAATGAAAATGTTGTAGATTTGATGGCAACAACAAAATGACATATTGGCTAAGTCAATTTCGAAGTATCAAGAGAGCCCTTAACATTTATGATAATTGTGAACAAAGGGGGAGAAATGATTGACTGACATTGACCAAGTCTGTACAGCACGACCTGACCTGAAAATTGATGACTTTAGAAATGTTTGTAGATGACTGACTTGAGAGACCAAACAACAGGCCTGAAAAGCAAGATTCGCTGTGAGACTGAGGGCCATTGCCTTTCAAATACTTCGATAAGAAGATGAGATTGGGCTTTAAGTGAAGAATGTAATATTTTGTTTCAGAGGCAGAGAAGGATGTCTGGGCAAAATTTGGCTGAAGGACGCCGTTTGGGTTAGTGTTGATGGCAAACTTTATAAAAAACACTATGTTAAATGTTATGTTAAATTGATGCTCGAGTTGTGTCGTGCATCAAGAGGGAGATGGTATAACAATTGCCAAATATGGTTTACTTGGGTCCCAAACAAAATTTGCTGTCTGTACATGTATTTGAAGGACTGTTTCAACAGGAAACGCTTGGGCAGATGTGGCAGCGAAGGCCATGGCAGCACAGCAGACAAAAGTATTTTACTATCTGAAAATAACCTCGACATTGTTTTTCTCTACAGATCATGCAGACTTTTGGATACAGGGGAGAATGGGCCTAGTAAAATAATGGTTACGGATGAATTTGGCTAACTATCCTGGCCTAGATTGTTATTGTGGCAGAAAGAAACAAGGTCACACCTGCGCAGCGCAAAACTTAAATTTTCCTTTTACAGAATGTCAGGATGGGTTGCAGAAAACAGAACTGATTCTGTTCCAAATGTATAAATATTGTTTTTCAGGGGAAAAGGATCCTGAGTGCTATTAAGTGAGCGAGAAATTATCCGATGATAATGTTTCAGGTTGATTCCACAGGTCACACCAAAAGGGGACGAGCGGCTAGACAAGCGGTCACTAACAAAATACTTAAGGTCTCCATTCACAGGTGAAAGCAGGCAAGAAATGGTTCACTCCAGTGGGGGTGCGGTCGTGATTTAAGGGAAAACCTTATAAGGATCAGACACCTGGGTCCAAGCCTCTCACCTTAGACAACACCAACAGGCCACAACCATCCCATAGTCCATGGGGCGAACGAGATTATCAACACGCCTGGAGGAGGAACCAACTGCCAACTGATGGTTTAAGTTTAACAGAAGAATGGGGTTTTGTGATTATTTTGAGGATTTGATTTGATTAAATCAAAATAGGGCTTAGTATTGATATACAGTAGATCAAAAGATTTGATTGGTTACTTATTCATTAGGAAATATTTAGGGAAAATGTTTTTGGGAAGAGAGGATCTATTAATTAATGTAAATTATAGGGATAATTGTTGGAGCTTATTAAGTAGAACCACAGCATGTTTGAATTAAAAGTATTGATTTGATTGTAAATGTAGAAAATATATTGATTGTGTCCGTAATGGAAATATTAGAGTTAATATTGAATAACTGCATTGGTTAGAAGAATGGATAAAATTATAAGACTTCTCTGGTTAGATTTTGTTAAATATGGCATTAAATAGAGCTTACTAAATTGAATTAGAAGTGAACAATATGGTTAGGAAAACCGAGGTGAAATATGGAGATGGGTGTAGATTAATGGAAAAGGCTTAATGATAGGAGTTAGGATTGTTATTCTAATAATTTTGTTATTCATGGGTGAATATGATTACAGTGACAGGTGAAAACCTGCTGTCTGTTCAATTGGTGAAAATGACAGTCTATCCCAAGGATGAACAAAATTATGTGACGATACAGGTAGTGGGAGCTACAGTGAGATATGTGTTAAATGTATGTTCTGTTTGTTTTTCTTCTATTTTGTTTATTTTCTGAGAAAGATTAAGGGCAAAAGATTTAAAGGGGGTTAAAAGCAGCAGTCATCCGTGTTACGAGATGGCGTACAAAGATAGGGTTTGAAACTGAGGGATTTTTATTTTACTTTTATCTGGTTGTTTCCTTGCTATGTTATAACTACCTTTTCCTTACTGTCGTGACTGAGGGTCTGTTTACAGGAGCGCAGGAACAGAGATTTCTCGCTTAGCCCGGCGCAGTGAAATGTTTACTTGCTTGCTAAAATATTACGGGGCCTTTCCCCCACAAAAACAGCCTTATGCTTCTTCATTCTAAACTTTTCTTCACAGGTTCAAGGAGAGTGATCATTTATGCAAAAATCAGAGATGAAAAGTATAAGTGTGATGATATGACTTAAAATTTGTCTTATTGTTTATTATTGTGATTATGGGTAATCAGAATGATAAAAAGTGAGGAGTTGTAGTGGCAATTTTAATGATATTCATTGATCTTTAGTAAAATATAGATGATTCAAAGAATGTCACATGTGTGTCTCTCACTTGTAGTGGGAAAGGATACTGTTTATGTACTTGGGGAGGCAGAAGAGGGAGACACTCCAGAGAACAGACGAACAAGGACCTCTGACCTAGATGTCAGAAGGCCATTTGGTGCAGGGGAGCCTAGTGGGCCAACTAGTGACGTCTATGGAAAACTACTGGGAGGAAGGCTCTGGGGGGAAGAAGGCCTTGAAACTAAGATAAAAGCTAGTTCAGTCTGTCTGGGGGTGTGTCACTCTTCTGCACAGGGTAACAACTGTGTATTAGACTGCTCCTATTCTTGCAAGAATAAATACTTCTATTTTATATAATTTGACTCTGAGTGTCTCTTACGCAGTGATGTTTGTTTGAGAATTTTTGCCACAACAGAACGTTCGGCAGAGCAAGGGTGGACCTATTCGCGTCCCACGAAAATGCTCATTGCCCGAAGTTTTTCTCGAAAAGCAAGAATGCGCTGGCTCATGTCTGGCCCCGCTGTCCCCTATATGCTTTTCCTCCTGTCTCGCTCCTGCCTCAAGTGTTGGAACGAATCAGGAAAAACGGATGCCCAGTGCTGCTCATAGCTTCACACTGGACGAACCAGACGTGGTTCCCTGCCCTGATGCAGTTGACCAGCACTGCCCCATGACCTGTACCGTTGAGGAGAGACCTCCTCTCTCAGGCGGAGGGCTCGATCTGGCATCCTCGCCCGGAGCTGTGGTCCCTGCACGCATGGGCCATCAACGGGTACCCGCTAACCTCCCAGAGGGAGTGTTAAAAACGACCGCGCAGGCTAGAGCGCCGTCTACCAGGCGGCTCTATTCCTCGAAATGGTCGGTGTTCTCTGCGTGGTGTCAAGCCCAGAGCTTTTCACCGGTGGACTGCGGGGTTTCGGAAGTGCTTTCCTTCCTTCAAGAGCTACTGGATAGGGGCAGGACCCCATCCACGCTCAAAGTATACGTGGCGGCCATAGCAACGTTTGCAAAACAGGTGCCTGGCCAGCCGCTGGGGAAGAACGACTTAGTCGTGCGTTTCCTTAGGGGAGCTCGGAGGCTAAACCCTTCCAGGCCCCCTTCAGTCCCGACGTGGGACCTTTCCACGGTCCTGGAGGCCAACGGAAAGTTCGAGCCAATCCAACTGTCGGACGTGAAACACCTGTCGTTCAAAACAGTGTTTCTCACTGCTCTCGCTTCAGTGAAGCGCATAGGGGACTTGCAGGCGCTTTCAGTAAGCGCTTCATGTATGGAGTTTGGGCCTAATGACTCGAAAGTCATTCTCAAACCAAAGCACGGGTATGTGCCAAAATCCCTCAATACACCGTTTAGGGCCCAGGTAATTTCCCTGTCTGCCCTTCCGGTTCTCAATGAGGAAGAAGACGCGAGTCTCCTTTGCCCTGTCAGGGCGTTAAGAGCTTATGTGTCGCGCTCGTCTGGTTTCAGACAGACTGAGCAGCTTTTTGTTTTGTTTGGCGGGCGTTCCAAGGGACTTGCCGCCTCAAAGCAGAGCCTATCCAGATGGATAGTAGATGCCATTGCGCTCGCTTACGCGGCAAAGGGCCTGCAGTGCCCCTTGGGTGTCAGAGCGCACTCCACGAGAGGCGTGGCCTCTTCGTGGGCATGGTCCAGCGGGGTTACCCTGCAAGATATCTGTACGGCCGCGGGCTGGGCCTCGCCGTCTACATTAATAAAGTACTATAACCTGGAGGTACCCGCCTTGCAGGCTAAGCTTTTGGCGGTATAGAATTCAGTGCTATCTGCCCCGCTGTGCGGCCCAGATACTGAGTTTACTTCAGCCCCATGAGTATTGACACATGTATGGCCACCCAGATCAGGCTGAAAGTTTTCACCCTGGCTGCACGTTTAATTGTCACATGATTAGCCCCTCGGGGTGCTATTTTATTAGGAATGACGCTTCCAGCCTCTCTTCCCCCACTCTATGTGAGTTTATTGTGATTATGCACTATATGGGCCCCTGGGCTTCGGCCCCGGGGACTTTGGTGTTGGATCCCTGTACGCACGGCGTGTTGCATTGTGTTCCCCATAGCGTAAGCTATTACGCAGTACGAGAGATACTCTCGTAAGAGAACGTACTCGGTTACTAACGTAACCTCGGTTCTCTCTAGAGAGGGAACGAGTACTGCGTATCTTGCCGTGCATACAACAGCGCTGGTTCGCTTCGGCGATGAAAACCAGTGTACCAGCCTTATCGAGCTATATTTATAGGGCGAGACCACGCCCTTTCTGGCGGGACGTGACGAAATGGGCGCGAAATGCCCCCATTGGATATGTGTCACGTAACGCCTCTCTCGATAGGCTGCTGCATTTGCCGCAAGAGCAGCCAATAGGCGTGCGAGCTGTTTCGCCTATGTCTGCTTGCTGCTGCAAAGCGTTTTACATTAATAAAAAATTAAGGATAATTTTTGGCTTCAATATCTCGTGGAAAAGAGGTTTTCCCCATAGCGTAAGCTATTACGCAGTACTAGTTCCCTCTCTAGAGAGAACCGAGGTTACGTTAGTAACCGAGTACGATTTCTGTGTTGTTTTTCAAACCCATCTTTGACTAATTATAGTGCATTTGGAGAGAATAAAATAACTGGAGCTAATCAGCTGTTGTTGTGTAGCAGGCATTCAGAAACCTGCGTTCACCATGGCAACACTGACTCTGCCGGCAGAAGCTCAGGTGTGTGACTGTGTGATACTGGGCTTTGAGAGCCACAATCAATGAAACTCACTGCAGAGGAGCTTAAACCTCTAACCTAATGAGAAACAAGGCAATAGTCAGAGCAGACTAGACCAATCACAACAGATTTGGCCATCTGACCAATCAGATCAGGGGGAATGGGGTTTTAGAGAGACTGAATCCTTTATTGAAACATTTAAAGAAAAGAGATGATGCTGCAATTATGAGAAAATTAAAGCCTATTGTAGGAGAACTCTAAAACAAAATTAAGAACCTTTAAAATAGCAAGATAGGTTCACTTTAAGAGAGTTCCTAATAAAATTTAGCTAAAAACCAAAACAGCCAAATGTACAAGACAAAATACACATATACCGGTATTCATGAGACAGACCCCTCAGATACTTCCCTCTATGTTCAGCTCATAGGACTTGATGTTAATATCCCTAGTAATCAGCACTTCATTGTTTTAAGTGGGTAGAGGAGTGAGAACGTCATCAGGGTCTTCAGGTGGGTACCCTCCTTTACAGGTTTTTCGTTGATAAACCCACGACACCTCCAGAGGGCTCAACGGCAACACCTGGCATCCCAGTTGAGCCCCCTTCTGCTTTTACCCCTGTGACGGTCTCGGACCAGTCAGCTCCTCCTCCTTTGCGGTTTGCTGTTCATTACGTCTCCCCTATAGGTGAGAGGAGCGCAGGTGTGGTGTGTTGCAGATGATTGCTCCAGGACCGCTTCCAGTATCCTGGGTGTTAAAAGCTTTCCAGACCTGGTTGAAGGAGGCCACCGCTTCTCCTTCTCTCCCGCACCGTTTTGCTGATTTTTGTTTCTTTTTGCATGACACTTCACATACCCTGATCGCTTTTGTTTTCGTTTTAAGTTGTACATTTATACTGACTTTAATTATTTGAGGTTACTCATTCTTTGTCTTTAATAAATATATCATTTGAAATCATATAATCCGCGTGGTCTCCCCTCTCTGTTGCATAGGCCGGCACGGGCTGTATGTAACAGATTGGTGGCTCGTCAAGGGATTTGAACGTTCGGGATCTGAAACAACAAACAGACTGGGGGGCTCGTCAAAATAAGGATTTGAAACGACATCGGTAAATATATTTTTGATGCTTATATCTAGGTTTTGAATGGCCGGGGCGTTAGAAGCTTTAAATATATTAGGACCGTTGCATTTAGGTACGTTTGATTTGGAAAGCGCTTTGATAGTTCATTGAGTTGAATGTTTTGTTTTTGAATCATTGGGAAGACGCATGTGGATTAGTTTGAAATTAGTTTCGTTCAAAAGTATTTAATTTATATTTTGTTAGTGGTGCGGAGAGGAGGAGAATATTTTTGTTTAATTTGTGCCTGGGCTGTTTTTGAAGGAAGCCAGGTTGAAGAGTTTGCGGTGTGCCATTGTTGGGTGAGTGTGGGTCTGCACTGCGCGTGCAAGATTGAGTTATTAATAAAGTATTCGATAAGATAATCATCGGAGCTTTGCGAGCGCCCGTCAAGTTTTAATGTTTGTTTGTTATTTTAGTTTGTTATTTTTGTGCTATCCTGGGCAGAGGGCACCGTCGTGGACGCCTGCTTTAACGGTATTTTGTCAGGGGAGTTAAGGCACCGCTGATATTGTGTATTAAAAATCTCTGTCCTTGGGATAGGCATGAAGAGGATCGTTGTTTTTCTTGTTTTTGGGGGTTTTTTTTATAGGGCAGCTCCGTTTTGTCTCGTCTTGATGCACAGTGTTGGGCAGCTCCGTTTTGTCTCGTCTTGATGCACAGTGTTGGGGCCACACTTACAATTTAAAAAGGTGAGCTTGGTTTTTTTTCTTTAGTAGGTTATCTGTAAGAATTGTATGCTGTAGAATTAGTTTAATTTTTATGGCTAGTTTGGAGGATTTTTTTGTAGCTCCATCTGTGGAGGTTCTGAATAATTTGACAAAGGATCAGTTGAAAGATCAAGTTTGTGAACATTATAACTTTGATTTAGGTTTACCCAGAACAGCGAAATTAGCCCAGATTAGAGTGTCAGTTCAGGCGGAATTGGTCGTTAGGAATATTCTTTCGTCACGTATTCTTTCATTCTTTCGTTAGAGTTCGGAGAAGCAACGTCGACACCTCTTTCGACCGAATTCTCTAAAATGTCACTTACGTTTGAGCAACAAAAGGTGTTGATAGAAATGCAACAGAAAGAGAGAGAAGCTCAACGTGAGGCAGATCAGAGAGAGAGAGAAGCTGAACGTAAAGAGAGAGAAGCTGAGCGTGAGGCGGAGAGGAGA
The DNA here is from genome assembly GCA_030578255.1 of Tiaroga cobitis. NCBI lineage: Eukaryota > Metazoa > Chordata > Actinopteri > Cypriniformes > Leuciscidae > Tiaroga > Tiaroga cobitis. The sequence goes on from CM060593.1 coordinate 6,135,528, forward strand.
GAGAGAGAAGCTCAACGAGAGGTAGAGATAGAAAGAATAAAAAGTGAACGTGATGTGGCTTTAGAACGGTTGAGACTGAGCGCTGAAGGTAGGCTTTCAGTTGATGGAGGAGAGGGTACGGCTCTTAGGGGGTTTGTGCGTTCCCCTGATATATCTAACATGGTTAGGTTGCTGCCGAAATTCAATGAGAGAGATCCCGATATTTTCTTTTCTTTATTTGAGAGTGTGGCTGATGACCGTGGATGGTCTGACTCTGAGAGAACGTTGTTAGTCCAAAGTGTTCTGGTAGGTAGAGCACAAGAAGCGTTTATTGCGTTGCCTGTGGCAGATAGGAAAAAATATGTCAGAGTAAAAGAGGCAGTGCTTAAAATTTATTAATTAGTTCCTGAGGCTTATCGTTTGCGGTTTCGCAGTTGGAGAAAAGGAGAAAAACAGACGTATACAGAGGTAGCGAGGGAGTTGAACAGCCACTTTAATCGTTGGTGCTCTGCAGTGGGAGTCACTACTTTTGAAGAATTGTCTCATTTAATTGTTTTAGAACAGTTCAGAAATATCCTTCCTGAGCGTGTTGCTACACATGTATTTGAGCATAAGATGAAAACCGCAGCGGAAGCCGCAGTTATGGCTGACGATTTTGCTTTGACACATAAGTATAGTTTAAAAGAAAACAATACGGGTAAGGGTTATCAGGAACAACGTTTTGGACGTTTCAATAGAGTTTTGGGGTCTTCTTCGTTGGGTCCATTGGAGTCAACTACTCAGAGGAAAATAGATTCACACTCAAATCAGTCACACAGAGGTGTTGTGAGTTTTCGCAGAGACTCTAGGTATTCTGCGTTTACACCTGGTGGTCAGGCTAAGAACGATGCTGATGTGTGTCGATATTGTTTAGAAAAGGGGCATTGGAAGAAAGACTGTCCGGTTTTAAAGGGGAAAAGTCAGAGAAATGGTACTGATGTTGTTAGGGGGGTCACACTTGCTGTATCTGAGTCAGTTATACCTGCTAAAGTTTTGGTGGGTGAGACTGAGGCTAAAGCTGAAGGCGTTGTGACTTCATCTCAGACATCAGGCCTGAGTTCTGCTGAAGTTAGTGAGAGAAATGGTAGGGCTGATTCAGTTGTAACGGGTGGAAGTGGTTACTTTCCTTTTGTTACAGATGGCTTAGTTTCCCTGGTGGGTAGTTCCATCCAGGTGCCGGTTAAGATACTTAGGGACAGTCTGAGTCTTTTATCTTGGGGTCTGTGTTGCCTTTTTCTGTTGACTCGAGTACTGGGAACAATGTTTTAGTCCGGGGGATTGGATTGCAGGTTGTTTCTGTTCCTTTGCACAGAGTTAATCTGCAGTCTGATTTAGTACAGGGGGAAGTTAAAATAGCAGTCCGCCCTTCCTTACCTATAGAGGGTGTTCATATTCTCTTGGGTAACAATCTGGCTAGAGGCCGTGTTTGGCGTGATATACCACCCCCTGTAATTGTTAAGAATGTCCCCTCTATTGCAGATGATAGTGACGTTCATGGTCAGAATTTTTCTGTCTTTACGGCTTGTGCGGTGACACGGGCTATGAGCCGTGGCGTTAATGATGATGTTTCCCAGACTAGAGAGTTTAAGTCTGTTATTGTGCCTAATCTACCACCTTCTCTCTCTCATAGTGATTTTGTTGCAGCTCAAAAGGAGGATGCGACATTAAAAGATCTGTTCGTTTGGGTGTTACCACCTGAGGAGTTGCGCAATGCAGTAAGGGGTTATTTGGTTCAGGACGGGTTGTTGATCCGGAAGTGGTCTTCTCACACTGACGAGGGGGTTGAGGATCCAGTATTTCAGGTGATAGTACCAGTTAAGTTTAGAGATTTGGTCCTACAGACAGCTCATGGGGAGGTAGCTGGGCACTTGGGGGTAAGGAAAACCTATGACCGTCTTATGAAGTACTTCTATTGGCCTCGTATAAAGAAGGATGTGGCATCCTTCATTAAGACGTGTCATGTATGCCAGTTAACAGGGAAGCCTAATCAGGTGTTAAAGCCAGCTCCACTCTACCCTATTCCAGCTGTAGGTAAACCATTTGAACATCTATTAATTGATTGTGTAGGACCATTGCCTCCATCTAAGTCAGGGTGTGGTTACCTGCTTACTGTGATGTGTCAGTCAACCCGATATCCTGCTGCCTATGCTTTGCGAACAATAACCACTAGATCGGTGGTGAAAGCCCTTTCACAATTTATTTCTATTTTCGGTATCCCTCATACAATACAGAGTGACAGAGGATCTAACTTTACGTCACGCATGTTCAGAGAAGTGCTCGAGCAGTTGCGTGTGAAACATCAACGTAGTAGTGCTTATCACGCCCAGAGCCAAGGTGTTCTGGAGCGGTTTCATCAGACACTGAAGTCTCTTCTCAGGGGTTATTGTGTTGAGCTTAACAAAGACTGGGAAGAAGGGCTCCCATGGCTAATGTTGGCAGCACGAGAGGTAACCCAGGAGAGTACGGGCTTCTCGCCTAATGATCTGGTCTTCGGCCATAGAGTTCGTGGGCCTTTAGCAGTTTTACAGGGGGAGCTAAAGAGTCCTGAGTCTCCTGTTAATCTGTTGGACTACGTTAATGGTTTTCGTCGTAGGTTGTTTTTAGCCTGTGAGATGGCGACGGACAACCTGACTAAAGCCCAACAGAAAATGAAGAGTTGGTATGACCGTCGAGCTGAACCAAGGGCCTTTAGTCCGGGTGATCAGGTTTTGGCCTTGTTGCCAATAGTAAACTCTCCTTTCCTTGCAAAATATATGGGTCCTTATAGGGTGATTCGACAGGTGTCAGACCTGAATTATTTACTTTCTACACCAAATCGTAGGCGTTCTACTCAGCTCTGTCACATAAATCTGTTGAAGTCCTATTATAGCAGGTCTTCAGTCTCTGGGACAGCAGAGTCTAGTGACCGGGTGATGGCTGTTTCTTTAGTCGCTGCTGTTGAGGCTCCTAGTGCCTTGGAGACTCCCTAAATGGTAGCAGCTTGTAGTGGTGAGGATATGGTAGGTCCTGATTACGGTATGTTGAAACCTCGTCTGAGGAACTCTGAAAAACTGGGGGAGTTGAATACATTGTTTGGACATTTGCCAGAGGAACGTGTATTAGAACTGTCATCTTTGTTGTCTGATTTTCCTTCTTTATTTTCAGATACACCATCATGTACTCATTTAATTGAGCATGATATTGATGTTGGTGACGCAGAACCAATAAGACAGCGGTTCTATCGGGTGTCACAAGACAAACAGCGACATTTAGAGGCAGAGGTGAAGTACCTGTTGGATAATGGGTTGGCTAAGCCTTCCTATTCGAGTTGGTCTTCTCCCTGTTTATTGGTCAGTAAACCTGATGGGACATATAGATTCTGTACTGATTATCGTAAATTGAATAACATCACGAAACCAGATTCTTTTCCACTTCCAAGAGTTGAAGATTGTGTTGATCGAGTAGGATCCGCAAGGTTTGTAAGTAAGTTTGATTTGTTGAAGGGTTATTATCAAGTCCCTTTGTCATCTCGAGCTCAGGAAGTTTCAGCTTTTATAACATCATCTGGGCTATATTCTTACTCTGTTATGAGTTTTGGTTTGCGAAACGCTCCAGCCACATTTCAGCGACTTATGAACCGTGTCGTATCTGGTTTGCAGGGGTGTGCTGTGTACCTTGATGATGTGGTTGTGTATAGCGAGGAGTGGTCTGAACATCTGGACCGGGCTCTCTTTACTAGGCTTGTTGACGCTCGTCTCACTATAAATCTGGCCAAGTGCGAGTTTGCCCAGGCTACAGTTGCATATTTGGGGAAGATCGTAGGGCAGGGTCAAGTGAAGCCGGTCCATGCTAAAGTGGTGGCTGTTGATAAGTTTCCTGTTCCTACCACCAAAACTGAGTTGCGACGCTTTTTGGGGATGGTAGGGTATTACCCTAGTTTTTGTTCCAACTTTTCTACGGTAGTAGCCCCTTTGACTAACCTGTTAAAGGCTAAAGTGAAGTTTGAATGGACTGTGACCTCTCAGATTGCTTTTGATAATGTCAAGTTGTTGTTGACCTCTGCTCCAGTTTTGATGGCACCCCGTTTAGATCAGCCTTTCCGGATGCAGGTTGATGCAAGTCATGTGGGGGCTGGTGCGGTGCTCCTGCAGAGTGATGAGAAGGGGGTGGACAGGCCAACATGTTATTTCTCAAGAAAGTTTAATTGTCATCAGTTGAATTATTCAACTATTGAGAAAGAAACATTGGTGTTAGTTTGGGGTCTACAGCAGTTTGATGTATATTTAGCTGGGGGTGCTGTTCCTATCACTGTTTACACTGACCATAATCCACTGACATTCCTCCACTCTTTGAAGAGTCCGAGTCAGCGCCTTATGCGCTGGGCTTTATTTTTACAGCCATACAATTTAGAGATACGGCATATTCGGGGCATGGACAATGTGATGGCAGACGCTTTGTCCCGTGCTCCGGGTGGGCTGGATTAAATGTTTTGTCTTGTCCTATTTTTCTCCCTTCCTGTTTCTACACTCTCTTCTTCTGCTTAGTCTCCTTAAATGTAGCTTTCCAGGTACCGGGATTTGCTGGAGTTCTGGGATGAGGAGGGGCGATTGGAGCTGGTAGAGGGGTTGGGGGCTTGTGGACAGAAGGGTTTTTCTGTCCAGTCTATGTATGCGGATTATCCATATCTCGGAACTAAAGTTAAGTGCTCACTTTTAGATTAAAAAAAACAATTGTTTATTGTGTTGTGTGGGGTTTTGAAGGTTTTTGCAGAGGCCTTTTAGGGGCCTCTGTTTTAAGGGAGGGGGTGTGACGGTCTCGGACCAGTCAGCTCCTCCTCCTTTGCGGTTTGCTGTTCATTACGTCTCCCCTATAGGTGAGACGTAATGGAGCGCAGGTGTGGTGTGTTGCAGATGATTGCTCCAGGACCGCGTGTGGTTGCTTCCAGTATCCTGGGTGTTAAAAGCTTTCCAGACCTGGTTGAAGGAGGCCACCGCTTCTCCTTCTCTCCCGCACCGTTTGGCTGATTTTTGTTTCTTTTTGCATGACACTTCACATACCCTGATCGCTTTTGTTTTCGTTTTAAGTTGTACATTTATACTGACTTTAATTATTTTAGGTTACTCATTCTTTGTCTTTAATAAATATATCATTTGAAATCATATAATCCGCGTGGTCTCCCCTCTCTGTTGCATAGGCCGGCACGGGCTGTATGTAACACCCCTCTTTATTGTTCTTTGTAGCCCAATTGGGGTCCTTCCTCTTTATCCAGATCCACCTGCTGCTTCGCTCTGCTGCCTCCGACAGTGATCTGATGTCTTTCCTGAAGGCCTGTCCCTGAACTCCCACCCCCTTCAGGAGCCAGGCTATGGATGTGGCCACAAATCCTCTGCACCCAACCTCTACCGGAAGTACCTGTGTACGCTAGCCTTGTTGTTTTGCCTCAAAAGCTATATCAGTGTACTTCAGCTTTTTTCGTTCATACACTTCTCCCACTGTAGCCTCCCATGGTACAGTTAGTTCCACGATGAACAGGGACTTCTGTGAAGTAGACCACAAAACCAGATCCGGCCTGAGATTGGTGTTTAAAATCTCAGGTGGAAACTTGAGTTGCTGATCTAGGTCCACTTGCATTTTCCAGTCCCATGCGGCTTCCAAGAGGGTGCTATCCACTCTTGTACTTTGTTTCAATGGGCACTGCCCTGGTCTCACGAAGGGGATAGTGGATGAGTGTCCGGCTGTTGGGTGAGGGAGGGCATTGATGGAGGATCGCCTTCCTTCTAGAATGACAGCCAGTTGGCGTAGGCCTTGGTTGTGCCTCCAGGTGTAATGGCCTTGGGACAGACTGGTTTTGCAGCCGGTGAGGATGTGGCTGAGAGTTGCCGGAGTTTGGCAGAGAGGGCATGCTGGATCCTCTCCAACCCACTGGTAAAGATTCTTGGGTGTAGGAAGAACATTAGCCGCGTTTCCACTGCCAGGCTAGGGCCGGGCCAGGGCTAACAGCGAGCCGAGCCGAGCCAGTGGCCTCGGGCCTTAAGCACCGGGCTTGCGTTTCCACTGCCGGGCCAGTAGCCCCGCAGCGCTGCCCTAAACCCCGCCCCTAACACGCCTTTCTGGATCAAACGTCATACATACAACCCAACCCATTTGAGCGGATATTATGAATTTATTTATTTTTTAAGTTAGGAAGATAGCATGTATATTAACTCACCGGCCGTGGCTACAATAGTGTCCCGATTGACAGAGGAAAGGGACGGTGACCCAGCACACGTCCATCAAGTCGAACCATGGAAAGTTCCTCTTCTGAGCTCCGCTTTGTCCGTTGTGCGTTTTAATCGCCTCGACCAATACTGCGCTCGCAACTTTTTTATTTTTTCCTGAACTTGAAGCGTTGATCGCTGCATGCTTAGCTTAGAAAGTTCAGCATCGATGTATTTTATAACGTCCTCGTTTCTTCACACGCCGTCAAATTGACGTTGTACCCTTTCTTCTCCCCAAAATGCTCAGAAGAACTTTGCTGCGATCATTTTGCGCAATATAAAAAAGTGAAATGTGCATCTTGCTTCAGATCATAACGTTCCATAACACCGATAAACTCCGCCTTTTACCTTGAGCACGCCTCTAGCCCAAGCTGGCCCGCTTTGGCCCAAGGTATTTGACGGGCCAAAAATCCTGGCCGTTGGCCCCGAGTAAGCCCCGATCAAGCCCCGGAAGTGACAGTGGAAACGCGACTGGCCCTGGCACGCACTAGCACGGCTCGGCCCTGGCCCGGCAGTGAAAACGTGGCTATTGTAGGTGGCCCTGATGATGAAGCTAATTTGGCTTCCTTCTATCTCCCACAGATCTCTCCAAGTGAGCTTACGGTGCTCCAGGTTTTCCCAGGTAGTCCACTGGCCCTGCTTGGCCTGTGACACTGCCTTTGCACATCTCTCTGCTTCCTGTTGGTGCCGGACCTCAGCAACTACCAGCTTTCTCCTCTCTGCAGGTATTGCCTTGTGCCATGTAGGTCGACTTGTCCCAAGTAGGGGTATGACGGTTATTATATAACCGTGAGGCCGATGGTTATAGTTGAACACCGTCATTAGAACTCTATAACCGCCAAAACCGTGTTATTAAAATATCTCGCAGATAAGGTTATATAGGCTACTAATATGAGTGTTGGGGAGTAACGGAATACATTGTTACGCGTTCAGAATACAAATTATGAGTAGCCTAACTGTAGTGTCCACAGAACATAAAATATTCATTTTATTTTATTTTTTGTGTTCGCATTTATGAGGAAAAAAGCAATGTTACGGACGTGACCACTCTGAAAGCATTCAAACTTTTCACAGAGACATCAAACAGAAAGCACAAAACCTTTCTTTAAAGTGAATTTCGTTTTGTATTAATTGTATCTTAATTTTAATAAATGTTTCATCAACCAATTGCCTGGATTTAATAAATAAGAAGTACATATAGCAGACGATAGATCATCACGAAACAGAGGCGCCGGCGCGTGAACTGGAGCTCGTCTCATAAATGAACCGAAACTCAGCGTATAAGGTAGCCTCCTTGCCTCACAGTCACAGACATGTCTACTTTTAAACAGAACAATTCAAAACGAAAGAAAACAGACTACAGACTGCTCTCTGCTTATGCAATCCGTGTGAAATATGCAATTCTCCCTGGCGCGTTCACTACTGCGAAGATCGTGAGTCAGCATCGTCAACTTTGGCCGACACTGACATTAATAAACATTAATAAACAATTAGCTTTTAGGTGCTTTATTGGCAGTGCCACCCTCACATGTTTCATGAACGCGTCACCACCACATCACCGCACACACCAGAATAGGCCTGTTTTTTTTGTTAAGGATTTGTTTACTGTGTGTGATTCATTTAATGGAAAATACATTCACTGCTAGTTGTCTTGCTGTTCATTTTAAATAAACGTAGAGCAAGTAGCTAATCAGTGTCTGCTCCTTTAGTTGCCCTATAACAGGCGAACGTCGCAACGCCCTGCCCCCTCCCCCGACGACGGTTATGTTACGAACCGTCACATTTGATTCACTTCATAACCGTCATCACCAATTCTGAAACCGGCACACCCCTAGTCCCAAGTCCAAACCCACCTCTTCCTTGCTCCACCTGTCCCACTATGTCTCCATGTCTGAGAGCGGATTTTGCTTGCTCTACCACCTCAGCTGGGGTCCACTTCCTCCCAGTTGCCAGTCTGGGAGGAGCTGTTCGTATGGCTGCATCTTGAGACTCTACCAGGGTCATGCTCAGTCTTACTTTGGTGCACTTATATTCTTCGGTGAGGCTAGAGATAGGCAGTTCCAGTGGACCGTGTCCATACAACCCGATGTTACTGAGGCAGTGCGGTAGTCCCAGCCACTTCTTGAGGTATGCACTGACTGTCCACTCCAGCTTCTCAACTTTGGAAATGGGAAACTCGTACAGCATTAGAGGCCACATTAGGTGGGGTAGCAACCCAAACTGCAGACACCACAGTTTCAACTTGCCCGGAAGTGAAGTCTTATCAAAACTGACAAGGCCTTTGATGGTTTCTTCCCTCAGTTGGTCACACTGCTCTGTGTCTTTGAGACTTGCATTGTACCACCGTCCTAGGCTTTGACGGGCTGCTCTGATACCAATGGAATGGGTGTTTCATTGATGTTGAACCTCTGTTCGGTAAGCTTTCCTTTGATGATGGATATGTTCCTGGATTTACTGGGTTTCAACTTCATCCTTGCCCATGTTATGTTGGAGTGAATAATTATTCAGTTAACAAAAGAATATAACTATTCAGTAAACAAAAGTGACAATAAAAAAAGTTTTACACAATGCATTTTACTTACGTGTAAAATGCAGTACAAAGATAATGTGATGATGAGTCTCCCATGCATGAGTGCTGTTTGCATGAATTGATGCTTACTGTACATAGAGTGTAATCTTAATATCTGTTTAAAGTAGCTCTCTGGTACCGACTTACTCTGACTGTGCTCTTCTTTTTATAAATCTTCTATCCATGACATGAGCTCCAGGCCAGATGAAATGATCCCTGAGAGCCTCCTGTGATCAGACAAATCTATCCTTCCTCCTAAAGTGAAGATGGTTCACCATGGCTGGTGGTTCTGTCTGCTCTATTGAAATACATTGTGTGTTAACAAGTAAAACATGGATCATCACCTGTATAAAACCAGACAAGGAAACATGGTATTATTCAGTTGTGCTGAAGAGTTCACAGGGATGTCTGCGCTAGTTGCTTTACATAAAGAGGGGATATAATACCTGTGACCTGAAGTCATCGCGAAACAAATTCGCTTAAGGATTTCCCTATCACCACGGGACTTGATTAGCTAGTGAACCACATTCAACTGAGCACTATTACACACTAATTCGTTAATCAGAGTGTACTGTTAGTTAATAGTAGTAACAAATGTTAGTGTAGTTAATCATTAATGACGGAACAGTATTCTAAAGTGTTACCAAAGGTTTTTGCGATGCCCCTGCCAGAACCAAACCACAAGTGCTAAATACTAAGCTGGCCCAAACTTTGTTGCCATCTGGAGCCAAATGCAATTGCTTTCATTGTTTTTCTTGTGCCATTGCACCTTGAATTAAAGTTGATAAAGTTTTAAATAACACTAATTAGACCTACTTTTGAAATGAGCAAATAAGCATAAATCAAATTTCATTAGTTTTGAGAAGAGAAAACCTTTCTCATTTATTTTGTTGTAGGCATCAAAATCATCATTCATTATTTTGTCACTGTCTTGGGTCATCACTTGGTCTTCAATGTAAAATCTGCATCCTGGTGCAAAACCAGTTGAGAACCACAATTTCAGTGATAAATGTAATGAAGTGTGAATCTGCCTCCTAGTGGGGTTTTGTAAAACTGCATGAAACTTCTAGAAGTATTGAAACGGACTAGAGAAAATCACATGAAGCATATATGAGGGTGTTTGAGTACTTATGGGATTTCAGATGGAAATCTCTGTGGTGGCTAGTGAAGTAGGGGAAAGAAGGCTTCATTGATCTGTGTGTATGGGCATGATGTCAAAAAGTGCAGAAGCATTAAGACAAGTCATGCAAAATCATTCAGTGGCTAGAGGTACAATACTCTCCGATAACATTATATGGACTATGTTTGTGACTTATTCAGTTTGACAGTAATTTGCTTTCCAATTTAAGAAACAAGGGTCAAATTTGATTGTCTACCACAAGCCAAAAGCTGCATTAAAAGCATATATACAATTTTACCAACAGCATTTAAAAAAAAAAAAACTTGGACAAATCCAAAAACTAAATACAGAATTAAACAAGGAGAAACAATTCAATCACAAAGCTAAATAGTTTGCACAGCTTTCCTAACTGATATTTGAAAGCGACTCGATGCCACCAAGCACCATCTCGAGGAAGACCCCATTTCTCTCATAGAAAAGCTGACAGCATTTGTCACACAAAGGTACATGGACAATTGATGCATAATGTGTATATTCGTTTTCTTTAATCGTTTTTTTTCTAAACATACATCTAAATACATTTTTTGAAGTCACCATTTTGTTGTGTTTCCTTTAGTTGGGCTCTTGGCCCTTGACTATTAATGTTTTTAATGCAATTACATATAGCCTTTTCAGAGAACATTTCTGCAATGACAAAGAAAGAGATGAATGAAAAAACAGATCAACATGTCTGCTTTAAGGGTAGTAAATGACTGCATTAAAGTGATTTAAATAACTGCATTTTCTGTAGTTGTGTCTGTTAAGTCTGTTTGAGTCAAGCCGACTTAAATAAAAAGTAGAAGCATTAATGAATAGAAAAACACACACTAATAAATTCAACCTTTGTAATGGAAATAGTATTGTAATGCATTAACACTGAAACCATCAAGAGATATTTAAAAAATATATATAACATATTTTATGTAAAATAGAGACATTCTTAGACATCAACACTCACAAACCTCTACAATGGTGTCAACGATAAAAAAATATTTAAATAAATAGTAAAAGAATAGGGAGGCTCAGTGGGTACTAGCACTGTCGCCTTACAGCAAGATGTCCCTGGGATGATCTCTGAGTCCTTTCTCCAGGAGTTTGCATGTTCTCCCTGTGTCTGCGTGGGTTTCCTCCGGGTGCTCCGGTTTCCCTCACAATCCAAAACATGCAGTGTAGGTGAATTGGAGATGCTAAATTGTCTGTAGGTGTGAATGTGTGTGTGTGAGACCCACGCCATATAATGGGGAGGATTTGGAAAAGACCTAACAAACGACCCCCCAAAAAATATTGCCATTAAAATTTATAGACAGTTTCTCGCGTATGGCGAGAGATGGCCATGGAATCATGGAATACGACTGAAATAGTTAGGGAGAGAGAGAGAGTAAAATAATGCAGCTTCATAATTTATTAATGCCACAATGCATGCTGGGAGCCATGAATGAGTTTTGTATGATGGCAACCATCATGCACTGCAGCACGAATAATATCACCATTGTTGAGTTTCATATGCTGGTTGTGAAAAAAACGAAAAAAAAAACTGCTGATTGATGATGTCTGTGAAGAGTTCCAGGTTTGAACCCCATTCATTTCAGTGTTTTTCAGGCACAATGGTTGGTAAGTTTTTACCAACGTTTTAACGATTTAGTTGACCCTAGCCAGTAGAGGTATTTTATGTTGCGTGTTATAGTTAATGTAAATTGTTTGATAATATATAGTTTGACCCTTTTTGCAGTTAAAAAACATGAGCTACCAAATCAATAGCTACCACAAGCAGAACCTAGTTGTCATATTTTTAACAGTTTGTAGTCTTCCTGCACTCTTTCTCTCTCTTTAGGAGGTCGAATTAGTTTCTATGAAGACTGCCCATTCAAGGAATAACTTATCCCTCACCTCACAATAAGTCATACCAACATGGCTGGGAGTGTCAGACCAACTGCATCAATGAGCAAGTAAAGACATATTAAGATGGTTTTATGCAAAATGGCTGAAAAATATAGCCTGGGAAAACCCAGACAACTTCCGGCAAATTTAGATTTGCTCTGAAAGTTAGTCTGGCAAAGAGCTCATTCAAGCCCATTTCCAATCCGCCGAAATCGAGGCACCAATCAGAAACGTTGGGGCGGGCTTTACACGATGATGACAGCGCTGGGATTTTGAAGCAGATTTTGTAGCCTACATTACAAAGATGGATGCCGCCGTCGAAAATCACTCGTTCCAATCAGCTATCGCGTCTGTTTTAAGCGATTTGAACGTTTCCTTTTTGTTAAAAATCGAGCAAAGAACAACACTAGATGTTTCTCCACCGCTCTGCATACGTCATCTCCTTCATCGCTCTGATTGGCTTTAGGTCTATCCGCGACGTCTGTTGGTGACGCCCCTCTGGAAATGATTTTTCTATGACGCTTTGCCAGACCATAACTACCATAGTTACAACTGAGAATGGTCTGGTTTTAACCAGGCTATGAAAAATATAGTACAGTCACTAGTCTTAGATCTAAAGTAAGCAGAGCCGGACAGTAACGGAGTACATTTACTAGAGTACAGTACTTAAGTACAATTTTGAGGGATCTGTACTTTACTGGAGTATCATTTTTGGGGAGTACTCATGACTTTACTCAAGTACATTTGAGAGGCAAATATTGTACTCTTTACTCCAATACATTTCTATCCATAACCGTGAGTACCCGAGTAAAAAAAAAAAAAGAAGAATCTCGGAAACCCTCAATTTGTTGTTTCCCTCTCAAACGTGATTGGATTGTGCAGGCGCCACTGATTGGGACAGCCTATCAGCAATCACTTTCAGCTTTCCGCCAAAGTCAACTCCATGGTCAGATTTTATATTACACATTAATGTAAGCCAAGCATTTGGTTTGATGTTCTTGAGTATGTGGTGTGTTTAACACAGTCAGGTTCAAATGTGGCAGTGGCGTAGCCACGAGGGATTTCTGATTTCTTTAAAAAAAAACTTTAGGAGGCAAAATATATTTTTACTGATTATGTGATTTACACTGCGCAAACCAAAGTAGGCTACTACCCAGCGAATGAAGAAGGGTTGGCGCTCAGTCTCCACAGTACATAAAATATTCATTTTGTTTTATTTAATTTTTCGGGTTTGCATTTATGAGGAAAAAACAATGTTATGGACCTGTTCTCCGTTATGGACGTGAGCGCTCTGAAAGCGGCATAAAAAATCCTTTAAAACTTTCACAGAGACATCAAACAGAAAACACAAAACCTTTCTTTAACCTGAATTTCGTTTTGCATTAATTGTATCTTAATTTTAATCAATGTTTCATCAACCAAATGCCTGGGTTTAATAAATAAGAAGTAAATAGCAGACGATAGATAAGAAACGGAGGCGCCGGCACGTGAACTGGATCTCGTCTCATAAATGAACCGAAACTCAGTGTATAAGGTAGCCTACTTGCCTCTCACAGACATGTCTACTTTTAAACAGAAAAATTCAAAACGAAAGAAAACAGACTACAGACTGCTCTCTGCTTATGTAATCTGTATGAAATGTGCATTTCTCTCTGGCGCGTTCACTACTGAAGATCGCGAGTCAGCATCGTCAACTTCATCTAGCCGACACTGACAAAGAAAACACTTGTTTATTAACAAGTGTTTATTAATAAACAAATAAAATATCTCCTTGCTATATTTTACATATTCATAATCATTCCTTTTGCCGGTTCTTTGTGACAGCTTTTAGGTGCTTTATTGGCAGCGCCACCCTTACATGTGGTGTGTGTGTGTGTGTGTGTTGTACCCACATTTAAAGATGGGACCCCCCAAAAATTTAATTAAATTAAATAAAGCAACATTGTAAAAAGATGAAAATTACTTGATTTTACTTTCAATACCTTTTACATTCTCCAAGGTATTAACATTAACATTTTTCATAACTCCATGTAGGACGTTTCTGTGCATAAATGTAAGCACTGTGGCAGTAGATTAGTAATGCAATATTTAGAAAATCTACTCTTGTACTCTTTATACTCAAGTACTTTTAAAAACAAGTACTTTAGTACTTTTACTTAAGTAGACATCTGAATGTAGTACTTTTACTTGTACTTGAGTAAAATTTAGCAAGGGGTATCTGTACTTTTACTCAAGTAACAAAGCTCTGTACTCTGTCCGCCTCTGAAAGTAAGAGCATTCCACAGTTTAGGAGCAACAACCCAAAAGGCACAGTTACATTAACTGTTAGGATAGGGTTTGGGTTAGTAGAATAAGTTGATGTACTTGCAAAGTTACATATAGTCAGAATGTCTGTTGGGGAGCATCAAAATAAAGTTTTAGCAGATATTAAGCAGACAGTCTACTAATACTCTGATGACTGCTAGTTGACACGTAGTTGCAAAGTTACTTATAGTTAGTAGAATGTCATGGACTGTCGAAATAAAGTGTTACCATTCCCTTGCCGTACATTTCCCTAGATCTAGATTTTCTGCATGGCAGACAGTTCTTCCACTGAAAACATTGATTAGATGATCAGTCTATCTTGCACATTTCATTTATTTAAACCCACCAGATCTTTGGTATTTTATCAGGTCTTGTGATATTTGAGTAGGAGTTGAGCTGATTTATAAAGATTATAAAGACAAACAGGTTCTCAATGAAAACATAAGGGCAAGAAGGAGAAGAGTCCATGATAAACAATGCTGCGTACTGGTCCTGCTACCTTGACTGAAACCAACACCAAGACCAACACCAACTTCCACTTCAAACTCTTGATCTTTAAGGTATCGTCCATTTTTGATTGACCACAGAGAGCAGTTATATTTTTCTTCTTTGCCTTGAATGTTTAGGATACTTGAGATGTTGAATGTTCCATCAGAGTTCTTCAGGCTTGTGATATTAGAGTTGGAAGTCACGTTCCTGTCGTAATGAAACCAGTTTATTATTCCGTCTGGATACACACTATTAAAGCTGCATTCCATTTGTCCGGGCCCAGTCATATTTGGGGAGAATTCTCCACTGCACTTTCCTGCGTAAATACATTTACAAACACAAGTTACCAGCGTTAATGATGTGATGCCCAGTTTTTGTGTCCAGATCTCTAAAAAATTGTTTTCAGAAAAATATAGTAAATATGCAATTCATACGAACAATGACTTGATTATGACTCTCTTCTCTGTTTTTATTTTCCGAAATAAAATAAATTTTGTTAAATTGAATACAAATGTTTTAAAAATACAAAGAAAGATTTAAACTTATGTTAAATTATTTTTTTAAATATTACTTTTTAAGTTTCTCATAAGGATGTAGCGTTTTCTACATATTAATTGATTGATTCACTCGTACATCCAAACATTCATGAATTCATTAAAATATGCACCATGCACGCAACTTTGCACTGCTAAATGATGATAATAATAATGGATCAATGAACTGACCTAAAGAAACTTTGATTTTCTCTGATCCATGTGTAGAGTCCGCCCTTATGCAACAAAAATATACATCTATGTTTGCTGGTGTAGGATGTAAAATAGTTAATGTTAATGCTTCCCTTGTGTAGTTGCACTCAAATCCTGGAGGGTTGTTACTTGATGTTGGATCACATTTAAAATCTTCTTCTGATTGTTTTCTCCAGAATATTGCAACAATGTTCAACTTCATTGATTTGCTGATGTTGCACTGTAAGACAGTTCTCTCATTGCAGTTCATTGTGTGGTTTGGGAAAGCATCCAGCACCTTTTCATCTGCATGTATCATAAAGCAATGTTAGCATTGGGTGAAACATTTCTATGCATTCTGACAACTTAATATATGCTAAGCAAAATTCAAAAACTTAATTTCAAAGGTTGAACATCAAAAAGACTTTCAATGTTGATTAAAATGTTTGAAACCCATGCTATGTAGTAAAAATGCTAAACAATTAATTACATTGTTAACAGCATGAAAATTTCCTTCAAACATTCTAGTCATACATAAGTTGTAGAGAAATTTAGTAGTGTAGTAGTGCCTTGTGAAAAGGAGGTACACTTTAGTATTTAAAAAAATACTCATTGCAGAAATAAAATTCGTTTGTAGAACCATGTCGTTTCCTTTAGTTCGCGAGTTTTCTATCTGTGTTTAGTTCCTGCTTGCTTAGATCCCTTGGTATCTCCTTTGTTACTATGGTTACTCATTGGTTAATTGATTATGTTCACCTGTGTCTTGTTGGGTTCCTCATTTAGCCTTTTAAGCCAGCTTACTCTACCCTTTGTCTTGTATTGTCTTTGCATGTGTAAAGCTGTTTTTTTGCCTTCTGGATTGCTGTTTTTGTTTTAGAAATAAAAGTAAATCTTTTGCAATTTAGGGTATGTTTACACAACAACGATGTACTAAAAACAGAAAAGTTTTTCCTTTGCATTTTTCGTGTACAGACGACAACATTGTCAGAACGATCACCGTTTACACGGTTCCACAAAAACGATTAAAAGCGACGTATTTTTTTATGCCAGGTAGGGCTGGGCGATATATCGCATGCGATTGTTATGCCCATCTCTTCAGTAAAGCCGGTTCCTTGATTAGTAGTAAATCACCTTCACCTGCTTTCAGATGGAAGATATGATGCAGATATGAGTGATAAATTAACACCCAAGAGTGTTAAAGTTAATGAGATAATTAAGTGATTCATTTAGTGATGATTGAGCATTATTGAAGACACCTGATGTTAACAAGCAGAACTCCCAGGAGTGTTAATTTAACACGGGAGTTTTTGCTGTGTACAAAGAGCCGTAGTTAACTGACAAGCTGAGCCATATCGCATTAAATATCGCTGGCGATACGTCCGCGATATTAATGCGATATGGCTCAGCTTGTCAGTTAACTACGGCTCTTTGTAGTAAATGCCGCTCCATCTGAAAGCAGGTGAAGGCGATTTACTACTAATCAAGGAACTGGCTTTACTGACGAGATGCGCATAACAATCGCATGCGATATATCGCCCAGCCCTAATGCCAGGTTCGTAGTTGGCGATGTCACTTTGTAAAGAAACACTATGCACCTATAAACTGAACACGTAATACGCATGCGCATGACGACAGTTTTAAAAAAAAATCATGTTTTTGTAGTTTAAATGGAGAATATAACAATCACGTGTCAGTGCATGTTTGGACTTTCAGTTTGTTTTGATTGGTTCCTGTTTTCCTTAGTTCTTTTCCCGCAACTCCTTCGTTTCTACTATCATTAAGTTCATTTGTCCCAGCTGTGTATGATTATTTAGCTCGTTTCCGTTTGCTATTTAATGGCGCTTTTCCATTACCAGTACCAGCTCGACTCGACTCGACTCGCCTTGGCTCGCCTCGACTCGGATCGCTTTTCGCTCCGTTTTCCATTGCAGAAAGTACCGCCACAAATAGTACCCGGTCGTCATAGCGACGCCTTTCGTTCCTCGTTGCCCCATCAAGCTCTCGCTGGATCCTCTCTTCGGCAACCAAACAAAGGAAAGTCTGCACCTCCTCGTTTGACCACGGCGTATTCTTCCGAGTTGCCATAATAATAGTAGTAAGTTTAGTAACTATCTCTGGCCAAACTATTTAAAAATGGCGGGGTTATTTATTCTGGATACTCCATCTGGCGCGTGCAATGATGACGCAGATTCTCTGTGACCAATCAGCAGTCGGCATTGTTTTCACGTCACATTTTAGTATCGCCTTAGCTCGCTTAGAACCTCGCCGGAGGTGGTACGAAAAAAAGTACCCGAAAGCAGGTACAGGTACAACTTTTACACAGTGGAAAAGCAAACAAAGGCGAGTCGAGGCGAGCTGGTACTGTGTAGTGGAAAAGCGCCATAAGATGCACCCTTTCTATCAGTCCTTGTCCGATCTCCGTTGTGTTTATGTGTGTTTTCCATGCCTGTCAGCTTGTTCCAGATTACTAGTATTAAAGTTTGAGTTTGTATGTATGATCGGAATCTTCAGTCTGTTCCTGAGGAAACCACAGTGTGACAATAACAGTATTGTTTTCAAAAACTTGCACTATAAAACCCGTTTTCAAAAGTTGCATTTCTTACAAGTTACAAGTTGAAAAGTGCATTTTTAGGCCGCCAAAACACTATTATCGTGTAAATGAACAGCCAAAAAAAGTTTTCCATTTTTAGTGTCGTATAAACGGTCCCTAAGATCCTTTGCTCCTCTTCCCTTGCCTGCCCTATAACAATACTTAAAGTGCAAAGTGAATGTATAAACTGAATTAACACAATTTAATATTGATAGTGATTAAGTGAAATGTATTAGTTTAAATTTCTATTTAATGAAATTAGTTTATTATTAGAGTGATTTTTGACCCTCCTATGTGGGACTTAAGTACACCTTTATCTAAAAAATGCTATGTTGGCTTTAATTAACTTTTTTATGTTAACAGTTGGCTTTAATTAACTCTTTTATGTCAACAGGTCCCATGTAACTAGGTTACGTTGGATTTATGTAACATTATTTATTTCAGTTAACTGAAGTTAATTACATAAGGTTAATCCAATGCCGTTTAGTTGAATAAGGTGAACAGTCTTAATTTTGTCCAAAACAATTAAGTTAATTAAGTTCAATTATCCTAAAATTAATATTTTTTCATTCAACGTTAATGAGATAATTAAGTGAATCATTTCTGTGATTTTTAAGTCACCGTTATTGAGATCAGTGTTAGCTTTAGTTGGGCTCTTGACCCTTGAATTATTAACTTTATATTTTGTTTGGCTGCTGTATCTGAGTTATAACTCTCAGATGAGCAAAGAGAAATGGATATCAGGTGGTGTTGGTTATGTTTTGACATAATCATAATTTGACCTGAATCACTGAACTCATTTAGAATCTAATCTCTGACTTTAATGTATATTGTTGATTACAGCCTCACTGTGATTTTACAACATAAAATCCAGAATGTTCTAAATAATTTAAAGGATTTCTTAGAAATTGTTCTGATAAAACATAATCTTTCTTTTAGGCACACACAGACATCAAGAATCAGTGTATGAATCTCAACAATGGTGACAAACCGAATATTCAATCCGCAATGCATGATGGTAGCCATGAATGAGTTTTGATTGGTGGCACCCAGAATGCACTGCAACATTCTTTATTACTGTCACCATAGTTGAGATTCACAGGCTGATTATTGATGTCAGTGTGCCTAAATAAAGTAATTTCAAAGACTTTTGATCAGAAAAACTTTAAAGATGTATTTTGGATTATATTGTTAATGCTGAAAATCATTTGCTGTAGAATCACAGTATTGCTGTAATCAACAAAGTAGCCATAACTCTCTAATTGTGATTCAGATCAAACTACGATTGTCAAAACATAACCAACACCACCTAATCAACTTTTTTCTTTGTTCATCTGAGAGTTATAACTCAGATACAGCAGCCAAACAAAATGTAAAGTTAATTATTCAAGGGTCAAGAGCCCAACTAAAGCAAACACTGATCTCCATAATGGTGACTTAAAAAATGAGATTTGCTCCTTCAGTGATTCTGCTTGTTAACATCAGGTGTCTTCAATAATGCTCAATCATCACTCAATCAATCACTTAATTATCTCATTAACGTTGAATGTAAAAATATTGATTTTAGGATAATTGAACTTAATTAACTTAATTGTTTTGGACAAAATTAAGACTGTTAACCTTATTCAACTAAACAGCATTGGATTAATCTTATGTAAGTTAATTGAAATAAATAATGTTACATAAATCCAACATAACCAAGTTACATGGGACCTGTTGACATAAAAAAGTTAATTAAAGCCAACACAGCATTTTTTAGAGTGCTGACAAGCGTAAAATATACTTTAATGCAATATCTATTGAAACGTGTA
The DNA here is from genome assembly GCA_030578255.1 of Tiaroga cobitis. Lineage (NCBI taxonomy): Eukaryota > Metazoa > Chordata > Actinopteri > Cypriniformes > Leuciscidae > Tiaroga > Tiaroga cobitis. The sequence goes on from CM060593.1 coordinate 6,155,307, forward strand.
TGTCGTGTATTTGAATATAATTGAAATTACATGATCAATGAATTTGCAATTTGCTAAATTTAAAATATATTGACTTTAAATATAATATCAAAAACCACACAGTTAAAATTATAATCAAGTACTTTAGTTTTAAGTGCTTTTTAGTATGTTAGTCATCACATCAAAATAAGTGTACTACTTTAAAGTAATTTGGTGAACCATAATACATTTATGCAAGGGAATTCTTCAATTCATTTATGAAGAACTAAATGTCTGAAATGGCTTACCTTTGGTGTTTCCTGATATCAGGAGAGCGGTTAAAAATGCCATAATGACTAACATCTTTTTTTGTTTTTCAGAAGTTGGTAGATATGTGAGTGGAAGAAGAAGAAAGTTCCGGCAGTGTCGGTCTACACTCCTTCTGACTCCTACACTGACTATAAAGAGGAGAATTTTTCCCTAAAGCTACAACAAGTAGTCGCTTGCCCACTCTGTAACTATGGCAAGTTTTGTTCACCCCTCTCTTCTATCTTTTTGTCCTAAACAATGTCAGACGTCCCTCTTTGGCTTAAAAGGGGATTTCAAAAAGCATACCTATTTGTCATTAGTCTGTGTCTAAGCTTTTCTAGAAAAATCCATGAAATAAAGGGATTGCATGGGATATTTATATACCTCCCATCCTTTGATTTATTAAGTGATTCTCTCAAATATCCAACACCTCATTGTGTTTCATTAGCCTATGGAATGCTACTGCATTTATAATATGATTTTTACCTTTTTAAAAGGCAAAAGTAAACTCTACCAGGAAATGTACAGAGGAACCAAAGCTCACACAGCATTACTCACCTCTTGTGTAATGAATTTATCTAATAAATGTTTTTGTTTTTTTAAACACAGACACTCAACAGCAGGCCCAGACAGAATCTTTGGAACTCTTACAAAAAAGCAAAGTCTTGCCTTTTTGAGTTGACATGTTTTCAATATTATTATTTCAGATGTTTTAAAATCTAAAGTATGACAGTGGAGATCATGATCAGGGCTGCAGAGAAAATTTGTTTACAGACACAATCACGGGTGACTGAGACACAAAGTCTGCCTCCTACATTTATCTGATACTTTAACACCTGAATGTTCTGTATTGGCATGCTTGGGCAATGCAGGACATAAAGCTGATGAGCCTTGGTGGAATGTTTTAGCATTCAGTGGTTGCGTTTAGATCTTCTGTGCAGAAATATGACTATATAAAGTGTCTTTGTACTATGTTTATGTCACAACGCCTTTAGGGGTTCATTTCTTTGCCCCTTTGCTTTATAGATGCAAATAACATGTCGTGAATCATCGTGTAACTAATCTCAAGTGGAAGGCATCCAGAAACGCATGCTCTCTGGGAGACATCTGTCTTCACAGGATAGAGGGGGAATTGTGCTCCCACTCATATTACAGAGGTTCACTCATCTGGCTCTAAGTCAAAAAGAAACCCAACCCTCAAAGCAAACTGGATACAATTATTTAGAACCATATCTCAGTGAGAAAATGTCACGTTAACTCAAATTTTTGTCTAGTTATGTTATTCTGTTCAACCTGTAAAAAGCTGAAGCAATTGACAGATCAGAGAGCATGAGCAATTCTGTGTAAACATAATCCTGGGCTGTCTTGCTGCACGCTGTTGAGCCAGCTTGATATCCTTCTAACAATGTTGGGTTTGTTAGATTGTGCTTTGTTAGCTTTTATTTTAAAGATCTGTCTTTGATGTTCTTGGCTCTGTTCAAAACCTGTAAAATGCTGAAGTAGGAGGACATTGAGGCACGTCTGAATCCAGTGTTTACGCAACATTCTGTTTTGAAGACGGCATTAATGAATCCCTTTGCTGCCAATGAAATCCCAAAAATTCATAAAAAAAACAAACACTTTGACAATGTGTAACCCTAAGAAATCAGTAAGTTACTAAGGCCTCGTTTACACTGCAGGTCTTGATGCCCAATTCTGATTTGTTGCCTATATCCGATTTTTTTTACCGTCCGTTTACACGTTCTTTAAATTGTGACCCATATCCGAGTCATGTGTTTACACTTGACTGAAACATTGCGCATGTTTACAGGGGTCTTCTTGCTCAGATGGACGAACACACGCAGCGAGATCTCAGGACTGGTGGGAACATACAACACGATCTCATAAAAGTGAGCTATAGCACAAATTGTATTTCTCATGCCATTTATACGCCAAAAATAGTTTTTGCTTGCATATGATACGCACTGTAAACGTGCGTATTAAACGCCATAAAGTGCGTATCATGCACGCAAAAACCATTTTTGGCGTAAATGGCACGTGAAAAAAAAATCGTGCAATAAACGCACTTTCATGAGATCGTGGCGGGCTTTAACGAGGAACAGTGGGTCCGAAATTTTAGAATGAGCAAGCCAACCTTTGGTATGTTGTGTCAACGTGTGTCCACATTCCTCTCCTACGACGACACAATGTTTCGTCGGGCCATCTGTCCATCCGCAGATGCGCATCGGGGTTTCTCTCGTCATTAAACCGCGGAGACGCAGCCTAATGCCTCGCAAAATCCGATCTGCCTGTTTACATGACAGTCGCATTGGCACATATCCGATTTACATCTGATTTATTTACACATATGAACGAGGCCTGAAACCGATCTCGAAATATCCGAATGCATGCGTTTTTTTCCTGTTTACACTGTCATAGAACACATCCGATCTGTGTCGCATACGAGTAAAAAATCGGAATTGAGTCACATTTCACTGACAGTGTAAACGAGGCCTAACAGTCAACATTTGGAGACTCTTGACATCACAACAATAATGCTTCAATTCTTGAAATTTGCTTTGCAGACAAATATTATCAGTGAATAAATTAGAATTTGAGTTCAAACTTTTGATTGACAGTACATTTTCATTTTTTTTGTCAGAAACAGTTTGTTAAAACTGAAAGGTTAATATGTTAAAACGTTAAAACACATATACTTTTAAAATGTATGATATTATAAGTTAAAGGCATCTGCCAAATGCATAAATGTAAATGTACTGTCTCTATCAGTAATGAAAAGACAAAGTCTGGCTCTTCCACCTTCTCAGGCTGAAAGCATGAGAGAACCTCAGTGGCGTAATCAGATAAATAACTTGAAATCTCAAATGAGATGTACAACACCTACATACCACATCTTAAAAAACAATCTTAAAGAAATCTTTGCACTGACAGTGAGGGCTCAAAAGTGCAGCTCTATGTCTGTTGTTAATGTAGAAGTGCTCTTTTAAAGACAAAACAGTGTTAGTGGTGCAAAAGGAAGGGGGGAAATTAGAGGTGAAATGGAGATAAGGTTTCCAGACCTGAACACGTACAAGTTTTTATTGCCGATATTCAGATTGTTTTAACCTTTGTCAGGACAACATTCAAAGTTTGCAATGATGAACATGGCTGATTAAAATTAATTAATAGTGAAAGTAGCCAAGAGTCAAATATGGGTGAGAAATGGAGGAATGTCATAGAGGAGGTTAAATTATTTTGTGTGGCTCTCCATATATCATCTCTATATATTAAATGTCAAAACAGAGCCTTATCTTCTTCACCCCCACAAGCAGAATTCCAGGGGAGTTTGTTAGGCTGAGATTTGTGAGGTTGAAGGGAGAAAGAATGTAAAGAAAATGAATTGCATAAGGTGAAGGACATTTTCTTCTGTAAGACTGATGGTTTGGGTTCAAATATAACATTTTCAGAACGACATGAGCATGTTTTCACAATCCAGAAACTCAAAATGACAGCAATTCTGACATAAATCACATTATTAAAGTTAACATGCATTACCTTTTGTAACCCATTTGAATACTTCTGAGTGATTTTTACTAAAGAAAATACTGTGGGGTTGGACGTTATTTTTTATCCTTTAAGAATAAAGCATCAGTTAGCCAAACACTGGTTAGCCAAACACTGATGTTGCATTTTAGCACTCCCGGTTTTCATCGTCACCAACCCATTTGTGTTTGAATGGGTTTTTGGTTAAATGTCTGAAATAAGGTCTGGGATTAACACATGTTCAAGATATTTCCAGGTTTTATTCTACAGCATGAAATACAACTGTAATATCCCTTGTGATTTTTTACTTGTCTTGTAAAAGGTGGCTGCTATCAAGTGCCTACACAGCAAAATCCCCAGTGTTAAATTAACACTCCTCAGTGTACATATTTGTCCACACTACAGGGTGTTAAAATTAACACCGAAGCAGTGTTGAGGTTAATGAGATAATTAAGTGATTAATTAAGTGATGATTGAGCATTATTGAAGACACCTGATGATAACAAGTAGACTCACTGAAGGAAAGAGAAACAAGAACAAAAAAAAAGATAAACACAATAACTACTGACTTTAAGCCATTACACATTATTGCGTTTATTATTTTACCAGTTTGACTTTATTTATGTCATACATCTACACACGGCCTTATTTAGATTCAACAGAAGTTTAGATGGTAATGTTTTCTGGAAGTTTCGTTTCATGTCACCACTATGGTGATCAGTGTTTGATTTCAGGTGGGCTCTTGACCATTTCCTTTTTAACATTAGCTTTTCTCTGTCTTTACCAACTCTGTGTTTGTAAAGCACATTTGTTGTGACAAGAGAAACTATTACCTGGGCTGTGTTTACCCTTAAACATTGTAAGCCTAATTTGATTGTACTGACCATTTGTTGCAGTTGTTCTGCAATCAAGTTAGGTTTAAGATTGATTATGGGAAACACAGCTGTGGTTATGTTGGTGATAAAATTACTAGTGGCCTAATTCACTGATCTCACCCAGCATAATAAACTGATTATCAAAATGCTTTATTAATTTTTCACCACAGGACCTACTTCCAGCAATGTTTTATTAATTTGAAGGTTTTAGAATCACACATTGACATCAAGAATCTACATATGAATCTCAACAATGGTGACAATCACACAAATGCTTCATGTTGCAGTGCATGATGGGAGCCACCAATCAGAATGCATCCCTGGCTCATATCATGCATTGCAAAATGAATAAATTATGCAGCTGAATTGTCCTGTTATTTTCATTGTTGTCCTGTTTGCTTCTATTTTTGCTATTGTTTTGTTATGACTTTAGTAGCTTGTTTTGTGATGTTCATAGTTGATCTGTTTGTCAGTACTTTGTTTATTGTCACCATTGTTGAGATTCATATGCTGATTCTTGATGTCTGTGTGTCTAAACACAATATCTTCTGTACCTAAAATATTTTCAAAATTGTTCATATTGCTTTTCGATCTCAAACTGCAGAATCTCAGGACTACATTCACCAATACCAAATTGAGACATCAAGCATATAGTCAAAGATGTAGACTCTGAATGACAAGGAATCATGTCATTACATGATGATAACGTCATTATCATCAAAACATGTTGTGAGCAGACCATGTTTTCTCTTGCAGTAACAAATGTGCTTTATACACACAATGTTGAAACAGAGAAAAACTAACATTAAAAAATGATAAGGGTCAAGAGCCCAACTAAAGCAAGCACTGACCACCATAATGGTGACTTGAAACGAAAAATTCATAAAACATTACCATCTAAACTTCTGTTGAATTCCAAGAACTTTTGTAGATGTGTGGCAGAAATAAATTCAAACTGGTAATATCAAGTGCAACAATGTGTAATGACTCGAAGTCAGTAGTTCTTGTGTTTCTCTTTTTTCTGTTCTTGTTGTTTCTCTTTCCATCAGTGATTCTGCTTATTAACATTAGGTGTCACCACTAATGGCCAATCATCATTTAATTAATCACTTAATTATCTCATTAACTTCAACACCGCTTCAGTGTTAATTTTAACACCCTGTAGTGTGGACACATATGTACACCGAGGAGTGTTAATTTAACACTGGGGATTTTGCTGTGTAAATGTGACAGAGGTGGTCATTAAACGTCATCATCTGAACAGATAAACTCCTCTACTAGTGACTGTCACAGCCTTAATGTGCTTATAATCACACTCCTACAAAATATAACTTAAACTCTGAAGGATTTTTTTTTTTTTTATGTATAAATAAAGTCTAAATAAGTTGTCAGAAACTTGGTGATATCGAAGTCATGCGACCGTGGTGGTTTGTTTATATCCTATTTAGGCTTCAAAATCCATAAAAGTTGTGTTTATTCATGAATATTATCAAGATGATCAAAACGTGTAAGAATATTTTTTACGTGTAACAAACTTATGTTGGTCTCAGAGCGGATCTTCTGCAATGGAAAAATCATATTGAGTTTTTGTTGAGGGAACCAATCACGCTTCAGGTTGGCCTACATAAATACGTCATCCCTCCAGCACTCTACTAGTTCACATCAAGTGTGCCATATGAGACAGGGCCAGAGTTGCTGTAGTGAATGACTTTCAGGTAAATTATTATGGGTAATAATTAGTCAAATGACATTTACGGCTCAAAAACGTTCATGTCACTGGAAGTTAATTGATTTCGCAACATGAAGTTAATTAATTTCACCATTCAGACTAAAATGTGCACCATTTTTCCCTTTAGGAACATCTTTGTACCTTATTTACTCTTACAAGTTTCATAGACATCTAAGGTACTAATATGGACCTTATGGCAGCTTCAGCTTTGTGTTGATGTGCTTATTATGATTATTTATGTACTTATTCATTCTGCTGGAAACTGATTTGTCTCAAAGTCCTCTGAAAGCAAGTGCAGATTGTGTGATATTTGAAAATGTCATTTATGAACCAGCAGATGACACTGTTGCTGTTTTTATGTCTATGCCTTTCAGTGTCTCACGCTGTAGACAGGGAAACACTGTGTGTGGACGGATGGCCTGTCCATTCCAGGCCTACATAGTTTGGTACATATCCGTCTTCTGAATTATTATCATTCTCTTTGGTATTCTGATCCGCAACATGAAGTTGATTGATTTCACCATTCAGACAAAAATTTGCAACATTTATTTCCTTCAGGGGTACAACAGGGACAGTACACTTGTAATGTACCATTACAATTTTTTTTTTCTGACAGTGCACATGATTATTGTGTTTGATGGCTCAGCACTTGTTATTTAAAATTCCTTTAAAAATCGGCAAGTCTTGCACTATTTGGAGTATCTCCAGCTTCAAGCTCATTGACATCCATTAGCAGGTTCTGGATTTAAACTATATCTGAGTGTTGTTTACACCCACACATTTTAAGGATAATGAGACTGGCATGTTTGTTAAACAGACAGGATCACCCTTAAGTATATACCTTCAATGTGCTTCATAATACTTGATACCAACAGCTGCTGGTAATTAACATAAAGCACTTAATTTCCCTTCGGTATAAGGTAACCTTTAGGTGTAACTCATTTACAGACTCATGTGGAATCTTCTACAAAGAAGCCCAAAAACTCAAATGCCTTATTCACAAACATCTACAGATTCCATCCTCTTGCATTTTCATTTTATATATCAAAAACACATGTATATAAACAAAAAAACCTTTTAGCCAATTCAATAATTTTCAGAGATTGAGGGTGTGTTTACACGACAACGAGATGCTTAATACAGATCTGTTTTTCCTTTGAGTTTTCCATGTACAGACGACACCATTGTCAAAATGATCCCCATTCACACGGATCCGCTGTTGTCATGTAAACGAACGGCCAATACGCAATTTTTTAAAACGTTTTTAGTTGAAAGCGGTGTCGTGGAAACAGCCTATAAGGCTGTGTTCACACTTGGTAGGTTTGGTTCGATTAAAACGGACCGAAACCCAACTTTTCAGGGGGTCTCGGCCGCCTTTCGAATGAATGTGATTCGACTGAAATATGAACGCAATACAGACTAAACACATCTAAAGGATCCGAAAACAGGATGTGATGTCACAAGATACAACCCTAAAAAGGATAGAATCCTCAAGTATCTGTTTTTTCTCGTCATAGTCTCGATGTTGCCAATCACAGTTCAGGCCAGGCACTGGAAACGCCGTCTCCTCGCAGCAGATCTGTGTTTGTGTGTGTGATGGAGGGATTCCTGCCGCTGTTTTGACTCCTTTACCCATTTTATAAACTCTTCACGAGTTCTCAGCTGGTAAAATACCACCAAATAAATTCTGTCTCAAAATATGTCATAAAAGCCATTTTTTGTCTTGCATCTTTAAGGTCGGTGGAAAAAATGACAGTGTAAACGCCAGAACCAGGACTAATTGTATCATTTTGGAACATGTTGTTTCTGTCCATTTTGGACCTTGACAAGCAGTAGTCATTGAAAACGGCAGCTTAGGCATTCTGCAAAACATCTCATTTTGTGTTTTCCACAGAAGAAAGAATGTAATTCAAGTGTTGAAAGAAAATGAGAGTGAGTACATAATGTTTTCATTATTACATGATCTCTCCCTTTCTTTGCTGCAAAAGAACCATTGATCTGGAAACCTATAGATTGTGTGGAATGAATAGTTCTTTCAGAAGATTTTCCGGGAGACTCAAACAGAAAGCAGTAATTCTGGGAAAATGAAAGTTGTTTACTAATTCTCTAATGCCTGTGCTTACGTTTGTGAGGGTGTTTATACAGTTTTTTTTTTTTATTGTTTGTTTGAGAATGTTTGAGCATTCTATTATTTATGTACTGTATTATTTATTGCACGTCTTGTACATTTTTCTGACCCAAAGACATATTTACACTGGATAAACTTCAATATTGAGCTTTTATGATAGTGTTGGCACATTATAAATATATAAGATATATCAAATTGTCAATGATTTAAGGCAAATTATGCCATGCATTTTTTTTTATATAGTGTCCTGAAGTAGGAGTTTATCTATGTAACCATATAAAAAAAAAAGCTGAATACAAACATAATAATAATAACAATACAAAGCTGGATTTGTACCAAAGAAAACTGAAATATAAAATACTTCACAGATGTGCGTGTATATGTTTACAATATTTCAATAATATATAATTTATTTCATTTTGCAATTTAAAGGACTTTTTGGGGCTGGTGTACTGGGTGGTCTTTTTGTTCTGTCTCTTTTCCCAACCACTGCACAATAAATAAATAAATAATAACAAAGCCAAAAACAATAAAATGATAAAAACATGTTCCTCAGGCATGAAAACATCAAGAATTCAGTTATTTTTTTGCTGAATGCACCTGAGACGCTCAATACCTGTGCTTGGAAAACTTTACGTAGGATTATTTTCTAACTTTATGAAAGTTTCTAAAGAAATGCAAGTGAAATGTCTTTGATAACTACACTGCCATTAACCCTTAAATGGATGAATGTTTTGCCAATCATTATTGCATATTCGGTTTTTAGCGACTTGGAACTGTATATCTAACATGGATGGATCTCTAACTGCCACAATAGTATAAAGACTCCCCTGATATTTTAACAATTACAAAAGAATAAAAATAAAGCATACTTCGTTACCTTTTGGAACAAGGTGAATTGCACTTATTGAGTTATCAGGGATTCAATTATTGTTGCACAGAAAGAAAAAAAAACACTTACACTATTACATACCTATATTAGTGCTGGTCAGAATGATTTGCCCCCTTGGTAAAAATGATCAAAGATGGCTGTAAAAAAATAAATCTACATTGTTAATCCTTTTGAAAATTTATTTAAAAAATCTAACCTTTTAATTGAAGTCAAATAATTGAAAGTGGGGGGGGAAATCACATTATGAAATATCCAAAACACATTGGGAACAATTATTTGCCCATTTTATTAAATACTTTTTCCCACCTCCTTTTTCTCAAGATAACAGCTCTGAGTCTTCTCCTATGATGCCTGATGAGTTTGGAGAACAACTGACCTGAGATCAGAGACCATTCCTCCACACAGAATCTCTCCAGATCCTGCAGATTCCCAGATCCATGATGGCGCTTCTCTTCAGTTCAGCCCACTCATTTTCTATACACTGTCAGAAATAGGGGTACAGTAGGAGTCCATTTCTGTCCCCCAAGGTACATATATGTACCTTTTTGAGGGTCAAAAAGGTACATATATGTCCCCAAGCATTAAAAGGTACATATATATACCGTTTCTTTTAAAGGTTAGGTACAATATCAAAAGACAGCCTCTGCTAAGTAATTTTTTTTTTTGTAAAAAAAATCGTTTTTTAAAAAGGTTTTAAGGATACCTTAATCATTTAAGTTAGTTTTTAACTTATCACTATATTTGACTAGCCTTTAAAATAAAGGAAATAAAAGTTTTGTAAGTCAATTTACTGATATTAAATCATTATAAAAGAGCAAAAACTCCAGTGTTAAATTAACTCTTCTGGGAGTTTATATGGCTCAGACTCAAGAGTGTTAAAGTGTTAAAATATGACTGTTAAATTAACAAAAATTAATGAGTTAATTAAGTGATTTATTGAGTGATGATTGACCATTATTGAAGACACCTGATGTTAACAAGCAGAATCACTGAAGTAGAAAATAAAATAAAATTAAGACACCGTTATGGTGATCAGTGTTTGCTTTGGTTGGGCTCTTAAACTGATAACATTAGATTTTGTTTCTCTGTTGTGTCTGAGTTACAACTGCCAGATGAACAAAGAGAAAAGTTGATCAGGTGGTGTTGGTTATGTTTTGACAATCATAATTTGATCTGAACTCATTTAAAGTCTAATCTCTGACTTAAATGTATATTTTTAATTACAGCAGCCTGTGATTCAAAAGAATAAAATCCATCATTTTCTAATCTAAAGGGTTTCTTAAAAGTTTATCTGATAAAACAAATCTTTCTTTTAGGCACACACAGACATCAAGAATCAGTGTATGAATCTCAACAATGGTGACAAAAAGAATATTCAATTAGGGAAAGGAAATTAGTAAAACAATTCGGATCATAATTTATTCATACCGCAATGCATGATGGGAGCCATGAATGAGTTTTGATTGGTGGCACCCAGAATGCACTGCAACATTCTTTATTATTGTCACCATTGTTGAGATTCACAGGCTGATTATTGATGTCAGTGAGTCAACATAAAATATTTTTTTTTAAAGTCTTTTGATCAGAACAACTTTTAAGAAATATTTTGGATTATACGGAAAATGCTGGAAATCATTTGCTGTAGAATCACAGGCTGCTGTAATCAACAATATACATTTAAGATTGAGAAAAAGAATGAGTTCAGTGATTCAGGCAAATTATGATTATGTGAAAACATAACCAACACAACCTGATCACCTTTTTGCTTTGTTCATCTGGCAGTCACAGCTCAGATACAACAGCCAAACAAAATCTAAAATGAATGGTTTAAGGGTCAAGAACCGAACTAAAGCAAACACTGATCACCAAAACGGTGTCTTAAAAAATTATATTTTCTCCTTCAGTGATTCTGCTTGTTAACATCAGGTGTCTTCAATAATGGTCAATCATCACTCAATGAATCACGTAATTATCTCATTAACTTTAACACTCTTGAGTCTGGAGTCATATAAACTCCCAGGAGAGTTCAATTAACACTGGAGTTTTTGCTGTTGGACCTCAAGGTACATACATGTATCCTTTTTGAGGGTCAAAAAGAATTAAAAGGTACATATATGTACCGTTTCTTTTAAAGGTTAAGGTACAATATTGTACCCTTGAGGGTACAGCCCCAGTGACAAGCCATTGTACCCCTAAAGGTACAATTATGTACTTTATTTTCTGAGACTGTATGTAGAGCCAGCCCTGATTGGCTGCTTGAATCTCAATTTAAAAGAACGTCCAGTTTGCGGTCTTTCTTTTTTTTGGCCATCGGTGGAGAAGAAGTCATAGCACGGTTACTCATGGTTCTTACAGGGCTTTTAACCGAGGAGGTCCTTCAGAAAATATCAGAAGCAGGCATAGAAGTAACCGACGTCGAGATGAATGGAGAAGAAATGGACTTTCAGGCAAATGACTCTTACTCAGATGATAATCGTTTATATGTCACAGTTAGACATTGAGTTTAAAATGAAATGTTGGAAAATGTTAAAATTAAAAGGATTTAATCATTTCTGATTTTAATTCAGTGTGTGTGTAATATATATATATACCATTTTTGAAGGGTCCATTTTTGTACTGTTAAATAAAGGTACAAAATTGTCACCACAGGTACAAGACTGGTCTCTTAAGGTACAAATCACAAGGGTACAAATATGTACACAATATTGTACCCTTGAGGGTACAGCCCCAGTGACAAGCCATTGTACCCCTAAAGGTACAATTATGTACTTTATTTTCTGAGAGTGTAGGGTTCAGGTCCGGGACTGGGATGGCCATTGCAGATGCTTGGTTTTGATTGATTTTGATGTTTGTTTTGGATCACTGTCCTGTTGGAATATCCAAACATGGCCCGTTATAAGATTTCTAGCAGAGTTTATCAGGTTTTGATTTTTTATCTGTTGGTATTTGATGGAATCCATGATGCCATGTATCTGAACAAGATGTCCAGGACCTCTGGGGGAAAATTAGGCCCACAGCATTAAAGATACAGCCGAGTATTTCATTTTACACATGGGGTATTTTTTTTTTTTATCCCTGTATGAACCAAACCCATCTTAAGTGTTTGCTGCCAAAAAAAACAATTTTTTTTGTTTCATCTGACCATAGAACCTGTCCCGTTTGAAGTTCCAGTACGGTCAGATGAAACAAAAACATTTGCTTTTTGAACCTTATAGAAAATGACCCAGCCAGCACAGCCATGTGGGGCCCACATGGGTTTGACCTGGGCTATCTAACTGGGACCCAGCCAGTTTTGTCCACGGTTTCCATGTAGGCCCCACATGGGTTTGCCCAGATGAAATGAACACTGCTCAGTGTGCACACTACAGGCTGTTAAATGTAACACATATCAGTGTTGGAGTTAATGAGATAATTAATTGATTAAATAATGATTGAGCATTATTGATGAACACCTGCTGTTAACAAGTAGAATCACTGAAGGAAAGAGAAACACAATAACTACTTCCAGCCACAACAGAGGTTAAGATGTTGATGATTTATTGAAAATAATAGTTTGGTTTGATGCCGCCATTATGGTGATCAGTGTTTCCTTTAGTTGGGCTCTTGATTTTTTAAACATTAGTTTTTCTCTGCTCAGTTGTATCTGATTGTTATGTTGATAACAGCAAACTAAAATGCAGTCAGATGATATAAACTGATAAGATTAAAATCATTGTGTGCGAGTTTTATACGAGTGATGTGTTATTCATTTTGCTTTAATTCTACAGCAAAAGATCCAGCATGTTTTTATCAGAACATCAAATAATTTTTAAAACACCATTTATGCATTTTGTACTTTTCTGATTTTTACTCACACACAGACATCAAGATTCAGCATATGAATCTCAACAATGGTGACATGCTTCATGGTGCTATGCATTCTGGGTAGGGCTGGGCGATTTATCGCATCACATTGTTATGCGCATCTCGTCAGTAAAGCCGGTTCCTTGATTAGTAGTAAATTACCTTCACCTGCTTTCAGATGGAGCGGCATTTACTACAAAGAGCCGTAGTTAACTGACAAGCTGAGCCATATCGCGGACGTACCGCCAGCGATAATTAATGCGATATGGCTCAGCTTGTCAGTTAACTACGGCTCTTTGTACACAGCAAAAACTCCAGTGTTAAATTAACACTCCTGGGAGTGTATATGAGTCCACACTCAAGAGTGTTAAAGTTAATAAGATAATTAAGTGATTAATTGAGTGATGATTGAGCATTATTGAAGACACCTAAAGCAGAATCACTGAAGGAGAAAATCTAAAATTTTAAGCCACCGTTATGGCGATCATTGTTTGCTTTAGTTGGGCTCTTGACCCTTATGTTATTAACTTTAGATTTTGTTTGGCTGTTGTATCTGAGTTATAACTGCCAGATGAACAAAGAAAAATAGTGATATAATGGTGATTATATTATGCCAATCATCATTTGATCTTTATGTCTGTGATTAATGCTGTTGGTTACAGCATAAATATCCAGAATTTTAGATATAATATAAAGGATTTCTTAAAAGTTTTTTTTTTTTTTTTTTAATTCTTTCTCTTAGGCACACACAGATGTCAAGATTCAGTCAATGCATCTCAACAATGGTGTCGAGCAGAATATTTAATTAGGAAAAGTAAATTACATAGACAATTCAGATCATAATATATTCATACCGCAATGCATGATGGGAGCCATTAATGAGTTGTGATTGGTGGCAGCCACTGCAACATGCATTATTATTGTCACCATTGTTGAGATTCACTGGCTGATTATTGATGTCTGTGTTTCTAAATAAATTCACATGAAAGTGTTTTGATCAGAACAATGATGATTAAATATTTTGAATAAGAAAAATACTTATAGTCATATGCTGTAGGATCACAAATCTGTTACTAACAAGTTAAACCAAACTATCTCAATAAGCTTCATTTTTCAGATCACAGCGTGATTATGCCAAAACATAGCCAACACAATCAGATCACACTTTTCTTTGTTCATTTGACTGTTATAAATCAATAACAGCAGACAAGCAAAATTTAAAGTAAAAGTATAAGGGTCAAGAGTCCAACGAAAGCAAACACTGATCGCCATAACGGCCACAATAACGCCACAATTTGTGATTTTCTCCTTCAGTGATTCTGCTTGTTAACATCAGGTGTCTTCAATAATGCTCAATCATCACTAAATTAATCACTTAATTATCTCATTAACTTTAACAATCTTCAGTGTTAATTTAACACTCATATCTGCATCATATCTTCCATCTGAAAGCAGGTGAAGGTGATTTACTACTAATCAAGGAACCGGCTTTATTGAAGAGATGCGCATAAAAATGTCATGCGATATATCACCCAGCCCTAATTCGGGGTGCATCATACGAAACTTATCCATGGCTCCCAGAATGCATTGCAGCATGAAGCATGTCACCATTGTAGTGATTCATATGCTGATTCTTGATGTATGTGTGTGAGTAAAGATCGCAGTAGTCCAATATGTTTAAATGGTGTTTTAAAAATTATTTGATATTCTGATAAAAAATGTGCTGGATCTCTTGCTGTAGAATCACAACAATAAAACAAAATGAATAACATATCACCCATATTAAACTCACACACAATATTAGTGAGTTAAGCCATATGATGATTATATTCTTATCATCAATCAGTTCATAGCATCTGAATGCATTTTCTCTTATTGTTCTAAACATAACAATCAGATCCAGCTGCCAGGAAAAAAAACGAATGTTAAAAAGTCAAGACCCCAACTAAAGCAAACACTGATCACCATAATGGTGGCATCAAACCAAACTATTATTTTCAATGAATCATCAACATCTTAACCTCTGTTAATTCTCAATAAGAACTTCTGTAGACGTCTGACAGAAATAAAGTCAGTAGTAATAAGTGAAGCTAGTAATGATGTTTGTGGAGTTGTTTAATCATATCTTGAGAGATTTCGTGTATTTTATCTTCAGTTGATTTCATCTAAGGCTGTGGCTGGAAGTAGTTCTTGTGTTTCTCTTTCCTTCAGTGATTCTGCTTATTTACAGCAGGTGTTCATCAATAATGCTCAATCATTATTCAATCGCTTGATTATCTCATTAACTCCAACACTGATATGTGTTACATTTTACAGCCTGTAGTGTGCACACTGAGCAGTGTTCATTTCATCATACTATCATTTCACAAACCCATGTGGGGCCTACATGGAAACTGTGGACAAAACTGGCTGGGTCCCAGTTAGATAGCCCAGGTCAAACCCATGTGGGCCCCACATGGCTGTGCTGGCAGGGGAGTGGGCTGAACTGAAGAGAAGCACCAACATGGATCTGTGAATCTGCAGGATCTGGAGAGATTCTGAATGGAGGAATGGTCTCTGATCTCTTGTCAGTTGTTCTCCAAACTCATCAGGCATTATAGGAGAAGACTCAGAGCTGTTATTTGGGGAAAAGTAGATTTCAAAAAGTATTTAATAAAAGGGGGCAAATGTGTTTTGGAGAAGAACATTTATTTCATAATGTGATTTCCCCCCACTTTCAATTCTTTTACTTCAATAAAAGGTTAGATTTTTGCTTAGGATAAACAATGCAGATTTACTTTCTACAGCCATCTTTGATCATGTTTACCAAAGGGGCAAACAATTCTGACCAGCACTGTCCGTCCCTATACACTTTTTACAAACAAATTATTCGAAAACATACATTATACTTTTTATTCTTGTTTTATTGTTTATAATTAATAGATTGAGGAATATTACGTTTGATGTCTAACTTTAAAAAAAAAAAATGAATGAGGAGGAGTGTAGTGAATGACATCCCTGGTGAATAAAGACCTGAGGTATGCATTTAAGGGTTAAATGGATCCTTTTTTTAAGCATCAGAGATGTCAAAATGATTGTCAGCAGAAAGGACAGAATTTTCATTTTTGTGGACTGTCAATAAACATGATAAACTGCCATTGAAATATGTCCATATTTTTCCACTACATACTGAGCGGGAAAGGTAACAGAAAATGATGTGGAAAAAATCACCATACCTCATGTTGTTCTATCACTACTGACAGGGCTGTGCTTTGCTATTTTTCTGTAGTTAAATATATATTTCCAGTAAATGCTAATGTGAATGCGAAAGCATGCTAGGCTCTTCTATTTTTTACAGGAGGAATCCGCAGCAACAGACCACAAACACACGTCATGTTTCCTTCTGTGATCATATAATCATAGGGAAGCTTCCTTACTTCTATTTAGTACTTTAAACCTTCAAGTGCATGAATTATTAACCGTTAAACAGGCAAGAGTGGAAAATGCTCAGCCAATTTCATTTCATTTTTTATATCATCTGGACTTAAATAAAACATATCCAAAATAATTTTTTTTAAATTTGATATATTTTGGATTTTATGAGTTGTGTCTCCTGAGACATGTTGCCTGATTAGGGTATTAAAAAAAGGACAAAGTCATTAATCTGTTAACTGTTACTGCCACTGTATGTTTAAAACAATTCTATCCCATATTTCACCTGATCTAATGTTGACAAATTATATATCATTCGAAAGCTTACGAACTCAAGATTCAGCCTGTCAAACCCGTTTTGAAATTGGACGTTGTGTTACCATAGAAACGGTACTCTAAATTCTTTTAATTGGCTCCTCCCCCTTTTGGCATCGTCATGTTTCATAATTTATGATCAAAACCTTTTCTAATCTTGACAAAACACATATTGTCAGAAAGGTCTGAGTCTCATGGTTCCATATTTTGTGACAGAAGTGATATTTGGACAGAATTTTATTAATTTGTTATGGCAGAATGCATACAATTAAATTCAATGGCATGTAAGTCACCCGGTGGCTATTTTTGGTATTATGCCTAAACAAAATCTCACGGGAACTTCAATTTTTGTGATATCAACTTCAAATTTGGAACACAATTTGGTTAGACATATGGCTTTGATTTTATAGTAATTTTATAGTAAAAAATATTTTGTAAAATACATATTTTACAAAAAAGAATAAATATTAAGTACAGTATATTTGATTTAATGTAAGATTTAAACTTAACTTTTTCATACTTACATTTTTTAAAGTGCTTTCACTTCAGCAATAATCTGCTGACTGTTTTCTTTAAAACAAGCCCAATATTAGGTCTATATTCCAAAACATTCTTGAATTACAACCATTTAAGTTTGAATAGTGCATTTTAAATAGAACTAGTTTAATCCCTTTTGTATACCCTAAACAGGCAACGTGTCTCAGGAGACGCATACATTTCAAAACGTGCTAAATAACAACATGAACAACATATTACTTAATTTTCTCCTTCAGCACCTTAAGACAATGTTCACAATTAATGTTAGCAGTATTTTTTTTTTTTCAGAAGAAAAGTAAGTGTAGTATATATTTACTTATCTCAAAATCTAAATGTTCTGCACATAGATATCCATAATAAAGGCTAGATGTCTCGTCCGCGCTGCTGGCCAATGGAGGTCGACGTCCGCACCTGGCGGCCATCTTGTCACAGGCAGCTCGCTCACTCGTAACATTGTGTTTTAATGGTGCATGTACTTTTTAAATAACCATAACTTGCTCAATTTTCTACCGATTTTCAAATGGTTTGGTTTGTTATAAACGTCAGAGATGTAGTCATGACACTGCACACTTATGAATAATAAGTGTTTCAATAAATAATCATCCAGAATTATAGCCACGTTAATAACGTTTGTAAGAAACCAAACCGTTTGTAAATCCGTCAAGATTTCACCGAGATAAGAGTATTTGTGTCGCGTGCTGATCACTCATCTTACATCAGGCACCACAGAGCCCGCCAGAAAGCTTGCCTGTGACAAGATGGCCGCTGGTGATGACGATAGAGACTCCGCCGTAAGACATCTAGCCTTTATTATGGATGTCTATGGTTCTGCACCACTGGCAGCCATGTTGGATTTAGGTCGGGCTGACTAATTGATCACAAAAAAATTTGAAGGAAATCATGTGATAAGCATACTCAAGACAGACCAGGCTGTCATAAGTGATAAAATAATTTGATGAAAAAATCGTTCTTATGCCCCAAAAAAGACAATAAAAACGATGTATCTCGTGAGACACGTTGCCTGTTTTAGGGTTAAACCACAAAGGGGAAAGACTTATTAACATTTCATTTTCATTTAGCATGTTCTTTGGGAAGCCCTTATGTGAGAAGCAGGTTGAGAGCGTGCTAGACGGAGCAGATCATTCAAGATGTTATGAGTATTTGTTAGTTTGTCATTTGTTTTGCTACCTTTGACAACACTGAGATGACAACTCCTACACCATCTATGAATACAACAATATAAATAGTGCAGCTGTTTTCTTGCAGGGAGGGTTTTGGAAATAATAGTCTAATTCAGTGGTTATGTCTGATGGAAGTTCAAGAAAACATCACTTACAGCACCAGTAAATGTTGTAAGGCTATGGAAATATAAGAAGTAAGGATATTAACCCTTAAACGCATACCTCGGGTCTTTAGTGACCAGGGGCGTCTTCACTACCCTCCTCCTCATTCATTTTATAAAGTTAGACATTAGGAATAGGAAGTATCATCAGCAAAACGGGAAATGGCTCAGCGATTTACTGCAGAGCAAGTTCTATATCCAGTAAAATATTACTGTCACTGTGACTTGATGGTGGATCTGGTGAAAAAGCTGTCAGAATATTGATTTAGAAGATGCTGAAAATGATAGGTTTGAGAATATGTTTGAGGTTGTGAATATGAGCCAGATGCTGAATGTACTGGTAAATGAGCTCTGATGAGGACACTGATGATGGTATCATTTTTATTTTGTGTTTAAGTTTAATACAACGAATGTCTGCAATTAGATCCAGGACATTTGTTTAGTTTAGTTTTTCAACCGTGTGACAAATCTCACAATTCTGACTTTTTCTCTCAAAAATACCAGTTTATATCCCACAGTTCTGACTTTATTTATTTTTACTTTACTTCAGTTATAAAGTCACAATATTTGCTAAAAACAACTATGCCTTTTCTACTGACCAGTTTGTTGATGTAAACAACGTACATATGTTCGTAGGACATAAAATATAGCACACAGCAAAAACCCCAATGTTGATTTAACTCTCCTCAGAGTTTATTTGAGTCCACACTTAAAAGTGTTAAAATTAACTCTGAAGCAGTGTTAAAGTTAATGAGATAATTAAGTGATTAATTGAGTAATAATTGAGCATTAGTGAAGACACCTGATTTTAACTAGCAAAATCTCACAATTGTGGCTCACCATTATGGTGATCAACGTTTGCTTTAGTTGGGCTCTTGACCCTTGACTTTATAACACTAGTTTTTGTCTGGCTGCTGTAACTGACTTATTGCAGCCAGACAAGCCCAGATAAAATGTGATCAGGTGTTGTTGGTTATGAATTGCCATAGTCATCACGTTGTATTCTGAATAATTAAATTAATTTATATCCTAATCTCTGAGATAGGTTTTCCTTATTGAATACAGCAGATCTGGCAATTTTTAAAATAATCAAAGGGATTTTATTATCCCTCAAGAGCCCAACTAAAACAAACACTGATCACCATAATAGTGACCTAAAAAGGTGACTCTTTCCTTAAATGATTCTGCTTTTTATCATCAGGTGTCTTCACTAATGGTCAATCATAATCTAATTAATCACTCTTGAGTATGAACTCAAATAAACTCTGAGAAGAGTTAAATTAACACTGGGGTTTTTGCTGTGTATGTAAACATACACATTGCACGTGCGCTAGATATTTTTAATCTGATTGGAAAAAAGTCAGATTCTGGCATTTACGTAAATGCTTTTTTCCCCTTACTAATAAGATTTCAGGTTTCAGGCCAATCTACACAGATCGAAATTCATTCGAATCAAGCTCAGTTGTTTGCTCATTGATTGTTTATGAGCGGTAGCCATTTTGATTTTATGTTATCCTATACAAACACACATTTTGGGTTTCCATGTTTTATTTGGACTTTTTTATACTCTACAAACTGTATATACTATCCCATAACCCTAACCCTACCCCTAAATCTACCCATCACAGAAAACTTTCTGCATCTTTAGATCTTCTGTTTTTCCATAGGTACCACATAAATGTGCCCACATGGTAAATTACTGGTATTACTATTCTTATGAGGACATTTCCCATCCATCCCCCTCCCCCCCTTTATCAGGACCACACAGACACACACACTTTATATAAAAAACCACAGTAGTATGGTTTGGTACTCTGAATAGTTCAAATGACTTACAGTATAAAAGTCTGTATAGTTCACACCATGTATCAGAAGGTCAAGGCACCCATAGGGATGAAAGGAAAGACAACCAGTGAACTTTATAAGGATTTGATGAAACATTTGCATTGTTGTGTTGTGAAGCTAAATGACTGGCCTTTGACAGGTGATTAATTACGGAGCCATTGTTTGGTGAGGAGCGCTGACATTTGGCTCTGGTTATGGAACATTGGTCAGTGACGGTGTGTGTGAAGCTCATGGACTGTCTTCAAAATTAATTAGATTGAATAGAATGGAAAGCACTGGGCCCGGGGCTCTGCTAATGTCTATAATAGAAAATGTGTCCATCTGTGCATTTTAAGCAAATGTTGTGGAGCATTGTATGATTCACCTTCTTCAGCACTGACAAACATAATTCGTCACTGTATAGTCTCATTCTACAACATAAACCAGTCAGTCACTGCCAAATCATCTACTATAATGCATTGGAATATTTGTCTTTGTGTAAAAATTTAAGAAAGTTGTTTAGAGCCAGATGGTGTAGATACAGCTTTTACCAGCAAGGGCAAACCTTGATTCCTTAACACACACAATCTTGCAGTGATCTTTAACATTGTGCACTACAAAGTGTCCAGATCTTAGGATATTTCTAAGAGTTCAAGCCATTCATGTTTGTATGCCACACTGCTGCAGTGGGTGGCAGAAGTCAAATGTATGCCTTTCCCATTATCAGGAAGTGCTGCCCTTGTCCTTTTTATGCAGATGAAAGACAGTGATGTGCATCAAGGCAGGTTGACATCCCCTCACAAACACTAACCCGCATGACAGTGCTGATTGTGGAGCTGTAAGGGGCAGTGGAGTGTGTGATGGAGTCATCTGCTGTCTGTCTCTCAGCCTGCATACTGATGGCCACAAATTATAAAGTCTTCTGCTGAAAGATTCCTTCGTTTCTTTTCTTTTCCTCCATTGTCCACCTCAGTGATGTTTTCCCCTCTTCTCTTTTCACTGAAGCACTAGAATAAGATATAACAAAATAAGTAGAAGCTGTAGATTAAATATCCACAATTTCCTTGATTGTAGATATCAAATTCTTCCACATAGAAAAAGTTACAGGTTTAGCGTAATGAGTCTGCACAGATATAGGATCTCCAATAAAGAATTTAGCCAACGCTTAGCTTTGACTTTTGGCTTGCTTAGTTGGGGACACTTAATTGTCACATGTCTGTCCTGTCTTGTGATGCACATGGGTGTTTTGTTATTTTGAGCCATGTGCTCTTGTCATTGTTTGATCCCTCCCCCTTGTTATCTGATTATTGGGTTATTTGCTCCACCTGTCTGTCTCATTACCCTCCTTTGTTTGCCTCCCTATTTAGTCTTCCTGTGTTTGCTGTCCTGTGTGCTCGTTCGTTGTATTTGTTACGTGTATTCGTCGTGTTGAGTACTGTGCCTGTTCCTGCCCTTCCCTTCCCTGCCTTGTTGGTTCTGGATTGAGTTTGTACGTTGTAGTGTTCTTTTGTTTATTTTATGTTTTGGTCTTTATTAAGTACTGTTTTCACTCTGCACTTGAATCCACGGATTATTCCTCACCACGCATCGTGACACTTAATATTCAAAAATATTATTGATGTGCCTGCATTCACATGATTATATGAGAAGAACTAAACGAAATTGGATGATGACATAACTGTTTTCTCCACTATATGTATAAAATAACTCAATTAATAACTTAAAAAAAAAAAAAAAATGAACCATCACTGGACTTACTTCAGCTGTACTATGGCGCTATTTTCTTCTAGATCTGCTGAACGCACATTATTTTCCTGTTTCACTGTAATGCTGCTTTGAAAAAATCTGTATTGTAAAAAGCGCTATATAAATAAAGGTGAAAGGTGACTTTGTAGAAAGGTCATGAGGAGGTTCCCAACAGTGAACTAGTTAATTTGCAGCAGTTACGGCAGCTAGCCAAAATGTCCACACCTTCTCAAATTGAGAATTCTCATTCACCAAGAAATTATCAAGATTTTGGGGAAAACAAATCCGTATAGCCTTGTACAAAACGTCAAGCACCATATCCCATAAGTGTTGCACATCTGGACAGTCCCAAAGCATTTGTATCAAAGTCTACAGGCATCCAGGTCCACTTCCTGGAAAATTGCCACAAAATATCTGCAATAAAAATGGAAGTTACTGCAGTACTGTGGTTCTTTTATAAATGACTTGCATCTCAGAGAATGCAGAAGAAGAGCAGCCAGAGAAAAAACTAATATTAAAAAGCAAAGGGTCAAGAGCACAACTAAAGTAAACACAGATTACCATAATTGTGACTTCAAATTAAAGTTTCATTACAACATTAACCCTTTAAACTTCTTTTAATTCTCAATGAGAACTTAAGTAGATGTATGACAGAAATAAAGTCAAATTGGTTAGTAATAAGTGCAATAATGTGTAATGACTGGAAGAGTGTCTGTCTCTCTTTTTTTCTTCTGTAGTTCTTGTTTCTCTTTCCTTCAATGATTCTGCTTATTAACATCAGGTTTCACCACTAATGGTGAAAGTTGACCTACATTCATCACTTAATTAATCACAATTATCTCATTAACTTTAACACTGCGTCAGTGTTATTTTAAGACCCTGTAGTGTGGACATATGAACACTGAGGGTGTTAATTTAACACCAGGGATTTTGTTGTGTAGGGAAGGGAAGAAATAGTGTACACAACATTCCTTTTACTTTCGTCTTTATCCACCTCTTTGACATTTTCCAATAGTCCTGCTGTGTCCATCCATCCGTATTTCCAATTCCTATAAAGGGTTTCGGGGAGAAATTAGCAACATGCTGAGGTAAATTGTTTTGAATGGAGTACAGTGCATCACACAAAATGTCAACAGTTTTTACTGATTTAGAATATTAACCACATATACTATCAATACAGCTGAATGCAGCGCTGACTCCTTCACCAACCTAGAAACAATTACAGTATACACACCATCCTCAATTTGAAATTCAGTTTAGACAAGTTTAGTTTTGTGGAGTGACTCACAAAATCTAATTTGGAACTCCATTCCTTAAAACGTTGTTCATCAGGACCCCACCGGGAAGTAAATAAGATTTCCTAGCATATGAGTTTGTGGGAGAGTTTTACCTCCTACTATTAATTAAGCTTATAATGTTCGTGTGGAACAACACTGGTGTTCATTAATTCAGTCCCGCTGTAGGACTCCTCTGTAATAAAAGAGATTAACAATCATAAAGTAAGTTAAAGCTTTATTTATTTGTGTAGATGTTAGCACATGGGAGTCTGGCCTGCTGAGCTAAATCAACCAATGGTGGTTTTCTTGTCTTATTTGTTCTAGTCCAAACCCCTTCTTAAACCAGCAAACCAATGCACTATACATTGGTCCAAATGTGTTTATTTTAACCAAAATCTTAGATTCTAAGTAAAATGTCAGTGTGTCAGCCACTGATTTAGAAAGTGCAATACCAACTCCCCATCATAACAAAGATCAAAACTCAATTATGATTGGCCAAGCGGCATTTCGAGAGTACTGATTGTTAGAATGTCAGTACTAGGACATTTCACTGTTTGTATCACTCTTGTCTGTGTTCACAATACTCCCAACCACAATATTATGTGAACATTGCTTCATTTTTTGAGTTCTCATCAGGAAAGGAAATTGCTTGTTTTGTGCATGATGCCTTATTTCCCCTAGAACATTGTATAAATCTTTTTCTTCATGTGCCACCACAAGGTGGACATCGACATCATAGATTTTTTTCGAGACCAAGGAAACTTGTCACAAAACGTACTTTCCCCCCGACGGTGCCTGGAACCTCTGGGCTAATTTGAACACTCAATAAATTTACTACTGCCATCCAGTCAACCAACTCAAACAGAGGCCAACTGTTCTAAACAATAATTTGTTTTGCCAAGTGAACTGAAGCGAAGCTGTGACTGGGGCTTTAGGCTGGTAGTCCCAGGCTTTCTGAAAATGGAAAAGGCCTGTCAAACGTTACTCCTTTGCATAAGTGTATGCATACTGCACAGACTTGCTGAGTTATAGTGTTGCCACATTACTGGAGGCCACTTTTCTTTTTCCCTGAGCTGCCAGGAGTCATGAGAGCCAGATGAGATGCTGAGGAGATGTGACAGAGGTTGTCTGCTCTAATAGATTTTACCCCATGAGAGCAGCTCAATTTAAATCAGACTTTGTGTTAATGTGTTAATGAATCTATCGGTAGAGCTCCAGGGGGAGAGGGTAATGTGGACAGATAAAGTTTTCATCAGGCTAACCGCTAACGGGCAGGAGACACAGCCTTAGTGTCTGCAGTGGTCAGCACAGGATGTGTTATTGAGCATTATCTATTTTTATATTATTATTATTATTATTTTTTTTTTTAAATCTAAAAAAGAGATCAGTAGAGGAGACTATCCAAATTTTAACCTAGGCTCATTGGAAAAAACATGCCTCTACCTACATTTTTGCAAAACTCCCAACTAATTAACCTACATACAATTCACCACAGTTTCAGGCTGAAATGAACACTAGTGGCAGTAAAACACAAACAACATGTATTCCTTTTCACACAAACACACAAGTAGTCCATGGGCCAGACCAGATATTCCATACATTTTAACATTAGTAGATTCTACAATAGTAGACAGTGTAGAGTCGACAAAACATGTGTTATTTTTCTTTTCTTTTATACTTTTTACATCTCAAAACAACAAAATATCAGTGTTAATTCAAAGATTTCGACTTTATTATGCCTATTAATATTTACAAAATGACTATAAAGGACCAACTTGAGGGCAAGAAGATTGGAGAAGAGGCTTACCAAAATTTCAAGACAGAACGTCTGGAAACAAGAGTGACACTTTTCTATGACACGATGACCAAGAAAAAGCTGAAAACATTCTCAGAGATCAAGAAGAAGCAACGCTTGGTGGCACAGAGCCGACAACTACACATGAGTGACGTCTTGGCTCATCCTCTGGGACCTCTGCCTTGGGCCCTAGCTAACGGGGATGAGTCTCTATACGCAAGACCAACAAGGCAGCTTTGGCCAGAGAGTTGGAGAAGAGCGTGTCCCCAGCTGAGGAAATCCCAGAGCCATCAACAACCGTCGTTGGCGGAATGAGCCTGTTACAGAAGCTCAAGGGCCAAGACAAGACCTTTGCGCAGTTGGCTGTCTCAGCTCTGGACAAGGTGCTGCATGAAGGGGGGAAGAGCCAGCATATAGATGTTGTCTTTGATGTGTACCAGGACATGTCAATCAAAGATGCTGAGAGGGCTAAGGGAGGCACAGACACGGGAATTCAGTTCCAGAACATTGTGTCAGGCCACAAGATCCAGCAGAGGAGGAGACTGCTCTCCAGCGCTACCAACAAGACAAGCCTGATCGCCTACTTGGTTAAGAATGGAAAGAGCCCAAACACAGAGAGAAGCTCCAAAACAAGACTATGTACCTCACATGTGGCGAAGACTGCTTCAAGCTGGATAAAGAGCACTGGGAAGAGGCAACAGAGCTTGCAGTTCCGCAGTTTCCTTGCTCGGCATGCATGCCTTCACTGGCTGCAAGACTGTCAGTGGATTTGCGGGACATGGCAAAGTGGGTGCTCTGAAACAGATGAAATCACAGGGAGATTGCCGAGAAGCCTTCCTGGAGCTCGGTCGGTCATGGGCTGTGTCTGATGAGCTGTTCGAGAAGCTGCAGACACCTGTAAGATGTATGTGCCATCAACCAGCACAGCAGAGGTCAACGCTCTTCGCTACGAACTACTCTGTGTCAGGCGTGGAGAGGTTAAATCCAGCCAGCTTCCTCCTCATGCACGCCATCCGAGCCAACTAGCATAAGTGGAACACAGATGAAGACGGGCAGCTGACAATCCAGTGGATGCGAGGCCCCCCAGCAGCTGATGTCGTCCTGCAGCTACTATCCTGCAAGTGCACCACGTCGTGCAAGCTACCTGATCGCATGTGCCTTGCCAACATGGAACGTACTTTATTCGTAATGAATGAACCACTTGATAAATTATCAACTGGATGAACCAGATTATTTCCATGGAAGGTAATTTTGCCATTTTTTCCACTGACAGGGGTCAGTCACTTCAAGCGGTCATAACCACTACTAAGGGATGCATAGGATGTTGGTACCAATACGTGACATTTTGGGTCTTGGCCCAAGGACTAAATCAATAAAGACTTATTTTCGTGCAATTATTTGCATAATACTATGTTATGACCTCAAAACACATTTATGTGAGGATTTTCTGACAGTAAACTTGCTCAGTACCTCACCTGGTACAGCAATTCACTTGTGAGTCCCGTGAAACATAATTCATAATATAAGAGCATGGCATGGTTGCATTTGTATCTCACGTTTGCTATCTGTTATGTTTGGGCAGGGATGAAGAGAGTTGCAGCTAATTTTATTCAAAACCAAAACAAATAATCCATACTGAGAGTAAAACCAGGAACATGAAACATAGACCATAGACCACAGAGCAAGAGCACAACAGCTTCACACTACATGCGAATACAACAACAAACCAAGACTGAAACACAGTATAAATACACAGGGAACAGAAGGGCTAATGATGAAAAGGTGTAGATGATAAGTTACAATGGGAACTAATAAAGGTAACTGCGGAGATAAACGAGGCAACAAGGCAAACAGGAACTTAACACAGGAAGGGAACATAGGCACAGAAAATAACTTAAAGGTGCTATATGGAACTTTTCTTCTAAAATTAATCCTTTTTTTATTGCCTGTGTGTAAAGGGGTTGTAATCACACATTACAATGATCCACTTGTTCAGTTTTGCTATTACCTCTGAAGGCCAGTATTCCTATTTCTATGTGAAGTCTCCGGGTCGGATTTTCTGCGAAATCCATTGGATGTGACGTCCATGCGCGCTCCCGAGCCTCTCTCCTTTTTATATACAGTCTATGCGACGGCACTGCAGCTGACGACATGGAGTCTGATAACACCAAACACTCCTGCCTCCAGCACAACACACACTCCAACACAAACTCCACATAAATATAAAAAACAAAACAAAAATTTATCTGCTGAAGCTCGTCAGGCCAAACGTGAATCGGATCGACTTAGGACGAAAACACGGATCAACATCGGCAGAGCGTTTGAATTATGGAGAGACCTCCGCTATTTTTATTGTGATAAATTACAAGTTTTTTAGATGCTGAAATAAATAATGGTAAACTGTAATGAAATAGCAAGGTAAACTACAACATACATGAGATATGAAATGAATACAAAAGACTGTTCCAGGTTAACAAAAAGTAGGTGCTTTAGGATGTAACTTTTATTTTATGTACACTCATCCCACTACTATCATATTGTTTATAATACACATTTCCAGACACGTTCAGTACAGTAATGTTACTTCCTACGATCTTACTGTTACACTGAAATTGTTCAGTCTAGTCACTAGCCGTTTTCGTTATCATATTATACATTCATCTATGTTGACATTATGCTGCCTGATTGTGAAAGATACACGAATAGTTAGTGAAATGCCTTATGCTATCACCACATGTCGGCTTTAGTACTGTATTACTTTAGTACTGTCTGCAGTACTGACCCTGTCACACCTGAGGAAGTCAGAGCCGCTCTGGAAAAACTTAACAACAGGAAAGCCCCCGGCATCTGTGCAATAACCGCTGAGATGCTAAAATCCGGCGGTGAAACCATCATCGAGTGGCTTACCCACATATTCAATGAGATGTGGGAGACAGAGAGGCTTCCCAGCGACTGGACCAGAGGAGTCATTTTGCCCTTCTGGAAACGTAAGGGCGACAGGTTAGTCTGCGGCAACCACAGAGGCATTACCCTTCTCTCCATCCCCGGCAAGCTCTTTACCAGGATCTTGCTCACTCGTGCTCTCCCAGCCATCAGAAGCAGCCGCCGTCCCCAGCAGGCTGGCTTCATGCCTAACCGCTCCACAACAGACCAAATCTCCGCCGTTCGCTTGCTGATAGAGAAGACCTATGAATTCCGTAAAGATCGCCATCTTTACATCGGGTTCATAGATCTGAAGGCTGCCTTTGACACCGTTTGCCACACTTCACTGTGGAGTATCCTACACGCCCTTGGAGCACCACCCAAAATCGTTGCCCTGTTCAAGTTGCTTTATAGCAACGCTCAGAGCTGTGTCCGCATCAATGGCAAAGACTCAGACTGGTTTTCCATCTCCAGTGGCGTTCGCCAGGGCTGCGTGGCTGCTCCTGACCTCTTCAACTGCATCATTGACCATCTGATGTCTAGGGTGTGTGAGCGGGTCCCCAGAGTGTCCTTCGGCAGTTACCACCTGACTGACCTGGAGTATGCTGACGACACCATCCTGCTCAGCACGTCCTACAACCAGCTGAGAGATGCTCTGGGCATATACAGCGAAGAGGCTGAGAAGCTTGGCCTTCAGGTGAGCTGGACAAAAACCAAGTTCATGTATGTCGGTGACGGACCTCATCCAACTTCCCTGCAGCTTGGCAATCACATTGTAGAGCCTGTCAAGAGCTTTGTGTATCTGGGATCCTTAGTGACAGACAACGGGGAGCTAAAACCAGAGATTACCCGCAGAAGAGCCCTGGCTGCGTCAGCCCTGCAGTCTCTCTGGAAACCACTCTGGCGGCATCAGACCATCTCACGCAAGACGAAGCTCCGGATTTACAACTCTGCAGTACTCTCCATCCTGCTTTATGGCTCGGAGACTTGGCCCTTAAATAAGACACTGACTGCGAGATTAGATGGCTTTGATAGCAGGGCCCTCAGGACCATCGAGAACATCAGGTGGCCCCAGCGGGTTTCCAATCAAGTGCTTAGAGCCCGCACGTGCCAGCCCAGAGCATCCTGCCTGGCTGCGCAACGTCGCACCCGCTGGCTCGGCCATTGTCCTCCGTCTCCCTCCTGACCATCCGACGAGAGCCATTCTCCAGTTTGATCC
The DNA here is from genome assembly GCA_030578255.1 of Tiaroga cobitis. Taxonomy (NCBI): domain Eukaryota; kingdom Metazoa; phylum Chordata; class Actinopteri; order Cypriniformes; family Leuciscidae; genus Tiaroga; species Tiaroga cobitis. The sequence goes on from CM060593.1 coordinate 6,184,951, forward strand.
GAGGGCCGCAGGCTGGAGACGACCACGGGGTAAACCCCGCACCCGATGGCTCGACGTCCTTGCGAGCGACCTCCAACAACATGGAGTTGCTGTGGAGGATGCAGAGCAGCTGGCACAAGACCGTCAGCACTGGAAACAACTGGTTCATCTGGTCGGCTCAACGCACAGGGATGGGACGCCCCCCCACCCATCGCAGGAGCCAAAATGAATGAATGACATGTCGGCTAAATGCAGTCAATGTAACGTTATCATGGTACGAGCATGGAGCATTAGTTCAACGTCAAGCTGATAAAAGTAGCCTATTATTGTAACGTTGCAGTGGGAGTTTACATGAGTTTCCAGCATGTTGTGTGATGCTTTCTCCGGTGTGTTGAAAGTCTCAGTGTGGCCGTGTACCATGAGTGCTCGCTCTTGTGTTCGAGCACGCGCAAGAGCACGAGCGCTCTTGTAAAAATTGGTTGCAATCTGAAACATCACCGATGGAGGCCGCTAAAAAATACATATAGCACCTTTAAAAATAAGAGTCCATATGACAACATTGACAAATACAGACCCATGGCTCATGTTACACTATCAGTTAGGATTATTTTGGTTTAGTGTAGGTGCTACAGTATTTTCAGATGTGATAGACCATTAACCTTCTAGCGCTTCCATATTGACATTCACCTGTTTTGGATAAAACTGAACGTGCTTTTACTGCCACTCACTGGACATTTTACTTTGAAAATGTCGTAAAATGTACAAGAAACAACAATATCATTTTGCAAAAAGATCGCCACAGGCACAGTTTTCCAATAGGCCTGGTTTGGAAAATTTTAGTGCTGGTGCCGACTAAAGATTTTTCGGTAATGATTTATTTTGATGGTCCCTTTTGAACATTCTGCTGACTATAAGTAACTCTGCAACTACATGTCAACTAGCAGTTGTTAGAGTATTAGTAGACTGTCTGCTTTATATCTGCTAACACTTTATTGAGATTGTTCCCCAACAGATATTATACTGAATATAAGTAACTTTGCAATACGTCAAATTATTTTAACCCTAACCCTACCAGTCTACTAATAGGACTACAACTAACACTCCAATGAGAGTTAGTAGACATGTACTGTAGGTGCAACGTTACTTATAGTCAACTGAATGTGTTAAAGGGACCGTCAAAATAAAGTGAAACCAATATTTGTAGTCGACTAGTGGTCGTTCATTTAAGCCATTAATCGACTAATCACACATTTATATTGATTTATATTAATATATGCAGTGTCTGTGCTCAAACGCATGGTAAAAGTGTATTACTTATTATGAATGTGTCTGAAAAAAAGCAAGGAGAAATTTTAATTGATCATTAATAAAGTCAGTATCGGCTGCATAAATGAAGTTGACAATGCTGACTCGCCATCTGCGCATAAAGTGAACACGCCTTTAGAGAGAAATGCACCTTTCATACGGATTACATAATCAGAGAGTATATGTTTTCGTGTTTGTTATTTGATTTTAAATTGATTCGTTTAAGAGTAGTGATTTCAAGCTTTCTACAGATATGTTTCTCATGTCTGTGAGGCCATTAGCATATACGCTGTGTTTCAGTTCATTTATGTGACCTAGACGGCAGAATGCGCATCCTGTTTGTTTACTTTATTTTACAAAAGCACAACGTTTAGTTGTTATTCTGTATTAAAAGTAGTAGTACTTTACAGTTTGGAATGATATATTACTCTTATCTGTAAGACCACAAATTACGGTGAATTTTAAGTTGAAAAAATGCAAGTGATCGCGTTGGTGCCTCCATGTCTTGCAGCAGACCGCACTAATTCTTAAGCTGCCTTCCACACTCCGCATGAACACTTGAATATGCACCTAATAACAGCACACATTTATCTAGGTTAACATTAGAGTGGGTGGCCATGTAAAGTTGCTACTACTTGCATGCTTCAAATGATAAGCCATATTTGAGGTCGATGGATGACAAGTGAACAGCTGGATTTCCTACCCGACATACTGTAATTACCACAAGGAGTGGACCCGCCGTTAACGATCTGTCACTCACAGACTTGGTCTTGGTTTACTAAGCCTCTTCTCGTCTACTAACGTTTAATTGACTATAGGGGGCAGCCCTAGAAAATTGTAACATTTTCCTTCATTGCTAGGTTTTTTTTTTTCTTACTGTTTCTGACATAATTTTTATAGACATTTAGCTTTACTTGATTTAATTTGGAAAGACTCAGAGAACTCATTTATTTAGCTGTGTGAAATTAAATAGCAACTAATTGTGTTGCACCTAGTGTGAACAGGAGGATTATATTTGAGAGCTGTGGAGGAGGTGAAATAATGACTTACATATCCAACAGCACATTACACAAAGCTGTGAAAACAGTGACCAGACATTCTGCAAAACATCTTAATGTTTAAGCAGTTAGGCAGGCGACAAAGTTAAGAAGTTAAATGCAGGTTTGGAACAACATGAGAGTAAAAACAATATCAAATCAAAAAGAATGAATACCTATACATCAAAAGACACTCACAGAATTAAGCAGACTGTGTTTTTTTCTTCTGTTGCAATTGCCTTGTTGACTTCAGAATTATAATATATATATATATATATATATATATATATATATATATATACAGTATATATATACAGTATATATGATGGCACAACCTGTGTTGTTTCCTGTTTAGTTTTCAAGGTTTCCTTACCGTTTAGATCTGCATTTTAGATCTGCTGAATCTCACTTCATCTTCATTCTCAGCCAGACTCTAGACCTAACAAAATAAAAGGTTATGGATCTTGCAGCAAAGTTTATCATCCTTGCCCATGAAGGGTTACCCATTTTAGAATATACTGCTAGTTTCTGTCATCTAGTGCTTATTTTTGGATAATGAAACTTTGAAATCATTATATTGTGCTGGAGCTATTTATTATAGCTTTTTAGGCTTGCCGACTAAGAGTGAAGGAACATGAAGAGAAGCCGTTTTCTGGTGTCCTGGATGTTCGTACTCCCTGTTGATTTCATCCATCACGACCACTGCAAATCCAGGAATCACACCCACCGCAGACCCAGAGCTGATGTCCACCAAATACCCTGTGACAGAGCCAATGCCTGCAATCTCGTCCATTCAGGAAACAAATCCTGACTTGTACGTGTAAGAAGAAGTACGTTCGAAACGTCAGTATTCAGAAAAGAGTAAGCGAGAATTACCTGGGTGACGTACTAATTCTCGCGAGATTCGGACGTGCGTATACTAATAGTGCGTTCGAATATGCCTACTTACCTTAGCCTGGTTAAAACCAGACCATTCTCAGTTGTAACTGAGTTATGGTCTGGCAAAGCGTCGTCATAGACAAATCATTTCCAGAGGGGCGTCACCAACGGACGTCGCGGATAGACCTAAAGCCAATCAGAGCGATGAAGGAGATGACGTATGCAGAGCGGCGGAGAAACATCTAGTGTTGTTCTTTGGTCGGTTTTTAACAAAAAGGAAACGTTCAAATCGCTTAAAACAGACGCGATAGCTGATTCGAACGAGTGATGTTCGATGGCGGCATCCATCTTTGTAATGTAGGCTACAAAATCTGCTTCAAAATCCCAGCGCTGTCGTCATCGTGTAAAGCCCGCCCCAACGTTTCTGATTGGTGCCTCGATTTCGGCGGATTGGAAATGGGCTTGAATGAGCTCTTTGCCAGACTAACTTTCAGAGCAAATCTAAATTTGCCGGAAGTTGTCTGGGTTTTCCCAGGCTATACTTACCTACTATATAGTAGGAGAAAACAGTACGTGAAAGGAGTAGTACGTTCGAAACATCAGTAGTCATAAAAGAGTAGACGAGAAGTTCCCGGATGTCATACCGCTTCAGCCCAGATTCTGAAGCAACCATCGACGGATACTTTTCTATCCCAACCTTCCCAGGAGGCCATAGGAGAGGATACGCCATTATAGAACATCGCGGAGATCAGCGATGCGGGTGTTTTCAAATGTGAGCAAACTCGGTTCCTTGTGTTAAAATCGCATGTGTTGAACTACTGTAGAGTAAACTGTTGAAGGTGTAAAGACGTTAGACAGTAGGCCTAAAGTATAGTTGTGATTTTGCTTTAAAAACAAGTTTTATTATGTACAGCTAACAGGGGAGCTCCAGTACGTCTCTAAAGTGGATTTACATAAACCATATAACGTTAGAACTGAAAGACGCTTATTTCAAATGTCTATTACATCTGACAGGAAAATCTTCAATAAGTATTGCAGATGAGCACATCACAACATGAAATAGACATCTGAGTGATAAATGTGTGCTATTATGTAGAATTCACTGTTGTCAACACGGCTTACATTAGATAAATGAGCTGTAAGTAAAGTAAATAAACAAATCCATAAATTACCTACACAAGTTATCTATTTTGTTTGTCCATTAGTACTGTTGATAAATCGAGGAACATTCATGTTAGATAAAAAGGGAGTTAACACATCAGCAATAACCTCAACATGTAAATTTGCAGTATTGAGCTCATAAATCACAGAGGGTAACGTGAATCTTTTCTGGATGTTACAGGGACAGATCAACATGTGTGTGTTTGTCTGGTGGAGAGTGGATGATGAAGCCGAATGCTGCCATCAAAGGCTTTGAGTGAGTATACTACAGAAATGAATAACAAAATCTATTTAAATATTAGTTTAGTAATATTAGTAATATTAGTTAGTTATTTATAAGCCTGAAGGATGCAACGAGAGTCAAATTCAACAAGAAAAATAGGAAAACAAAAAGATTTAAGCCACTTTTGCTTGTGGGTGAACATTTTTCGATATAAAATAATTTAACAACAAGAGATGACGATTTTGGGATTTCGTAATAAAAATAAAAAATATCGTTAAGGATAAAACGGTGGGTCGTTGGGGTTAAAAATATAAGAACTTAGATCATCCCTAAATGTATTCACAAAATAAATGGGCAGCAGTTTCTTTAACAAGATCACAAAATGAGCACGTTTCATCAATATCAAGATATTTACAGATTGATTATTTAAACCTGTCGCTCATATCTTTTCAGTTGTTGCGCTTGTGATAACACGTCTTTGGTCACATGATAACGCCAACATGGCAGATGTCTGGTTCGCATTCATACTTAACGAGATCAGGCTATAAAGTACCTACTCTTTAAGCACTCGTTAAGTAAGTACTTATTGAAATTAAGTACCTACTCATTGAGTATGCGGTTTCGAACGCAGCCCAGGTGTGTGAGCCGGTTTATACATCTGTGCCAGTGGGAGTTCTAGTGGAGCTGGATGATGAAGAGAGTGGTTACCCCCCATCCTCAAGCATCAGAAGTCAGTATTCCTCAATCTGGAGTGATCGATTTTCTGATGACTTCCAGTGCCCAAGCCCTTCCTCCTCTGGTGGTTTCGCCCAGTTTTAGGCCTCCAAGTCTACATCGTCGCTGATAGTTCAGACCAGCCCTAAATCTCATTTGTCGCTGACAGTCCCACACAGCCTACCATTCCCTCCTATTCCAAGTAAGCCATCCAGTTAGCTCTGCTTGTCCTGTTCAGCTCCTTGGCTCCTCCTTCTCCATTGACTCTGCCTAATGATGCAGTTACGCCTTGAGCTTCCCGGTCCTCAGCTCTGTCATGGTGTGATGATTCCCTGGCTCCGCCTCAGGCCTCCAAGCCCATAACTCCACCTCGGCCCACCGACCAGTCGGCTTCGCCTTGGATTTTCACTCCCTCGGGTCCACCTGAGACCATTGTCCTTCCTGCTCCACTGGCCACCACGTCCCTCTGCCTCCACCTTGGTCAGTCGTTGCTCTACCTCCTCCATTGACTTCGGAACCTTCGGCTGCACCACTTCTCCTCCTTCCCTCACTCCTCTTCCACACTGGCTCCACCTCAGTCATCTGGCACCCTGGCTCCACCTCGGCCGCTTATCACAATGGCTCTGCCTAGGCCTCCCCATCCTTCGGTGTTGCCTGGTCTCTCGTTCCATCAGACTCCACCTGGGTCTCCACCCTCCACGCCATAACTTGTCGGTCAGGCTCAGGACTCGACCATGGTTCCTCCCTCCATCAGTTCTGCCGTGGGTCACCATCCTCCTGCCTGGCTTCTGGGGGTCTCCTGTTCCTTCTGCTCTGCCTTGGTGGTCTCCTGCGCCATGTGCTCCACCCTGGTGGTCTTTTCTTCAGCTTGTCAAGACTCTCACCCTCATACTATGGACCTATTACTGCGCCAGGTGTCGCCTTGTGAGTGGGTAATGTCACAACCTGTTGTGTTTTCTGTTTCGTTTTTAAAGACTCTTAGTTTTTTAATGGTCATTTCCTGGGTTTCCTATCTGTTTACGCTTGTTGCCATGGTTATTCATTGTCTCATTGATCCTCACACACCTGTTCCTAATTTGTTTCCTCAGTGTTGCTCTCTGTTTAGTTAAGTCTTGGTGTTGTTTGTGTTTCATGCAAACCGTTACGTTGCCTTTGCTTGTGTAGATTATCTTCATGTTGGATTATCTTCTTTTGATTTGTTTAATAAAGTTCACACTCACCTCATTTTCATCCTCAGCCAGTCAATGACAGACACATAAATATTGTTTATTGGCGAGCTAGACTGAAAATGGCTAAATTTGCTCGCAAATTACAGCCAGTCATCTATTATCATAAATGTTTTTTTTTTTTATATACACAATGTCATTTATGCATAAGAAACACACACACACAATAGCTCATCACTCATCTCCGCTGGTATAGTTGTTTGGGCTGGGTGTGCAACTCATATCATGTCAGGGGAGAGGGCTTGCTCCTCTGTTCTGCCTCAAAGGAGGGGCCATGTTTGAATGTTGACCCAAGGCAGTGTGGGAGTGTTTAGTTCCGTTTAGTAACTACCTACAAGCTTACCACATTGAGTGGCCAATTTTGTTCTATCCTATTTATCCCAAGTGCTGTACAGTTGTTTGCCCACATAAGCGGCCTGATATGTTTTCCTACTGATGGCTCCTGGTTAATGCACAGGCACTGTACAATGTGTCAACAGAGGTTCCACAGGAGTCATTTTAATGTGCAGCCTAGCATATGCACATGCTGTCATTATAGGAATGTTGATCCATTATCATTATCAGAGACACCACATACTCATGTAGACATTCATGCATTGTCTAGATGCTTGAACAAACGTTAACTCTGGCTTACTGCCAACAAAATTAATAATAATAGTATAAATTATTTTTATTTTATTTTTAAATTATATTAAGTCGGGATGAAATGAAGGCTGTGATAGTCTTTTCTTCCCTATTGTGACGTATATCCACGTGAAACTGCTTCTGGAATGAGAAAAATGTAGGGCGGGACTGGATTTCGTCCTTCTGGAATTGATTGAATTGTAGGAAGTTGTGTGTTCCTAACTAAATGGAAGGAGATCTGAACGCCAGTTCAGTCAATTGTGGAGGATATATTTAATATATCTAATATTTAGATATACTAAGGAGAGGTTAACGTTTTGGATTAAAGATTATAAGGGCATTTGAATTTTAACAAATAATGATGTGCACAAATAAATAATTTATAATAAGCACTGCAACATTCTGTGAAATAAAATAAGAATTGTCGATTTTGATTTCATATTGACTTTAATAATCACTCCAGAAATGTATTTCTTATTAACAGGTAGTGCAATGACAAAAGAGTAATGAACTGGAGACAAATGTCTGAAATGACTGCAGTCCTTGTCTCTTCTTGCTTTGTAAATCAATTGCTTGTGGAGGAAATTAATTTCAGCACAGCAGTTTAATGGCATTTAGAAGGGTGAATTGTTGGTATTATGTAATAATTTAATCAAAAATAATAAATAATGAAATTCTTCAAAAGAAAACATTTTGGCATTATCTCACATTATTATTATTATTATTATTATTATTATATTTTTAAAATAATATTTTAACAAAAATTTGTTTTTGAATTCAACAATTTCCTTAATAATTTCAGAAAAACATTTTCTTCACCAAATAAGAGTCATATGCTGTGACCACAAAGTCACATGGTCCAACCAACATCAGAGACAAAAGCTGCGTCCCAATTCAAAGACTGTATCCTTCGAATGACACAGACTTCAAAGGCCACGTCTTAAAAAATTGTGCAACGGTCAAACAGAGCATTGTTAAATAGGATGGTCTAGCCTAAGGAGGATTGCTCTTGTCGCCTAGCAACTCTAAAAGGTGCCGTTGATGAGTGACAGCAACGTTTGTACTAGACTTTTCAGTTATATTCAACTGTCTGAAAGCAAAACAGGGTTCACTTCACAACCGGTCTAAATATATTCACCATAGTCCATTTATGCACTAATAAAGAGTATCAAATATCTATAAAATCACATTTTGGTAAGATATAAATCAGCATTTGAACAGCTTGACAACAAATTTGAATTACATCCAAATTTAAATGGAGATAACCACCTCTTCAATCAGCAAGCCAAGCTTTTGGTTTATCATGGACCAGGGTCCTGCAGGAATCGCTGTTTGTGGACATATATTGGCTCAGATGCATGTTTGTGTAATGAATCTACTTTTTCAGCACAAACTCTCATAGCTTAACACATGGAGGATGTTCGGCAAGCTAATAAATACTACAAGAGCTCAACGGGGTCTGTGATTTGCTTGAGTGGGTGTATGGGTTGAGAGTAGGGTCAGTTTAGGAATTTAACACAGTCATCCATTGTGATCCAGAATGTTTTGATGTGACTCAGAGAAGGTTTGATTATGGCTCAGTGAGCACAGTTTTATCAGTGCAGAGAGAATAGGCCAGTATCCCAGAGGGTTCGCGAAAAAGCTTCTCGTTGTGCTTTAAAATAGCAAAGCTGTCATTCAGTACTGATCTCAAGCATCAGCCTTGATGAATGAATAAGGGGATCTGGCATTTCACTCACTTAGCACATATATATATTTAAAGTGTTTTGAGCTCAGTGTCCATACTGTAATGCTGGAGAGGATTGAGATGAATGACTGAAGCGGGGCAGAGTGAGCTGTCTGCCTCTATAATCACAGCCTAAAAGCTTCCCATCAGAACATGGATGAATCCTGAGATGGCATGTCTGCATGCCATAGGGTCATACTGGGACCATGTTAATTGTTCTGTGGGACAGGAACTTCTGCTCATTAGCAGAAAGACATACAGAGAGCGCACCCTTCTGACACCACACTCACATCATTCATTCAAGAATTGCCAGGATCTCCCACTGATCAAACAGAAGTATAATAATTCACGTAATTAGCTTCATTGTTTTGTGACTAGTAAGGGGAAGAGGGGGAAAAAAGCTTGCCGCAGCTGCAGTTTTCAGCTAATTTGAATAGAGATTGAATAATTTATTTAAAAGTCACTTAAATTGTGACTGAGATGAAATTATGGAAGTGGGAAGCCCCACTAAACAGGGTTTAGCACAGGGATGGGCAACTCTGGCCCCCGAGATCCAACTTCCTGCAGAGTTTTTCTCCAAGCCTAATCAAACACACCTGAACAAGCTAATCAAGGTCTTCAATATTACACAGGCTGCAGGTGAGTTTGATTAGGGTTGGAGATATTTGTATTATTTAATAGTTTAATATATCACTCAAGAATGCTTGGGATCATTAGAGATACAAAACTCAGGAACAAAGGAAATAAATACACCACATAGTACATTAAGATCTTTACCAACAACAGACAACTGGGGTCACGTTTACACGGCAACGATGTACTAAAAACGGAAAAGCTTTTTCTTCGCGTTTTTCGTGTACAGGACAACATTGTCAAAACGATCCCCGTTCAGACGGTTGATTAAAAACGAATAAAAACGCTTATTATTCATGCCAGGCAGGTAATTGGCAAGCTCACTTTGTAAAGGAAAACTAAAAAATATATTGTTTTTGTTGTTTACAAGGAGACAATAATGGTATCGCTTTCATAAACCTGCACTTTGAGTTTTCAGGACCATACAACGCCATTGTTACGTACATGATCGACCAAAACACATAACAAGTTCTCAGTTTTTAGTTGAAAATGGTGATATGTGAAACTTAAGGCTGATCGGACAAAGAAAGGCAACCAAACTAGACACAGGTGAAACTAATAAGTAACAAGGGCAACTAACAAGGGGGTTATTCATGACCTAGACAATGTAAACACAAGAAGCAAGAATGAAATGAGCACTAAACTAAAAATAACTCTGACAGTAAGCACTGCCTAGGTATTCAAATAAATATACTTATAGATGAATAATAATATTGTTATATGTTAACCTTATTAGTAAAAATGTTCTCAATGTTCCAGTGTTCTGAATGGTAAAGCTTTTCCTACTATAGTGGCATTAACATAGTCCAATGATGTTCAGTGCAAGGGAGTAGAGGATATAAGTTCAGCAATTAAGAGCGCGGGCGCACTGAAGCGTTTTTTTTTTTAAATAGTTCAAAGTTACTATCAGATTTAATGTTATTACCTTGACAAACTATACATCATTAAAAAGATATAAGACTCAAGTTTCAGTATTTGACCACTATTGTATTCTGATAAACTTATAGTGACAGTTATGTCTTAATTTGTGTCAGGAGTTATGTAATTAAAAAATGAGTCGTTACCTTTAATATGAATTATGAGCGTCAGCCGCTTCCATTCAGAAAAAAACTCCTGTGCGATCGTCATGACAGAGCTTGACAAAACAACGTCCCTCAGGGCTTTTAGCTCAAACGTGCAGATTTGGAGAAATATTGATATATTATCATAGGTTTACATCAGATATCTATAGACAGGAATAATATTTATTGAATTTATACCCAAATGCGTCGATGTAATCATGAGCGCTGGATACTCTGATGTACTGTGTTTTCAATCCATACTGGCCGCCTGAGAGCGCCGGCGCTCTATGCACAGTAATAGTCCATATATGGAACACACGAAGAAGTGGCATAATCATGTGACATTCCAGGAAGTCCCTGACACAAACAAAGCTTCCAGAGATCGCTGTAACATGCAGATAAAGATGTTTTGAAGACAATAAACATGATTGCAATGATATTCGATTTACCTGTGTTCTTCGAGCCATGTCAGGTATTTTCATAATAATAGATTATATTTATAATGTAATGCTAATCGATATAGAGTTTATCATTGCAGAATACTATAAATTAATATATTTTCTGTCTTATTTTTTCATCTGAAGCCAAATCAGATCACAGAAGGTTATTTAAAACACTCGACTTGCGTTATAAAGTAAGTTTGGAGCACAAACATGGTTTTAATCACATAAATTGTCGTGAATTGATGGTGTGCTAAGCTAACATGCTAGCTAACTCTGTGCACCTGCCAGCACATTAGCTGTTATTTTTATGAATTTTTCTAAATAGGAATGCTTACTGAATTTTTTCTTTTTTCAAAAAGGGCATTTGATACAGTTTCAAATGTGAAGTGAGAACTTTGATAAAAAAAAAAAAGGGATTGAAACAGTGTGAATAGCCAGTCGTTAGTGATTATAATGCAGACAAAAGAAAAGCATATTTCAGACTGATCTCATAAAATTGCGTGTGTATGACACGCCAATTCGTATTTCCATTTTTGGCGTGCTATCAACACGCACAATCGCTTTTCAGCGTGTTTATGAACGCAGTTGACTTAACGTTATTACTGTATATATAAATATATGACCTACCTCCACCCCGTCCCTAAACCTACCCGTCACTGGGGTTAATAGCATTTATGAGTCTTCCCCTGCCATCCTAGGGAAAAAAAAAATATCGCTCCCCAGATGTAGATCTATATTTTGCTTCGTTTCGCTCGAAAATTTAATGGTGTGTACATACACGCGGAATCACTTGGACATTAACCCTCTAGGCGCCACGGTCGAGTTTACTCGACAAGATGCGGCACTGAATAAAACGGCCGATTTTGCCAAATTGGGTGTCAAATTTCGTTCGACCTCCCCTCCACTGGATGGCAGACATGTCATACTTCATCTCAGACTCAAAAAAAAAGTCATGCTTCTGTACAAAATGTTCGAGTTAGAGTGCATTGAATCAGTGCGATCAAAAGCGGAGCTAGTGTGCGAGTGAGGCATTTTATCAGAGCCTCTTCGTAATCGCGGCGACAGTATTGTGGTGGAGACTTTGTCTGTTATCACTGGGTATGTTAGACGAGGTCGAAGTATTCATAGTACAGTTAGGGGGCAACGTGAAGGCAGGGTGGGGAGTCGCAATGAATGTGCATACTCGGCGCGCGCGCGAGGCAGATCTGGCCGCGCTCGCGCTGCTCGTATCATCTCACTCATGATGCCTTGCCGTCGCGAGTGATCTTTTGAACTAAACAGGTCTTGTCTACTTGTGTTTGTGTGTCATATGAATAATATATATGTGCCCCATACATGGAATCAGAGTGCTTACTGTATGTAGTAAATGGAAAATCTTTACAGCAAAAGGCCAACCACTACATGCATACGGTTTGTTCTACCATTTATTAGTAATTATTTACACAGTTTGTTTACTACTTCCTATATACCTGAGCATTCAGTATTGTGCAATATAGCATACAGAAGGTGATGGACATTTTGGGGGGAAAGATATGCTGCATTTTATCATTTAAACATGTGACTTTTCATGAAACTTCTATAATCCAAGATTTCTGCCACCATATGACGTCATAATATGCAAATTAGATGAAAAAAATGTAATCCCTAAATAAACTTTGGGTCATCCTTAATATTTCTCTAATTTACAGAAAGTCTCTATCTTTTTTCACTTTTAGGATATAGCCTTGTGAAATTAAGATGTCAAAATCGAACTTTTATGGAAAAAACCTCTGGCGCCTAAAGGGTTAATGGCGTAGACATACACGCATACACGCGGATATCTCAAAATGCGTATAGATAACACGCCACTTGACTTGAAAGTGGCGTGTCTGTTTACGCAAAAGTCATGATGTCATGTTGCATATTTAGACCCATAACCAGGCTGTAGAGGTGTGAATGTGTGCAGGGGAGACTGACACTGAATGGGGCTCGTTTGCACCACAAAACAATAGAGAAAATAGTCTAAATAGATGCTAGAAGATGACAATAAACACCAGTTTGCATTTTAGAGTCTAATCAAAATAAATTCATATGACATGATCTTGAAAAACATTTAACTAAATGCAGAGTTTTAAACTTATCTTCTTCAAATTTTAAATATAACATGGTCAGACATGTGGCTTTAGTTGCAGTGCATTTCTAGATTGATACAATGCCAACTTCAATTTTATTTTCATGAAGATGTTTCATAAAAATACATTTCTAATAACTTTACAAAACTTTGAAGACATTTTTCATAATTTTTTTTCCATTATCACTAATTAATTCCACATTTACAATAAACTGCCAGGTGTCAGCTTTCAAATGAGATCTTACTTGTGCTTTTAGTACAAAGGGTTCATGAACTGTATCTGTTTCAGTTTGGGTATGCCATTTCTGGGGATTTTTCAAAAGTAGGGTTGAAGCTTAACAGGTTTTAATGGAACAAGAAAATCCAAAGAGAACAGGAAGAAAAATTGGAAGGTGAAAAAAACTACACAAAAATTCAAACATAACAGCTTAACTATTAAACTGCCAAACACAGGCTAAATCAAGACAACTTGTGAGACAAAGAGCTACATATTCACAAGCAAACAAGGAACTAGTGTGAATTCCATTTGGAAGTGAGCATCCCTATGGTCTACTCACTCCGAAACAAAACAACTTTAATTATTCTGTCCATAAGACAACTCGTTGAAGTGGCCATCGCAGGTACCATTCGCTAACGGACGGGCCCTTCTTGAATGGATTCAGTTGTTCACTTTCGTTTGGAATGCCCCTACAAATGACGTACCCTTCCCAAAGTGCCCTTCAAGGGCACAAAAACGCTATTTGGCGTTTTCCCCTAGACACAGATGAGACTAATTGGCAACCAAGGAAACAAACTCAAAACAGGAAGTAAACACAGAAAATGACAATGGACACAATGGATCCAATTACAAACTAAAATGTTATGAAAACTTCAACGAAGGAATCCTTGGGAAACACAACAAACACACTATTCAATATACTGATTGAAATAAACGCTTATATCATAAATTATTTAAATCAGTAAATCAGCATTTAATCATCATTAGCTTGATTGAAACTTAGCAAAAATATTCTCGACCAGTGACTGAAAAACAAGGCATGTGACAGCTCTTTTTGAATGGCGGTGGTGATAGAGCTGTCTAGTAACCCAAAGGTTAATGATCTGAAGGGATAAAACATAAAAAGAAAAGTCTGATATCCATTTTCACTGTGGTGTCCTTGAGAAAGACACGCTCAAAAGTTGCTCCAAGAAAATATCCCTGGGCAAATATTACATATCAATCTGTTTAGGTAAGAAAGCATCTGCTAAAAGATTAAGACAACTATATTTGGGACATCTGTGCAGACTGTGTATGTTAGTGTGCAGGGTGTGTAAGAAAGGACAACTAAATACCTTTAGATTATTTATCTGTATGGGTAATTTGTTCCTGCAGTTTTGTCCTCCTCTACAGAGGAACTTCATTACATTAAATCAGTTTAAGGGCAACATATTACACAACTGACACTGACACCACGAATGTAAAGATTTTGCTGTGGTTCAAGTTCAACATTGCATGCCACTTGCAGAGTAGATATTTAATGACAATTGGATTGAAGAACCTGATGGTTTGAGGAATCCCCATAGTTACTGGTAAACACCATATCAGGGTGGATCTGCCATTCTGCACCATGAAGTTCTTAAAGATAATGGTTCTTTATTGTCATTTGGTTTCACGAAGGACACATGAGACCAGCTAGTCTCTGTTCATGAAGGACACACTGTAGAAATTACTATTGTTGTAATTAAATATTTGCTCAGTTATCACCAAAGCTCTCTCTGTTTTATTGTATATGCCTCAGAAGTCTGTCTGAAATCAGTTTTGTGAGGTGCCTTCGTGTGCAAACGCCGCCTGCAAAGTCATTTCCTAATAGGGCAGTGAGGGTACAAGTCAGCTACCTAAGTTTTCAGACACAGGCACACTAAATGCTTGATAAATAATAGCTAGTTGAAGTTTGAATTCTCCATAAAATCAAATCAATTCAGTCTTGTGAAGTGATATGATAGCTATTGTATGTGGAACAAATTGAAATGTAAGTCATTTACAGAAAAAGATTTCCCTCCCACTGCAGTTCTCAAGTCTCATTTTCCATTTGGCTTGTTCGTGTTTGCTTATGCGATTTACATCCGTGACATAAAACCCGACACAAAACATCAAGGTTTTTTAAGTTGAATGTGAGTGTATAGGAGGTTTTGAGAGGAAAAAGAGAAAATTACAGCAATTGCATGGCAGGAGAGCTGTGCCCCTAATGATGTGTTTGGCCTTGAGCTCAGTGGAGATGAGAAACAAGAGAAACATCCAATTACTCTCAATCAGTGCATTAGTGCTAATCAAGGGGAAGAACATGACAGCGAATACTGTGGAGAAATGGTCAGGATGAAAATGTTCTATGAATTAGGCATGTCTATATCCGACATTTAAATGAGACTAAACATATAACGTTGGCTTGACAAAGTTAACGTTTATAACTGTTATTGTGCATTCCTGTAGCTCAAACAGTAGAGCGTTGGCGCTTGCAACGCCAAGGTCATGGATTCGATTCCCAGGGAAAGCAAGAACTGATAAGAATGTAAATGTGTACCTTGAAATGCAATGTAAGTCGCTTTGGATAAAAGCATCTGCCAAATGCATAATTGTAAATGTAAATTAATGTATAAACGTGCTAATGTACACACTCAGTTCACTAAAGGTATCCAATTGGTCCAATCAAAAAGTAGCATTGATTGTTAAAAGTCACTGGAATGGGAGGCGGATGAGCTAAGGAAGCTAAAGGTAACAGCCTTTAGCATCAGTTGCTAGTGTGCCTCTTGAGATCAGGGGAGTGAGGTTTAACAGCACAGATATTTACTCGCTAGTCTCTGTTACACTACCCACCGCCTATCCTACACCCATTCAAATCTCATACTAGAGTTGTCAAAAAGTTCCGACTTCGGTACAAAGTCAGTATTGAAATTTAAAAATGTGAAGATACCAGCATTTCCCTGTTGCATTTTGACCGCTGTTGAAAGGATTCTTAAACACCTCTGATTGTCTATTGTGTTCTCGCGCTGAACATATACTGTATATCTGTGATTGGCTACAATGATCAACAATGATTGATGTTCTTCACTGCGCGCTTACAAGCTTCAAACGCTCCCATGTGTATCTGTCTAAATGCTCGACGAAGAGCGTCAAATCAACATGTTTTTGAAGTGTTGATCATTGTAGCCAATCACAGCCATATATGTTGAGCACGTCAACACAATGGCCTATCAGAAGCGTTTAAGAATCCATTTTACACAGCGGGAAATGCTGTTATCGTCACAATTAAAAAATTTCAGTACCAACTTGGTAATGAAGTCAGTACTTTTAACAACTCTTTCTCATACCAATTTAAAACTATTTTACATTTTGTTGTAAAATTCTGCAATAATAAAAAAAAAAAAAATTGCGATCTGCTTACGCTCAAGTGACGACTGAACTTGCAAAATATTTTCTATAAGTGATATATTTTCATTTTCACATCACACAAATTCATTCAAAATCACCTCCTGGTAAAATACCTTTCCCATGAGATCGGGTTTGTTCAGACTTAAATCTATCTTCAACATGAGTATGTATATTAGTCATATTACCTTTATAATTCATAAGAAAACAAACAAAAAATGGTCGACAAGCCTTCCTATTCTAGTTTATAATTCTTAAATGAACTACGCTCTATAAGTCTAAAGTACAGGCTTAAGCCAACCTTCACTGTCTGAAAACAGCTTCTTCTAACAGTGATGAACACATTCAAGATGTTTTTCAGGATCTTTTATAAAATACTTTACACAAAGTTGTGTACAAATGATGTTACAGAACTAGTTGTGCAAACTTTGTGACCCATGTACAGGAGGCCAGATGGTGCTGCATTCCCAGCACCAGCTGTTCCTTCGAGAGCCATAGAAACCGCTTCTTCTAATGAGAGGTTTTACACACATACTGATATTCTGCTGCTAGTACACTGAGAGGCAGACCTTTGCTTTCATTAACATTTGCCCAGTATGGGTATACATATTCAAAATTACAACAACCACTAAGCAGGTTTTTGCTTCTCAAGGCCAGTGACAGTCTCTAGACCAATTCATTTGAACTCAGTCTTGGTCTTAAAAGATTCCTGCCTCAGGCAGTACATCCACTGCCTTGTTGCTATATTTGGTGTATTGATTTAAGCAGCATAGTGAATAATAGAGTTGGGAACAAAGACCTTTTCCATTGTGTAAAAAAAATACTGTACAGTACTTGAACCAAATGTTTGTGTGGATGTCCATTGTATGCATGTATGTGGAGTATTTATGTATCAGTCAGTCAGCATAATCAGAAATTAGCCATAGGTCTGTGAATAATCGGTTTGAACCAATCAACTCACACAGTCACTGAATTAGTTGGAGCGGATGTTCTTCATCAAGAATTAAAAGAATTGTTAATGAAATTATTAAGGAACTAAAACCATTGCAATCAGAGAAAAAAAGCTACCCATCCCTAGTGAATAAGGTCACAGCTAGAAGCGATTTTAGACTGATGGAGAATTTCCTGCATTCTTTTCCTGGTGAGAGTACTAAAAGAGCATTTAAATGACAGGAAGACTGCAGGGAAAGTTCAGTGTGGCTGTTACTGTCTGCATATGGTTAAACTGCAGTGTTGGCCCCATTAGAACACCACTGTCTCTCCATGTCAATCGATTTAGTGGCTCGCTTGGTTTGTTTTCACGCTGGTTGGCTGCTGCAACGGCTCCTTTCATCTCTAGGTTATCACCAATACACATTGCATTCAGCACGATGAGCTTGAAAGCACATTCTCTAGCAGGGCTGGACTGGCCATCGGGCATACCGGGCATTTGCCCGGTGGGCCGACGTGCTTTTTGGGCCGATACAGATCATTCTTTAAAAAAAATATTAAAAAAATGTTTTGTCTAAACGGCCCATAATACTCGTACATCGGCGGCCCATTCGTTTAGTTTTGCTTAATTGGCGGCGCTGGGATCTTTGTGCCGGTGTAATGCATTGGACAAAAAAAGTCAGCGTAGGTTTTTTTTTTTTTTTTTTTTAACACACTGGCCCATGAAACACGTAGATCAGCGGCCCATTGGTTCTTTTCTTGATTGGCACTGGGCTGGTCCAATCACATTTTTAAACTCCTCCCCTTTGGGCTTTGAGTGCGCGTGCAGTGTCAGTGTGTATCTGTCAAAATAGTCAGAGATGGAGAAGAAACGCAAGGAATGTGCAGAGAAATAGCGTGAAAAAAAAGAAAAGGCCCTTCAAGTGTCTGATGAGGATATTGAGGAGGATCAGGAGAGAATGAGTGAGTGTAGAGAACTGTGGTAAGCAGAACTAGGCAACTTTCAGAACACTGAGGCGATGAGTGTAGGAACCCATCACCCAGCTACGCATTATTTACACATCGGCATAGTTGATGATTACGCATTTTATTAGAATTGTAATGAGACGCGTTTGTAAACCATGTTTTCCGCCAAAATAAAAGATCATGTGTTTATCTCTTTCAAGCATGGAAATTAGTACAAAACTAATTATGAAAGTTCCTTTTATTTTTTAGTGCATTTGTTTTACAATATATGGCTATAACTGTCATGGAATTAATATTATAACTATTATTATGTAGTAGTGTGATGCAGACAGACACTATATCACAGCTAAAAGAGTTTGAGTTTTTCTTTGTTCAATTTGCACACTGATTTTGCGTTGGAGCTCTTAATTTTTAACTCTCAAAGTGCACCAGATTGATGAATTTAACATTAAAAAGCACAATTTTTTCTTACGGGGGGCTCCCCCGAACCCCCCTGAAGAGACAGAGGTCCACTCACCACAGATTTACCAAAAATCCTTTGTCAAACACTGGTATTGCTATGCCAATGCAGTTTATAGCTTGTTTTAGGATTCATCATTGTGGAGTAGTTCGATTGTATTTTACAATTAGTAGTTATTTCATCTATTAACTATTAATTATCTATTACTCATTCCTACTCACTCAACAGGCTACATGGCATTAGTGGTTTTAATAGGAGTTAGTATACATATTCAGGGACATGAAAAGATCGGTTGTGTTTATGATTATATGTAGTGGGCCAGTCTGGGCCAAAATGCCCGGGCCGATTTTTAGTCCCAGTCCAGCCCTGTTCTCTAGGAATACGCAGTTCTCTATGGCATCAACGTAACATGCCATAAGCCTTACAGACCCAGATCAGTTCTTAAATGCATTTCAATAAAGAGCTTCTAATGGGAAGTGAATAACTGAAGTCTTTTCAGAAACATATAAGCGGATTATTGGACACTGTTAGAGGTTCAGAAGACTGTCTCAAAGCCTGTCTCCAGGATGTTCATTTGGTTCAGCAAAATTTACTTTAGCTATTTTGCATTTATGTAGCCAAAGATTACTGCTGTTATGACTTTAGAAAATCATTTTGTAATCTAAAAGTTATTGAACTTAAAAAAAAATGTAATTCTGTAATACAGTATGTCATGATGTCAAAACACTGCAAGTTGTTTTGTCATTTACATTACATACACTCATTGGCATTTATGGTTCCATGAAGAACCTTTAACTTACATGGCTCCTTTCCATTCCACAAAAAGTTATTTACAGTGGATAAAGGTTCTTTAGATTTTAAAATGTTCTTAAAAATAAAAAAAAAATTCAGTTTCTTTTAAGAACTGTTCAGTTGATTTTTTGGATTGTGCACTGGACTGTATTCCATGTTTGCTGTAATACTGGATTACAGTTTTTCTCTGTGGAATCACTGTCCACGGGTTCCAGCACACATTACAGTCTTCCTCATTTCAAGCTTTTATTCAGATGAAATCCAGTTAGTTACAACATGGTTCATGCAATTTCACTTTCACAAGAGGGGCAAAAAGTAAATTGCTTGAATATTTATGACTTTCCCGAAAAGTAGATATTTTATTCCAAAATACTAGATACTGAATTAAACATTTTTTTTTTCAACAGGATGACATACTAAAGTCTACTGGCCATTTTCTTTTTCTTTTTTTTTTTAAATAAGAGACGAGCCCTTCAATATGTCCCGACCCTAATTTTTAGTTTCAACTGGAAATTAGAGTGTCTTTTACAAGTGCTAATTTTGGACCCTTCACATGAGCAGAACATGCAGAGTGATCCGTCACAGCACTGCCACTGCCACTACCTATCAGCATCATTTTAAATAACATTTTCTCTTATTGCTCTGAGAGCAATCCTGATGAATTCAATTATACATTGCACTTTTATTAGAGTCGCTGAAGGGCGCCCATGGGCTCAGCTTTATTTATCTGTTAAAGAGTCGTTCTCTGGCATCGCTTTCTCTCTAAGAGGAACGCACACAGTTCAGACAACAATCTAATAAATCTCACATAAACCTTGATGCGGCCTATTGCCGCTATCTTTGCATTCAGAGCGACAGACCCATTTGCTTTATTGATGTTTTAGCACTAACACGTAGACAGATCTTTATTCTGAGAAGGCTGAAAACATTAGCCCTGCTTTCAGAATTACGACAGAGTAGGAGGACAGAAAGACAGAATTGTTGAGTTAATGCTATTATGCATTCATAGGATAGTGGCACAAATGAAAGGAATAGTTCTGTCATCAATTGCTCACCCTCATGTCGTTCCAAACCCATATGGCTTTCTTTCTTCTGTGGAACACAAAAGGAGAATATCTGAAGACTTTATTGGACACAAAAATAATGAACATGGACTGAAGCTTTCAAGCTTCAAAAAATGAACATAAAAGTAGTGCACTATTCCAAGTCTTCTGCGGCCATATGATAGCTTAGTGTAATGCAATGATACGTTTCAAAGAAACAAGAATTCCAGTTTAGGAATTACCCATTCAGACCAGATCAACCGATTCAAGCAACTCAAATGACTGATTTGTTCACTAACATCACTTTGATTTGTTCACTCTTTCTCTCACAAAACTATTGTATCCCCATAGAGTAAAACAAATCTGCATTTTCAAATATATTTGGAAATAAATGGACTTTCAATAAAACTTGGCTGCCTATACAGTAGAAAGGAGGAAAACAAAAAAGTTTTAAATCAGTGCTACCTGACTAAAGAAAAAAGGCTGTTGTCATCCTCTTTGCCAAACAGGTATAGGAAAACTACAACACCCATAATGCACTGGGCATATTGCCATCCAAGGCCACTCCCTCCAGTCTGCTGTGAATACGCTTGGCCAGAGTCAAATACTGCCTTGCTTTAGTTTTAAGCAACTAACTTTTAGTCATACATTTGTTGACTTGTATTGTTCCCGGGTGCAAGAATTCAAAGAGTGAGCGTTTAGCGGGAGTTACCTTCGGTTTTCAGTGAAGAATCCAGTGTGTTGTAGGCTGTGGCTAAAGGCTGCAAGGAAGCTTAAATATGGAGAGAACACTGCATTGGAACATCTGAAAAACATTTGTGTTTGTAGTCAACGTTTCAAACTGGATGACCACAAACACAGTCGCTGCTTCCGAAATCGAATATTTCAATATTATATATGCGAAAGAGTAGTACATCCGAATACATACGGTGCATCCGAAATCTCAGTCTGAGTAGGTGCTACTGTACATCTAAATTTGAAGTTACTTAGTGACCGTTAAAAAAGTATGTTCTATGTAGTATGAATGTGTGTAGTATGAATGTAATTCGGACTACGTCCACCATGTTGTCATTATCACATGATCTACCGGTGTCAATTACGTCACTTTACTGCCATTCACAAATCCTCTCCCGTGGCCTCATGGGATAGTAAAGTGCCTGTACACTTCAGAATCTCACCGGAAGTAGTAGGTTTCGCTTACTGTTTTTCGAATGCTATAAGACAGAGAACGAGTAAACATTTTTAATTTACATTAACCAACCATTTTGACAATATTACACTCATATTTTTATACATATCTTATACTTATATTTTTAAACATAGTTTTTGGTTAATCATGTTTTTATTGTCCAAAATATATTTTAAAAGCAACATTTTGAAGTCACCTAAATTGTATTTTAAGATTTAAAATGAAATTTCTTGACCCTTGAAGTACATTTTCAAATATATTTGGCCATTTCAAAAGTTTAAATAATACGTATTTTAAATATGAAAAGATAACAGCAAGCCAAACTTTTTACAACAACATACTGTATATTTTGAGCAGAAAAAAAAACAAAACTATTTTGCCGGATGGGATGGATTCAGAAGTTTTATAGATACCTCTTATTACACATTTATGGTGCTTTTGCACTCTTTTTAAAGTTTGAAAGCTTCAGTCCCCATTAGTTGTAATTGCATGGAAAAGAGCGACCAGTACAGTCTTCAAAATTTCTTCTTTTGTGTGACAGGATTGATGACAGAATTTTAATTTTGGGTGAACTATCTCTTTAATATGATTTAAACAAAATCTTACAGCGAAACTAATGGCTCCATTTTCACACTAAACACAACATTGGCACATACAAGCATAATTATATTTGAGAATATATGAACGCTACTGCTTCAAGAAAACAGATGTAAATGTCAACTCATATTGTCATTTAGTCATTATTTTATGGCCTGGTCCTGTGTGTGAGGCATATTGATGAGTAGTAATAAGAAAGAAAAAAATAGCTAATTCCTTCCTGCCATATTGAACACATCAATCATCATGATGAATATGTTACTGATTTCAAATTCTAATGAAACAAGGATGGGGTTTGTATTGATCCGTAGTGTGAATCTATCAGAGTAAAAATGAGGTCCGAACGGAAACTAGGTTTCATTATGACATAATAACAGAGAATGAATGATCACAGGGTGCTAGGAAAAGAAATTAGCTTTGACCTTTTGCGTGGTCTATAGGTTTGAATCAGTAGTTTTCCTCATCTACAGTCAAACCAAGAATGTTCCTTCCCTAAAGGCTGAGGCAGCTTGCAAAATGAATAATAATTTCTCTGTAAAAAAGACAACAATTTTCCATAGGTTGGACTAGTCTCATTGACCCTGTAGGTCGATGCTGAAACTGCACACTATGGGTCTCATTCATGAAACATTCGTAAATATACGAGTAAATATGAGAGTGATTTGCGCGTAAAGAGACCTTCCCGAAAACTCATCTCCTGATTCACAAATACTTCGTAAACGTCAGATGTGATAGTGAAATGTGTGTGTGTGTTAATGAATTCCAATCATTCGTAAATGGGACGCGTGTGCACGCTAATTCTCAATTACCATAAATCCCGCCCATTAAATCCGACTGACAACTATTTATGGACATCATATCATGACACCAAACGAAGGATTTCAACATGTTTTCTCAAAAACGAATGAAAAAGAAAAAATTCTCAGATGCAGAAATCAAAGTTTTATTATCAGAAGTTCATTCAAAACACCACATTTTATTTTAGGCTACATGTAGGCTATAGTGGCGTATCAGGTCCTAAAAAAAAGGAAGCTTGGCAGCATATTACAGATGCAGTTAGTGGAGGTTCATTTGTTAATCAAACAGTCCCAGAACCATATGTAATTACTATATATAATATTTTTTCAAAATGCTGTGTAAATATGTACCCGATTAAGGTGAATTAAAATGCAGCCTTAGTTATTGATGAGCAAAACGTTAGGATGTTAAACTCACTATTTACGGGCTGGGAGCAGGTGTAGTTCCCTTTCGTTGTCACTCCGAGTTCCGTTGGAGGATGACGAATGGGGTTTTCGCATAGAAAGCCTTTCAACTTCGACTATTACAAAACGAGCCAATGGCAAAGAAATGCCATGGGTCTGCGGAATTTGCATAGCGTAACTCCACCCCACCTCGTGGGTATAAAGCGGAAGACGCCGCAACATGCAGATATGTTTTCGCTTCGGAGCCAAGGCAATCCCTTCGCTCCACAAGCCATCTCTGAACTGTCAGCTGTTACAAGACGAGATTCTCCGGTGTTGGTGTGACGGCGATCTCCCAGCGAGTGCATACTTCCTGCTTATCTGTGTAGTGGTTTGCCAGTGAGTGTGTTTCTCCCTGGGCGCTTCAATACCAAGGTTTCCTCTCTGAAAGAGCTTGCACGTGGCACGTCTTTTTAAAGATGCCTCCCCCGTGCACTTCTGGTTGCGGTGGTTTCGTGTCTGACTCTGATGGGTACGAGCGCTGTCTAGTGTGTTTGGGCATTGATCACGCTAGATTGGCGCTCGTGGATGACTCATGTTCTCTCTGTGGGAACATGACCATCGCGTCACTACGGTCGAGACTCAGTGATCTCGCAAGAGTGAGAGTCCCCTCACCCACACCCCGATCTACTGACTCTAGAAATAGAGCTAGTACTTCGGCTGGTGGCCAGGGTGACCTGAGGGTGACGGTGTGGAACAAAGCGCCGACTATCAGTCCGTGCTCTGCACCTACCCCTCTCGTGACGGTGCCCGTTAGTGTCCAGGGGATTCCCGCGGGTCCATCTTCGGATGCCCCGCGTGTTTCCTTTGGCGCTACAGAGGATGATGCGATGTCCATTGCAGCATCACAAGGTGGGCAGGATTCATTGGATGATGACTCGACAGCGCTGCCTCCTTCGGGTGTGCAGTCGTTTGTCGAGTCGGACCCCGAGATGACTGCCATGCTTACCCGGGCGGCCGCGAGCATCGGGTTGGAGTGGACTCATCCGCCCCGTCCCGAGCACTCGCGGCTAGATGATTGGTTTTTGGGTGCGGCTGCGGATTCACGTCCGCAGCCAACCCCAATTCCTTTCTTCCCGGATGTGCATGATGAGATCTCGAAGTCCTGGAAGTCTCCCATGTCTTCCCGTGACCGCTCGTTGATTTCATCCGCCTTTCCTCCCCTCGATGGAGCAGCTGCCCGTGGGTACACTGGGCTCCCCCCGGTTGAACGCTCTGTTGCGATGCAACTGTGTCTTCAGAGTGCTTCTTCTCGTGGCGAGCCTAAGCACCCATCCAAAGCCTGTAGGTACTCGTCTACGTTAGTGGCGAAGTCCTACAGAGCGGCGGGACAGGCGGCTGCTTCGCTGCATGCTATGGCCACTCTGCAGGTCTACCAGGCCCAGGTGCTCAGAGACATGCACGAGGGTAGGACAGAGCCAGGGCTCTTTGATGAGCTGCGCGCCGCCACCGACCTCGCTCTCCGGGTGACGAAGGTGACCGCACGCTCCCTGGGTTTGGTGATGTCCACAGCCGTGGTCCAGGAGAGACACCTGTGGCTGAACCTGGCTGACATGAAGGATGCCGAGTGGTCTCGGCTGCTCGACACCCCCATATCCCAGGCCGGCCTCTTCGGCGGTGCAGTTGAGGACTTTGCCCAACAGTTCTCGACTGCTCAGAAACAGACTGAGGCTATTAAGCTCATCCTGCCCCGCCGACCCGCTGCTGCCTCCTCCCAGTCGGCCGGGCAGGTCACTCAGTCTGTTCGCCACCGAGGACGCCCTCCTGCGGCTCCCGCCCCTCCCACGGTGAACATGATTTCACCAAGTACCACATGTTCCTGGATCAACATCTTTGTTGATCCTGGATCAACTTTCCAATCAACCAATCAGATTTGAGGGACAAGTTTACAGTTTATGTCAAGTTAAGGCTTAGAACCAGGGTGAAGTACTTAAACATCAGTGCTATTCACCTTTCATTACCCTCTGATTTTAGGGAAAAGTTATGGGTAGGGTTAGGTTTAGGGGTAGGGATTGGTTAAGGACTACATTTTGGGACAGGAATGTTGATCCAGGATCAACAAAATATGTTGATCCAGGACCATGTCTTACTTGGCAAAATCACGGTGACCCCCCTCCCACCCAGCCCAAGCAGCAGCCTTCACCCGGGCCCGGTCGTGGAGGAAGCCGCAAGAAGGCGTCCCAGCCCTCTCCAGCCCCGCCCCCCGCTAAACGCCGGGCCAAGCGGCGCTCCTGAGACGGGCTGCTCAGGGATGTCGACTGTTACTTCTCAGGAGGTGGTAGCAGGACCACTCCTTCCCCCGGTGGAGGGCCGGGGGAGAATCTTTTGTTTTCCACTCCCCGCTGCTCACCCCCGGGTGGGCAGCACCCCAATGTGGTTAAAGAAAGAAGTAACATGTCCATCCCTGAGCACACAGAGTTCACGGACGACACGGAGCGCCGCCCCCGGGCCGTGCTCCCCTCGTCCTCCTTTGTCCCAGAGCCGGAAGACAGTGCGCACCGTCCCCGGACCGTGCCGCTCTCATCCCCCTCTGTCGCCAGCCCCCTGGCAGAGCAGACCCCCGTGGAACGTTCATGCTCACTCTCGAGATCAGCTCTGCGAACACAGGGACTTGGTGCTCCGCCACGTAGCCCGTCTGGGCCTTCGGGTCAACTGGGAGAAGAGCAAACTTTTCCCCGTGCAGAGGATCTCTTTTCTCGGTATGGAGATCAACTCGGTCGCCATGTCCGCGCAGCTTACGAGCGAGCGCGCGCGCGCAGTCACTGCTGACTTGCCTGAGACAGTTCGAGGGCAAGAGTGCGGTTCCACTGAAACTGTTTCAGAGGCTCCTGGGGCATATGACATCTGCAGCCGCGGCAACGCCGCTCGGATTGCTTCATATGAGACCGCTTCAGCTTTGGCTTCGCGACCGAGTCCCGAGGTGGGCATGGCAGCACGGCACTCTCCAAGTGCCAGTTACTCCGACTTGCCGTCAAACCTTCACCCCGTGGTCGAACCTCAGTTTTCTACGGGCCGGAGTGCCTCTGGAACGAGCTTCGCCCCAGGAGCCTCTGAAACAGTTTTATTCCCTGACCGAGGGCACGCTCGGTATGGATGCACTGGCGCACAGCTGGCCGGTGGGCCGCAAATATGCGTTCCCCCCAGTGAGCCTTCTTGCGCAGACCCTGCGCAAGGTCAGGGAGGACGAGGAGCAGGTCTTGCTGGTTGCGCCGTATTGGCCCAACCGAACCTGGTTCTCCGAACTCATTCTCCTTGCGACAGCACCTCCCTGACCCATACCTCTGAGTAGAGGCCTCCATTTCAGCCCGAACCCGACGGGCCCCGACTTATTTACGCTTCTAGGGCCGGGCTTCGGGCCAATTTTCACGTCATAGTTCACACGCGGGCCGGGCCTCGGGCCTGTTTTAGGCTTATCTTTTTTTATAGCCTATTTTAGACATTCCTTAAAATAAAATATGAGAAGATGACGATTGAAAAGCAAACATTGAAAGACGTTTTATAACCTATCACACTGACATGACTGACACATGACAGTCTGCTCACGCACACAGGTTTCCCGGCGGCGCGATCTGAGATTCGCGCCACCGGCTCGTTCTGTATTTAGTGTCCCGGTAGCGAGCGTGACTTCAGCGCGGCTGGAAAAAGTACGACCGGATTAAAACCTTCCACTGTGGATGCTGTGCTTTTTCTTTACGACGCTCTGAGACTGTTCTTAGCCATGTTAGAAGGTTGTTTTTTGTTTGATTGGACTTTATCTTCATGAGTCTGTTGGAAACTATTGGAAATAAGAATGGACATGTTCTGTAGTGAAGACTTGATTTTTGAGGTAAGATAACCATGTTTGTTTTTAATGTAATTTATTTGATTTGTTTAGATTGCATTCTCTGTATTGTATTGTATAAACTCATTTAGTTTGGGAGCGCTGAGCAGCAGACCAGTTTGCCTCAGCTTTTTAAAAAATGACAATAAACGTTTAAACAAACGTTAACTGTCTGTGTGATATGCTTAAGTTGTTTTATATATATATTGATTTTATTGTAGCCAAGTAAAGTGTTGATTTGAGAGGCTATAAATGGATCAAACATGTTTAACTCACTGTCGGCTGCTTGGTCGTCATAAAAAAAACAAAAAAAAAACGTTTTTTAAAATTAACTTTATAAAGAAATGAAAATAAACTTACCGGTAAATACTTTGCCATTGAGAACAAAACATGTCTGTTTTACTGACTGCAACATAGGGCAGGCTGTGTATCTTCTTTTTTTCTTTCTTTTTTTTAACGGGCTCGGGTCGGATTTGGGCTGATCATTCTGATGAGCTGTCGGACACGGGCCGGGCTAGGGCCTGAGCGTCTCGGGCCAGGGCCTAGATTTGAGGCCCGTGCAGGGCTCTGCCTCTGAGGAAGGACCTACTTTCTCAGGGACGGGGAACCCTGTGGTACCCTTGTCCCGTCTCTGGAGCCTCCACGTGTGGCTCCTGGATGGGACGAGGCAGGTTTGAGTACCCTACCACCAGCGGTGGTGGCTACCATCACTTCCGCTAGAGCATCGTCCACGAGACACGTCTACGCGTTGAAGTGGAACCTCTTCGTCAACTGGTGCTCTTCTCACCGAGTAGACCCCCGGAAATGTTTGATCAGCGTCGTGCTTTCCTTCCTTCAAGAGGGGTTGGAGCGAAGGCTGTCTCCCTCCATCCTCAAGGTCTATGTCGCCGCTATTGCCGCACAGCATGATCTTATAGAAGGTAAGTCGGTGGGGAAGCACGACCTGATCGTCAGGTTCCTGAGAGGAGCAAGGAGATTGAATCCTCCTCGCCCTCCTCTCGTGCCCTCTTGGGACCTCGCAGTGGTTCTATCTGCCCTGCGGAGTGCTCCCTTTGAGCCTTTGCAGTCAGTCGAGCTTAACTTCCTGTCTATGAAGACAGCGCTTCTGACTGCATTGGCCTCAATCAAGAGGGTAGGGGACCTGCACGCATTCTCCGTTGACGAAGTGTGCCTGGAATTCGGGCCGGCTTACTCTCACGTGATCCTGAGACCCCGGCCTGGATATGTGCCCAAGGTTCCTACCACTCCCTTCCGGGACCAGGTGGTGAACCTGCAAGCGCTGCCCCCGGAGGAGGCAGACCCAGACTTGGCACTGCTCTGTCCAGTACGTGCTCTCCGCATCTATGTAGACAGAACGCAGTGTTTCAGCTCTTTGTCTGTTATGGTGGGAAGCTGAAGGGAAAGGCTCTCTCCAAGCAAAGGCTTTCTCACTGGATAGTGGACGCCATTGCTTTGGCACACCAGCAGCAAGGTCGACCTTGGTGTGACTGCCCACTCCACCCGGAGTGTGGCGTCCTCTTGGGCTCTAGCGCATGGCGCCTTGCTAACAGACATCTGCAAAGCTGCAGGCTGGGCGACACCCAACACATTCGCCAGATTCTACAATCTCCGAGTGGAGCCAGTGTCCTCTCATGTACTCGCTTCAACCAGCTAGTACCGGACCCGCTCAGGTGTCTTCACTTGCTCGCCATTCCACTCCTCGGACTGGATACGTGCGATATTCTCCTCAGGTGAGCTTCCCCGAAAGCCCTGAGTTCCTCCAGCACTCCTGACGTCGGCGCCAGTGTCTATTGCCTGTGCGTCGGCTAGGTGCCTCCCGTGTGCATGGTACCTCCTCTGAGCTACCCCCACATGTGTATTTCCACTTTAAGCCTCTCTGAGCATGTGTCTTTCCCTTGGAAAGCCACCTTGCCACCCCTGGGGTTGAAATATTCCACCTGCGGCTGGACACCCCAGTGATTCCCCATATGCATCCCTCGGGTCATATGTGTATTCTCCCCCTCTGGGTTGGCAGTAATTGCATATTCCCCTAAAATCTTGGGATATGCTCCCCAGTGTACCTTGGTATTCCTGTGCTAAATTGGAGTCCTTCGTCCATGCCAGCTTCACGACAGGGATCTCAGATTACGCAGGGCACTGGAAGACAGCTGAGAAGGTGGCGTGATTAGACTGGTATCCCCATTCGTCGTCCTCCGACGGAACTCGGAGTGACAACGAAAGGGAATGTCTCGCTTACGGATGTAACCCTCGTTCCCTGAGTAGGGAACGGAGACGTTCCGTCTTCTTGCCACTTCCGCTGTACCGCGGGGATCGCCTGAGCTCAGTCTTGGCTCCTCAGCGATTAAACATATCTGCATGTTGCGGCGTCTTCCGCTTTATACCCACGAGGTGGGGCGGAGTTACGCTATGCAAATTCCGCAGACCCATGGCATTTCTTTGCCATTGGCTCGTTTTGTAATAGTCGAAGTTGATAGGCTTTCTATGCGAAAACCCCATTCGTCGTCCTCCGACGGAACGTCTCCGTTCCCTACTCAGGGAACGAGGGTTACATCCGTAACCGAGACGATATCTTTCGTACCAACTAACATTTGGAAAATATGAACATTTTAATGAATCCGAAAGTTTACGCCAGAACCACACGATTTACACACGATTTACACAAAAATTTGTTCTGCTCGTGTTTCATGAATGAGACCCTATGTTTCCCAAAATAATCTTTTCCCATTAAACAACATTCAGAAGTCCTAAAAAACGGTTTAGCTCCAAACTAATCAAACCTGTAACTCTCTAGTAATTCTGAAGTCCTTAAGTAGCTTGTTCTTGTGTGTTTGAATAGGAGGTAATTAGAATGAGAGCAAAACTCGGCAGGAGCTCAAGGGCCAGATTTGAGAAACCCTGTCCTAATCAAACACACCCAATTAAACTCATCAGCTCTTGAAGGGCCAGTGTCCTGCAGAGTTTAGCACCAACCCCAATTAAACACACCTGAAGCAGCTAATCAAGGCTGTTCTTTTAACAACTGTCCACGTACACATTGTACGATTTTGGGTGATTCCTGTGGTTGTGGCTCCTAATCGGTAGTCCTATTTCGTACAGTGAGAGAGGTTCAAAGACGGCCGTTGTCACGGTCTTGCGACCAAACATAGTCAGTGTCAGAAATTGATCCTGATCATCTCACAGTGTGTTTGTTGCTAACATCTACCTTTACTGACCAGCCAATAAATATGGAACACAATATGCCGTATTGATCAATGCGACATGACCCAAAAACTTTTAAAAACAACTAACCTTGAGCTCCATTTCCTTCTTTTCCCTAGCCATGACTGCATCCATATTTTCCTCTTTCGCTTCCTCTTTTTTTCAGCGCACATAAAAACCACAATTGCCAAAGTGCAATTCATCTTCCTCTATTTGTTTACCACTAGCGCATGCTGATGACGTTTTATTCTTCTATACTAACTTGCGTCGTAGCCTACTATTCAATAGATGTCACCATCGTACAGTCTACATACATGTCGTACAGTGTGATTTGTAATGATCTTATAGGAGGCAGCAGGCACTTATCTGTAGCAGGCATAAGTCTTCAATCTCGTCTTGACTTCCAGGCAGGTGTGTTGAGGTAAGTTAGAGATAAACTCTCTAGGACGTTGGCCCAACAGGAAAAGGACTGGACACCTGGGTCATAAACTCATTAGAAGAAATGTGTCAGGTAAGGAAGACTTCCAAAATGTGCATTGTAGAAACATTATCTGCAAAGCTCTTATGGCTGTGCAGCCTATAACATTGACGTTCAGGATAGTTAACACTGAAGGTTTTGAGAATGTGCAGGTTTTCGTAGTGTCATCATTGCATAATTTTGCATGTTCAGAGTGATTAGTCACATGGCATTTGCAGCTTAGTTGCAGTCCGTAGATTTTCCTCTTTGTCGCCATATCTGTTCGAAACCTGCAATTGCAGTTATTCGCAGAATTATCAACTTTACGTGAGTTGTGCCTCGGCACGGCACAGCGTGGATGAACACAATGTTTGAGGAGAGTGTGAGGCTGTCAGTCGCCGCTCCGGTGTGGATATTACTGGCATTCAGAATCACAGATTATTCTTTTTGGAACATAAGAATTTTCACCGGAAAATGTCATCTGAACAAGTAAGTAACATCCATTTTTGTTCTGACCAACTAAGGGAAAAAAAGCATTGCAATAAATCGCGCTGATTAATTCTAACGATCGCTTATGTCTTATCCTGTCCAGCAGAAAAAAAGCCGTCTCTGCGTCCACTTTGAACCCCACTTCAAAACACAGAGTTCACGCCACCTTTCAAAAGCCCTTCCGACATTATCCTTGTTTTCGCATGGGCCGGTTGCAGTCTCTTTTTTTCTGTAGCCACTCCGAAGTCCGAAGTCACATTTTACAATGGGTGAATCTCCAGTTGTCACTGGTGATTGTCGTTTGAACCTTTCTGGATCCGCCATCAAATTGATAAGTTTAATAATATAAAATGCTGTGAGAAAAGGCTATAAATCTCCACCTCCAGCATCATTACACGCACTTTAGCCTTTTACTAGCCGAGACTCTTCTTTATGTGTACAGATGTGACGAATTGATGCAAAGACATGCTCGAATTTCCTGCTTAAATCAACCAGTATCACTGGAATTAAAAACATTATTATAAGCTTGCCGTTTTGAATCGAGCTAAGGCAAGCAGATAGTTTTGAACACTGGCTGGTTATGTACTTGCTGAAAAAAAAATGTTTTGGATAATTTTTAACCCCAAAAAATGTACGGACTGGAGCTTTAAATGAATTAGAAAGAACTGAAAGCCCACGAGTAATGATTCATACTCCCATCCTAGCAACACCTTCAGGCAGCTGTTTTCAATCTAGGTAATAGACATGCAAATAGAGGTCCAATCTGCTTGAATATGTAAGACCAAATGGTTGGTTAAGCACATTCCAAGAGCATATTTCAAATTGCTTACAAAACATTACAAAAGTAGTATTCTATCATAAATCAGGCTAAAACACTTTTAATTTTAGTCCTACATAATACTTGTTAGCAGTGCTTCTCAACACACTTCCAAGGGGGCCCCAAATATAAAACAACATAAAAAGCATGATATTTTTTTTTATTTGTTCTCTCAAGGACTGACGTTTTATATAAAATCCTTGAAAACATTGTTACCGTGAGGGAAATTGTGATTCCCTTTCATAGTCACTCCGAGTTACGTCGGATGACGGAGAATGGGGGGGTTTTGCCTAGAAAGCCAGTCCTCTTCGAGTATTAAAAAACGAGCCAATGGCAAGGAAATGCCATGGGTCTGCGGAATTTGCATAGCGTATCCCCGCCTCACCACGTGGGTATAAAGGGAGGATGCGGACGCAAACGCAGCTATGTTTTTCGCTTCGGAGCCAAGATAATCTCTTCACTCCACAAGCCAAATCCTGAGTATTTTCAGTGACTACATCTCTTCGAGACGAGCGAACTCTCTGGTGTTGGTGTGACGGCGGTATCCAGTGAGTTTCATATTTCCTGCGATCTGAGCAGTGGTCTGCCGGTCTGTGTGTCTCTCCCTGGTCGCTTCAACATCCGCAGAGTTTTTTCCTCTCACTAAAAGAGCGTGCACGCGGCACGTCTTTTTAAAGACGCGTCTTTCTAAAGACGATCTGCCCGTGTATTTCTGAGTGCGGTATTCTGATAGATTCAGCTGTTGGGCGCGAGCGCTGTTTGGCGTGTCTGGGCTTTGATCACGCTCAGACAGCGCTCGTGGGTGTGTCACGTTCTCTCAGTGGGAACGTGACCATCGCAATGTATACGGTCGAGACTCCGTGAGCTCAATAGAGTGAGAGTCCCCTCATCCACCACCCGATCTATTTTTCTCCACGTGAGATAATACTTCGGCTGGTGGCCAGGGTGACTAAGACGTCAGGTCTGGAACTAAACCGACGAAAAATTCTCGGTCCACACCCCGTCTTTCACGTTGCAACCCACGTGGTCTCATTCGGTCCACCAGCTGATGAAATCATGTTTATCGCCGCATCACAATGTGAGCTAGAGTTCTCTGGAGATGGCTCGTCTATGCTGCTGTCCTCGGATGTGCTAGCATAGCGAGCTTGATTCAGAATTCACAGCTATGCTTTCCCGGGCTGCCACGAGTATCGGGTTTGTGTGGAAAATTCTGCCATATCCTTCCGCCTTCTCTGCCCTCGTAGAGGCCGCAGTCTACGGTACACTGGGGTTCCCCCCTGTGGAGTGTTCTGTGGCAACACTTAGGTGTCCCCACAGCGCCTCCACCTGGCGTGGCAACCCTAAGCACCCCTCCAATGCCTGTAGGTTCTTGTCTACTCCGGTGGCGGGGACCTATAGAGCTGCGGGGCAGGCTGCCACCTCACTGTGTGTTATTGCCATCCTTCTGGGTGTTCAATGACATGCACGAGGGTAGGGCTGATTCAGGGCTCATCCTTGAGCTGCCTGCCGTCACCGACCTTGCTCTACGAGCGACGAAGGTGACCGCACGCTCCCTGAGTCAGGTGATGTCCACATGTGTGGTCAGACATTTCTGGCTTAACCTGGTTGATGTGCGCGAGGCTGAGTGAACCAGTTTCCTCAACTTCCCCATATCCCAGGCTGGCCTCTTCGGCGGCGCGGTCGAGAACTCTGCCCAACAGTTCTCGGCCGCCCAGAAGTGGACTGTGGCTTTTTTTCTGACCCTTCGGCTTCTGCTGCCAATCAGCCGGCGGCTCAGACGCTTCAGTCCGCTTGCCGTCGAATGCGCCCTCCTGCGACTTCCGCCCCCTCCCGCCCGGCCCCAGCAGCACCGGGCCGGGCCGTGGAGGTGGTCGCAGGGAGGTGCCCCTGCCCGTACCAGCCCCGCAGCCCCGCTGTACACCAGGCTATGCGGCGCTTCCGTTACGGGCAGCTTAGATATGGCTTGCAGTTCTTCAGGGAGTGGTTGCAGGCCCACTCCTTCCCCCGGTGGAGGGCTGGGGGAGAATCTTTTAAACAAAGAGCTGCATCCCATCTCTGAGCACACAGAGCCGGACGGCAGTGCGCGACGCCCCCGAGCCTCGCCACTCTAGTTCCCCTCTGTCTCTGAGGGTGCGGATGACAGTGCGTGCCGTCTCTGGACCACACCACTCTCGTCCCCCTCTATCGCCAGACCCCTGGCAGAGCAGACCCCCGTGGAACGCTGGTCCTTCCCTGGTCTCCTCTGTCAGGACGCGGAGCATGACTGTGCACGCGCACAGGGTCGCTATGCCACCCTCGCCTGTGCCGGTCACTCCGCTCCGCTGCCCCTCCGGGGGGATGCCTGTGGCTCGGATGATTCCACTGGATCAGTTGTTGGTGGCTTGGTTAGAGCTCCCCAATCTGTCCCGTTGGGTCGCCCGAATGATCAGGCTCGGCTATGCGATTCAGTTCGCACGGTCTCCTCCCCGCTTCAGGGGAGTCCGCTTTACTGTGGTCGGTGGCTATGCCCCGATCATGAGAGCGGAGGTTGCCACCCTGCTGGCGAAGGGTGCAATCGAGGCTGTCCCTCCAGCCGAGGTGGAGACAGGGTTTTACAGCCCGTACTTCATTGTCCCCAAGAAAACCGGTGGGTTACGGCCGAACCTGGACCTGCGCGTCCTGAACCGCACCCTTCACAGGCTGCCGTTCAAGATGCTTATGGCCAAACACATTTTCGAATGTGTTCGGGCCCAGGATTGGTTTGCAGCGATAGACCTGAAGGACGCCTACTTCATGTCTCCATTTTACCTCGACACAGACCGTTTCTTCGGTTTGCTTTCGAGGAGCAGGCATACCAGTACGCGGTTCTCCCATTCGGGCTGGGTCTGTCACAGAGACCTAGTGCTCCGGCACCTAGCCCGTCTGGGCCTTCGGGTCAACTGGGAGAAGAGTAAACTTTGCCTCGTGCAGAGGATCTCTTTTCTCGGTATGGAGATAGACTCGGTCGCCATGTCCGCGCAGCTTACGAGCGAGCGCGCACACTCACTGCTGACTTGTCTTCGACAGTTCGAGGGCAAGAGTGCGGTCCCACTGAAACTTTTTCAGAGGCTCCTGGGGCATATGGCATCCGCAGCCCCGACAACGCCACTCGGATTGCTTCATATGAGACCGCTTCAGCTGTGGCTTCGCGATCGAGTCCCGAGGTGGGCATGGCATCGCGGTACGCTCAGAGTTCTAATAACTCCGACCTGCCGTCAGACCTTCACCCCGTGGCGGAACCTCAGCTTTCTACGGGCCGGAGTTCCTCTAGAACGAGTTTCCAGGCATGTTGTTGTCTCCACAGATGCCTCTGCCACGGGCTGGGGCACCATGTGCAATGGACATGCAGCCGCGGGCTCCTGGACAGGACCCCAGCGCCTCATGCATGTCAATTGCCTCGAGTTGCTGGCAGTACGCCTTGCCCGGCACC
This sequence comes from Tiaroga cobitis, assembly GCA_030578255.1. Lineage (NCBI taxonomy): Eukaryota > Metazoa > Chordata > Actinopteri > Cypriniformes > Leuciscidae > Tiaroga > Tiaroga cobitis. The sequence continues at coordinate 6,220,922 of CM060593.1, forward strand.
GCTTCCATGCGTTGCTCCAGGGTCAACACGTACTAGTCCGTTCAGACAATACCGCAACTGTAGCGTACATCAACCATCAAGGTGGTCTACGCTCCCGCCGTATGTCGCAACTCGCACGCCACCTCCTCTTATGGAGTCAGAAGCACCTGAGGTCCCTTCGTGCTATTTACATTCCTGGAGTGCGGAACCTTGCAGCCGACGAGCTGTCACGGCTCCGACCTACCTCTGGCGAATGGCGACTACATCCCCAGTCGGTCCAGCTGATGTGGGACCAGTTCGGGGACGCACAGATAGATCTGTTTGCCTCCCACGACTCATCCCATTGCACCCTGTATTACTCCCTCTCCGAGGGCACGCTCGGCACGGATGCACTGGCGCACAGCTGGCCGCAGGGCCTACGCAAGTATGCGTTTCCCCCAGTGAGCCTTCTCGCACGGACTCTGTGCAAGATCAGGGAGGACGAGGAGCAGGTTATCTTGGTCGCCCCATACTGGCCCACCAAGACCTGGTTCTCCGAACTGATACTCCTCGCGACAGCACCTCCTTGGCCAATTCCTCTGAGGAAGGACCTCCTTTCTCAGAGACGGGGCACCCTATGGCACCCTCGTCCCGATCTTTGGAGACTCCACGTGTGGCTCCTGGACGAGACGAGGCAGGTTTGAGTACCCTGCCACCTGCGGTGGCGGCTACCATCACTTCCGCTAGAGCGTTGTCCACGAGACACGTCTACGCGTTGAAGTGGAACCTCTTCGTCAACTGTTGCTCTTCTCGCCGAGAAGACCCCAGGAGATGCGCGATCAGTGTCGTGCTTTCCTTCCTGCAAGACGGGTTGGAGCGAAGGCTGTCTCCCTCCACCCTGAAGGTGTATGTGGCCGCTATCGCCGCTTATCACGAAGCAGTTGAAGGTAAGTCTCTTGGAAAGCACGACCTGATCATCAGGTTCCTGAGAGGAGCGAGGAGACTGAATCCTCCTCGCTCTCCTCTCGTTCCCTCTTGGGACCTCTCAGTGGTCTTAAAAGCCCTGCAGAGGGCTCCCTTTGAGCCTCTGCAATCAGTTGAGATTAAGTTTCTGTCAATGAAGACAGCGCTCCTGGTTGCACTGGCCTCCATCAAGAGGGTAGGGGACCTGCACGCATTCTCCGTTGACGAAGCGTGCCTGGAGTTCGGGCCGGCTCTCTCTCACGTGATCCTGAGACCCCGGCTCGGATATGTGCCCAAGGTTCCTACCACTCCCTTCCGGGACCAGGTGGTGAACCTGCAAGCGTTGCCCCGGGTGGAGGCAGACCCAGCCTTGGCACTGCTCTGTCCAGTGCGCGCCCTCCGTGCTTACGTAGACAGGACGCAGTGTTTCAGGACCTCAGACCAGCTCTTTGTCTGTTATGGTGGGAAGCTGAGGGGAAAGGGTCTCTCCAAGCAAAGGTTGTCTCACTGGATAGTGGACGCCATTGCCTTGGCATACCAGCAGCAAGGTCGACCGTGCCCCCTTGGTGTGACCACCCACTCCACCCGGAGTGTGGCGTCCTCTTGGGCTCTAGCGCATGGCGCCTCGCTAACAGACATCTGCAGAGCTGCAGGCTGGGCGACACCTAACACATTCGCCAGATTTTACAATCTCCGAGTGGAGCCAGTCTCCACCCATGTACTGTCTTTTTCAAGCTAACATGGGAGCTGTTCAGGTGTCTTCGCTTGCTCGCCATTCCACTCCACTGACTGGATACGTGCGATATTTCCTCAGGCAGTCTTCCCCTCTGAAGCCCTGAGTTCCTCCAGCACTGTTGATGCTAGCACCAGTGTCTATTGCCTGTGCGTCGGCTAGGTGCCTCCGTGTGCATGGTTCCTCCCCTGAGTAACCCCCACATGAGTATTTCCACTGTAAGCCTCCTTTGAGCATGTGTCTTTCCCTTGGCAAGCCACCTTGCCACTCCTGGAGTTGAAATTCTAGCCACCCTACGGGTTGGTACTCCAGTGTTCCCCCATATGTAGCCCCCCGGGGCCATATGTGTTTTCGTAAGTCCTCCCTATGGGTAGGCATACTGCGGCATATCTCCTCTGAGATATCTCCTCTGAGATATGCTCCCCAGTGTACTTTGGTATCCCTGTGCTAGTAGGACTCCTCGTCCGTGCTTAGTTCACGACAGGGGTTCAGACTTTCGCAGGGCACTGGAAGACAGCTGTGAAGGTGGCGTGATTTCACGGGAACCCCCATTCTCCGTCATCCGACGTAACTCGGAGTGACTACGAAAGGGAACGTCTCGGTTACGGATGTAACCCTCGTTCCCTGAGTAGGGAACGGAGACGTTACGTCTCCCTGCCACTTCCGCTGTACCGCTGGGTAGATGCCTGAGTTCAGTCTCGGCTCCTCAGCGAAGACATAGCTGCGTTTGCGTCCGCATCCTCCCTTTATACCCACGTGGTGAGGCGGGGATACGCTATGCAAATTCCGCAGACCCATGGCATTTCCTTGCCATTGGCTCGTTTTTTAATACTCGAAGAGGACTGGCTTTCTAGGCGAAACCCCCCCATTCTCCGTTATCCGACGTAACGTCTCCGTTCCCTACTCAAACATGGAAAAACTCAGGATTCCTCACAAATATCTTATGAACAGAAAAACTTTCAAATACACAGCCATGAACAAAGAACTGAACAAAACAGGGCTTAAATACAAACTCAACCCAATCAGGGGAACAAGCAACAATTATGACTGATAATCAAACAATGAATAAAGCAAAGAAACTCAGAGAAAAACACTAGAAAAAATAAAACTAAACATAGACAAAACCCACTCATAAACAGAAACAAACACAAATGTTACACGTTATCACACAATCAACATCAGGTAAATTCACTTGTCATAAAAAGAGTGAACCCTGAAATACATTCAGTTCTTGAAACACTTGGAATCAGGGTTATTATTGTTAACTAAAACTAAAATTAAAACCATAAAAAATAGCTTGAAATAAAATAAATTTAACTGAAATTTTAACTGAGACTTGGTTCGACCCGGAGGATACGTATTCTCTGTCCGAGTTGCTGCCTCCGAAGTACAATATTTTAAATACGCCAAGATCCACCGGTCAAGGAGGGGGCGTGGCCACACTCTTCAAAGACAGTTTTAAATGTACCTTACTACAATAAGGATTTTATTGCGGACTTATTTTTTCTTTCTCTTATTGTACCGACCACTGACAATCTTCTAATCATTGGAGATTTTAATATTCATGTATGTTGCCCATCTAACTCACTTGCAAAGCAGTTCTCTGAACTTGTTGACTCTTTTAATTTAAAACAGTCCGTTCGTGATGCCACACACAGGTATGGTCACACTCTTGATTTAATTTTATCTCTGGGTGTGTCTCTGGTGTGACTATAGAAGACAACTGACCATAGATCTGCATTTTTTAATTTTGATCTGCCTGTTGCCACACCAAAAGACAAATCTTTTGATTATTATTTTAGACCTGTAAATGAGGTGACAACAAATCTTTTTGCTGAAGCATATGCATCTAGCCCTATCTCTTCTATCATTGAGGCTTCAGGACCCTGTTTAGATATGGAAGAATTAACTGATATTTTCAATTCTCTATGCTCAAAAATCACAAATGAAGTTGCTCCGCTCAGGCTTAAAAGGCCGAAACTTAGATCTCAGCCTTGGCTTGATAATGAAACGTGTGCCCTTAGAAAGGCTTGCAGGAAATCTGAACGCAGGTGGAAGAGAGAAAAACTGCAGGTTTCTTATGAAATGCTAAAAGACACGCTTAGCAGTTACCAGCATCCAGCTAAAGCAGCTAAAACTAAATATTTTTCAGACCTAATAAGTAGAACAGCACACTGCCCAAGATTTCTGTTTAGCATAATAAACACAGTGCTAAACCCGACGACTCCGTCTTTAACAGAATCTACACTTTATACCTGTGAGGATTTCCTGAACTTTTTTTGTTAGAAAGATTGAACTAATAAGAGAAAGAATTGTACCTTCTAACATTGTTCTAGAAACCCCCATGCCATGTTCTTCTTTCCTGGATCACTTTGATGCTGTCTCTCTTCCAGCACTAGCAGATATAGTCAAGCATTTGAAACTGTCATCTACTCCTCTGGATCCTATTCCATCCCGGCTCTTTAAAGATGTGTTTGCAACCATAGGCCCTGGTATACTATCTATTGTGAATAGCTCATTATCAAATGGTGTTGTTCCACCCTGTCTCAAACAAGCAGTGGTTACTCCCCAAATCAAAAAGCATGGCCTTGATTACACTGATCAGAATAATTTTCGCCCAATTTCAAAACTTTATATTTATATCTAAAATATTAGAGAAGGTTTTGTTACTTCAAATTACGTCAGTTTTAAGTGAGAATGATATCTTGGATGATTTCCAATCTGGATTTAGAGCTAGGCACAGTACAGAGACTGCTCTGGTAAAAGTGCTAAATGACCTCCTAATAGTAACTGATTCTGGCCTGGCAGCTGTTTTAATTACATTGGATCTCAGTGCCGCATTTGACACTGTTGATCATTCGATTCTTTTAGACCGGTTGGAGTGTGAGGTTGGCATTCGTGGAAGAGCGCTAACACGGTTCCATTCATATTTACAGGACAGAACATTCTCTGTTAATTTTGCAAATGTTTCATCCTCTGCAGTCACCTTAAAATATGGCCTCCCTCAAGGCTCTATTTTGAGTCCTACATTGTTTGCTCTGTACATGTGCCCTTTGGGATCTATTTGTCGTCGCTATGAAATTTCTTATCATGCTGATGACACACAGATCTATCTACCTCTCAAAGTCGGGAACGAACAGTCCCTCAAATCTTTGTTGGACTGTTTGAATGAGCTTAAAATTTGGCTGTCTAAAAACTTTCTCCAGCTTAATGGAAAAAAAATCAGAAATTACAATATTTGGTCCACAAAATTGCAAAGAGAAGATAGCCAATATCCTTGCTCCATTAGAAATGACGGTGAAAGATAGTGTGATAAATCTTGGCGTAATAGTCGACTCATCGCTTAGTTTTGACAAACAGATAAATTCTGTTGTAAAGAATAGCTTTCATCAGCTTAGAGTGATTTCTAAGATGAAACCCCTTCTCACTTTTAAAGATCTAGAGGTCGTCGTCCACGCTTTTATTACATCAAGACTAGACTACTGCAACTCTCTTTATGGAGGGATCTGCCAAATTCAACTGCGTCGTCTACAGCTGGTGCAGAATGCCGCAGCCAGGCTTCTAACTGGCACTAAAAAAAGGGACCACATTACTCCAGTACTGTGCTGTCTTCATTGGCTACCGGTTCACTACAGGATTGAGTACAAGATTTTATTCATGTTTTTTAAAGCGATGCATAACATGTCCCCAAACTACATTGCTGACCTTTTAGGATCGTACAAATCAGGCAGGACATTAAGATCAACGAACCAACTTCTGCTGACAGTCCCTTATTCCAAAAAGAAGTCAAAGGGTGACCGAGCTTTCTCAGTTGTGGCTACCAAACTGTGGAACAGTCTTCCCTCTCATATCCGGCTAGCTCAGGCCATAGAAACTTTTAAGTCTCAATTAAAAACGTATCTTTTTAACCTAGCTTTTAGTTAAGTCCATTGTACATTGAAGATATAATTTACTCTCTTTTAGTTTTCACTATTTTAATTCTTTCTACACTGACCTAACTATACTGTTATGTGAGGGGGCATGTCTAAGAGTGTGTGGCCTTACCTTCATATGTCTTTATACATGAATGTCTTAGTGTTTTTAGTTAACTTTGATCCACTTTGGGCAACAACGTTGCTATTAAATGTGCTATATAAATAAATAAAAGTTGAAGTTGAAATAAAATGTAAAATTGAACTAAAATTGAATTAAATGTTTATGAAAACTAAATAGGCATTTAAAGAAAAACTAATACAAATGACAAAAACATAAAACCTTCCTAATACTTAAACCTTAACTAAAATTAAAATTCAAAATGTTAATAAAAACTAAAATAGTAATCAATGATACTAAACTAAAACGTCTTGTCAACAAAAACCTTAATTTGAAAACTGTGACGTCATGCGCATGTGTATTGTGGTCAGTTTATAGGCGCATATCTTTCATCGCCAACTACTGGCCTGGCGTGAATAATACAGCGTTTTAGTTGTTTCACAGATCCGTGTGAACGGTGATCATTTTGACAACGTTCTCGTCTTTTCCATTGTTAGTGCATCATCGTTGTGTAAACCTACCCTTAAGCAATAGGACAAGATAATGCCTTTACCAATTAGGTGATTTATTCTTTTAGCTGAAAGTCTGCAATTCCTTTTGTATGACCATCATATTGAGCATCATTGTGATTTCTCCAATTCATTGTTCTACAAGTGGTCTGTCTCCTTTTAGCTTAAATCACATCTAGACAAAACCATTATGTGTTACTTGCTATTGCTAGTCGGCAACAGGAGGTGTCAAAGAAGAGAAAGTTAAATATAGTACAAAACGCACTTTATAGAGGCTAGCTCAAATGGACACATTGCCTATTGCAAATTGTTTCTGGTAATGTCACTGTTTTCAATGAGATGTTAGCTTTATTTCCTTGATAAAGATTAAGCTTAGTCAATGAGTGTGTTTCAATCAGCTCCTTAGCTTCCTAGGTTGTGAATCAGTGTCCTATCGTGTACATGAATTCGGGCACTGGTAAGGACAGTAAAGGACGCTGGCTCAGCACACATTGGGCCACTGATGACTAGATTTCCGGCGACATGACATAGTCCTCATTGTGCAACATCACTGGTAATTATGAACAATTATAATCAGTATGACTACTAAACCAGTCAGTATCTAGTGTGACCGCATTTGCCTCACGCAGTATAACTGCTTCCTGAATCTCACAAAAGAATTAGCTATTAATCTTTTTTATAGGGTGGAAATCACTAACTATATGTTGTTTAAGGTACTCTGGAGGTGTTTATTACCAACCTTAACAAGTCTGAGACATGCAGAAAACAATAAATAAATACTTATAATTCAATGCATCTTTTTATCTTTCAAAAGCCTTTCATAGACACAAAAGATCTTACATGTTTTACCACTCAAGAACCAGCAACATAAATGAAAGTCTTATCTGTTTTTGATTGATGATAACGAGGAAGACGACGATGACAAGGATAATGACGTTGAAAGTTCATTGACCACACTATAGAAATCAATGTCCATGAAAGCTCAGGTCCAATAATGCAAATCCCAAATCTTCCCAGTGCAAACTTTAGTGTTGATACCAAATCACAGCAAACCAGAAAGTCTTTACCAAATCACATATGTGGCATAATCCAGTTTCAGGATGCACAGCAATGAGCCACATGGCCTCTAAACTCACTTCATAGACATCTTTCAGACAAAGGTCCAGACAGGCATGTGAAACAGAAAGATAAATCCCACAGAATGTGGAGTCCTTCAACAAAAATAATCACATTAGGAAAATAACTATACATACATCAACCAGTAAACATTTAGTCAATATAAGAAAATAAATAATGCTTACTTCCTATTGAGCATCAAACTCACAGTCATAAGCCATGCTTACTCCTCCATTACAAATCTACTACTTCTACTCTCTACACACATTTTATACCTGCAGAGTATTACTCCTTGTTGCTCCCTCAAGGTGTGTAGTATAATTACAACAACCAAAATAAAAACATGTTAACAGGTTTGACTGTTACACATCTCTGGAACACATCTCCTTCACATAGAGTTGATCTGGTTGTTGATTGTGACCTGTGGAATGTCGTTCCACTCCTCTTCAATGGCTGTGCGAAGTTGCTGGATATTGGCAGGACCTGGAACACGCTGTCGTATACGCAGATCCAGAGCATCCCAAACATGCTCAATGGGTGACATGTCCGGTGAGTATGCTGGCCATGCAAGAACTGGGATGTTTTCAGCTTCCAGGAATTGTGTACAGATCCTTGCAACATGGCGCCATGCATTATCATGCTGCAACATGAGGTGAAGGTCATGGATGAATGGCACAACAATGGGCCTCAGGACCTCGTCACGGTATCTCTGTGCATTCAAAATGCCATCAATAAAATGCACCTGTGTTTGTTGTCCATAACATACGCCTGCCCATACCATAACCCCACCCCCACCATGGGCCACTCGATCCACAACATTGACATCAGCAAACCGCTCACTCACATGACGCCATACACGCTGTCTGCCATCTGCCCTGTACAGTGAAAACCGGGATTCATCCGTGAAGAGAACACCTCTCCAAAGTGCCAGACGCCATCAAATGTGAGCATTTGCCCACTCAAGTCGGTTACGACGACGCACTGCAGTCAGGTCGAGACCCCGATGAGAACAACAAGCATGCAGATGGGCTTCCCTGAGACGGTTTCTGACAGTTTGTGCAGAATTCTTTGGTTATGCAAACCGATTATTGCAGCCGCTGTCCGGGTGGATGCTGGATGTGGATGCTGGACAATCCTGGAGGTGAAGATGCTGTATGTGGAGGTCCTGGGCTGGTGTGGTTACACGTGGTCTGTGGTTGTGAGGCCGGTTGGGTGTACTGCCAAATTCTCTGAAATGCCTTTGGAGACGGCTTATGGTAGAGAAATGAACATTTAATTCACGGGCAACAGCTCTGGTGGACATTCCTGCAGTCAGCATGCCAATTGCACGCTCCCTCAAAACTTGCGACATCTGTGGCATTGTGCTGTGTGATAAAACTGCACATTTTAGAGTGGCCTTTTATTGTGGCCAGCCTAAGGCACACCTGTGCAATAATCATGCTGTCTAATCAGCATCTTGATGTGCCACACCTGTGAGATGGATGGATTATCTCGGCAAAGGAGAAGTGTTCACTAACACAGATTTAGACAGATTTGTGAATAATATTTGAGAGAAATAGGCCTTTTACATAGAAAAAGTCTTAGATCTCTGAGTTCAGCTCATGAAAAATGGGGGCAAAAACAAGTGTTGCGTTTATAATTTTGTTCAGTGTATAAAGTGATTTATAATGTAATATATTTCTTATATTTTTTTAATTATTTATATTATAAATATTTCATGTTTTCAAGCTAGTTAACAAAAGCACAAGCTGATCTACATGTACTAAAGTATTTAGCCAAGAGACTATCACAGTGTTGAGGAGAGCACAGCTATTACTTTTAAATATAGTAATTATAGTCTTATAATGTTCAGCCAATCGTCAACCGAACCACGGGCTCTACTCTTCAGCACAATGATAACCCCAAAAACCCAGACATAACAGAAAACCTTTTAAATTCCAAAATAATGGAACATTAAACACTAACAGATCTCACCCCAATATTAATATTGAGCAAGACACATTAAAGAACACTTGATTTTAACATTTGCACTACTTTAACAGTTGGAAGCAAAGCATGCTGGGAACTAGAAATCTGTTGCAACTTATTCAGTGAATGTGTGTGTATATATTTATATGTGTGAACATACATTCACATTTATATGGGGACATGTATGTGCAATATATGTACACAATAAAGGAGAACACTTGGTGAATATTACATGTAATGCTATTTGTGTCTTCATTTATAAATACGATTAAAAATGTGTTAATATATAGCCATAGATGATCAATGCATATATTGCTGTATATTGAAAAATACATGCACTAGATTCCCATATATGGAAATGTATTATGTAATATATAGCGCATTATATTTTGCAGTATATTCCCATTTATTTTTGCTCCATAAGGGTATACTTGTAAGATTTATGCTCCATAGCCATTTACAGCTTCACTATGATCAGTAAATGTTCAGAAGCAAAAGCAAAGCAAGATTAAACCGTCCTGACTGTTGGCTCTTTGAGCTATCCCAAACAATTAAAGTGTGATAAAAGCAACACGTTTATCAACATATGTTCTCCATCTGTTTATTCTAGATACAGTTTCAACCTACCGAAGTTCAAATGTTTGTACACAGTATCGCTCCAATTTGCTCTCTCTAATATTAAATACCCCCATGTTTATATTGCAGGTTATTGTATACTGTACACGGTATCTCTCTCTCTCTCTCTCTCTCTCTCTCTCTCTCTCTCTCTCTCTCTCTCTCTCTCTCTCTCTCTCTCTCTCTCTCTCTCTATATATATATATATATATATATACACACACACATAGTCTTTAAGTAATCTTGAAGCCCGTTTCTGAGGGCCCTGACTCCCAGTTGAGAACCACTGTCTTACAGTATATATACAGCGTAGTTGTGACACACTTTCAGTCATTATTTTTGCACTTCTGTTTGGTCATGCTAGCGGCTCAGAAGTTACACAAGAAAAATCATAAGCAAACATATTTCATATTTATTTATTTATTGAATAAGTAAACGTATAAGCATTTACAGCTAAATGTTAGTGAGCAAGAAAGTTAAATCTATCAAATTACATGAGTAAGTTAGTATTATAAGGCAATCATCAGTAAGTTGAAATGCAATGTAAGTCGCTTTGGATAAAAGTGTCTGCCAAATGCATGCATGTAAATGTAAATGTGAAGTCAGAGAGTCACATACGGCCCTGTTTTCTGATGTCTCTTCACTATATAGTCTTCTTATCTCAGATGTGCCAAGGAAAGATCTATCTCTGGGGGTTTTACTGCAGTGGTAGCTTTTATGAGCAGGAAGTATTAGAGCCATTTTATGAGTAAGACTTTCTCAGAATGAAGATCAATAAATAAATAGCCTTCAATGTCTTCAGAGCCACCCTAGAAATAGCTTTCAGAAGCACATGATCTATTTGAACTCAAGTGGCACATTTCAGTGTTTGTTTGCTTGAAACTATTAAACCAGAGGAAAACCATGCAGCAATGTGATTTCAGAGAGACTGAATCAATAATTGTAATCGACTCTCAAACTTTTAATCTATCCTGCTGTAAATTAACCCTGTCACTCTGATTTCTCAGCCTCATCTTGGATGGAGGGATAGAACGAACAGAGTGACACCAGAGAAACAGCGATGTGCCTTATCAGTATGAACAAGCACACACACACGCAGAGAGAGAGAGAGAGAGAGAGAGAGAGTCTGAATGACAGATGAGAAGAGTCCATTGTAATGCAGAGCTGCTGCTGGACAATTTTCTTCTCATGTTGATTTAAGATCTGTTAAAGTCTTTTCAGTTGCTATGAATGGCCATTAAACTGTTTTATTGTAAACGGAAGAGAAGAAAAAAAGGCTTGTTGACCTAAATTATTTGCTTATTTATTAATATCGACACCATCGCTCAACCCAGGCTCTTTGGAGAAATGTGCCTGTGACGAAAATTCTGCAACATATTATGTTTCTTTGTGCAAGTTTGTGACACTTTCAAAGTGAAAAAGCCCAGAGAGTTTATCCAAAACAGATGAACATGAATCTGATATAAAAAAATTATGTGTTGGTTGCAGAATCATGGCAGTTTGGAAATTAAATGTGAGTGGCCCTGATGACTACATGCTAAATGGATGAATTTCATACTAAATCAGGCTATTGGTACAATTTTGCAGTTGGGGGTAAAAAAAAATACACAGCAAAAACCCCAACGTTAAATTAATACCACTCAGTGTTTATATGGGTCCACACTACAGGGTGTTAAAGCTACACTGTGTGATTTTTACCCCCATCTAGCGGTGAAAAGGTATATGACCATCCAGTGAATATTAGTTTCTGTTCCTCTCAATTTCGATTTCTTTTTAACTCCTGCGGTGGCCAATGGAGTCCAAGATTAACATGGCTTCCAGTACGACCTCCTCGACACGGTGCCATCGAGTGTTAAAGCGCGAAAGGCGAAGCTTGATGTCCCTCTTTGGCTAATGTACTTTCAAGATGGAGGGGCAACATGGCGACCGACATTAGAACCCCTTACCCGTATGTATTTTCAATGGCATATTATACACTCATGAGACTACTTTATTACTTGAACGAAGTAAATATACATTAATGAGCACATATATTTTTGAAAGAACTAAGTGTTTTTAGCTAAGAATAAACTAAAAAAGTTACACTGTGTAGCTTTAAAGTAACACTGAACCAGTGTTGAAGTTAAAAGATAATTGTGCTTAATTAAATGATGATTGACCATAAGTGGTGAAACCTGACCATAAGTGGTGAAACCTGAATAAGCAGAATCATTGAAGGGAAAGGAACAACAAGAACATAAAAAAAGAGAGACACAACAACTACAACTGACTTCTAGCCATTACACATTATTACACTTATTACTAACCAGTTTGACTTTATTTCTGTCATTCATCTACAAAAGTTCTTATTTACAATTAATAGAAGTTTAGATGTTAATGTTGTAAGTCAAGTCACGTCAAGTCATCTTCATTTATATAGCGCTTTTAACAATGGATTGTTCCAAAGCAGCTTTACAGAGATAAACATATAATTTAAGGTAACAGAGATTGTTTTGGCTTTATAGCGGTTCTTGAATAATGTTATTTCCAGCTAAAGTTAGTTTTGATTGATTCACCTCCGTCGAAATGATCATTTGTTATTAAATTAGGGGCCGCTAAGACGACGCCGTTCTCTCTAACCAGACTTCAAACGCGAACCTGTGATTAACGCTGACGGCGTTCACATGCGTTCACATGCGCATTAAGAATTGATTCTATAGTTATGCGCTTTTGACAATATGTGCGCAGGTTTGTAATTCCATACAACCCAAGCCTAAACAAACTACTTGTCTTGCCTATACATTTTGATACAGAATTGTGTTTTATTTTATCACTTCGGGGTACGCGAGCCGGATTTTCAACAACGCTTTATCTGTAGAGTAAGTAAAGTTTTGTTTGAAGTCACAATTATTGTGATCAGTGTCTGCTTTAGTTGGGCTCTTGACCCTTTACTTTTTAATATTAGTTTTAATCTGGATGCTCCAACTTTGTGTTTATAAAGCACATAATATGGCGAGAGAAAATATGACCAGGTCACATTACTTTTTGATGATCACATTTTCATCATGTAGTGGCCCGATTCACGGATGCCTTTCAGAGTCTAACTCTCTGACTCTGACTATATGGTTGATGTATAACTTTAGTATTGTTGAATGTAGCCCTGTGATTTTACAACTTGAGATCCTACAGCAATATGAACAATTTAAAAAATACATTGTGCACAGAAGCTACTATGCTTAGACACACACAGACATCTAGAATCAGCATATGAATCCCAACAGCGGTGACAAACAAAATCAACATCATAAAACAAGCTTGCTTTGAGTATAGCACAACCCACCCATTGAATCATCTTTTTGAATTATTGCCATCACGTCGTCGCTATAGAACACCAAAAGCGATTAAAGCGATATATAAACAATCTTTTTTACCAAAATGCAATATCTTTTGAATAAGAGGAAGTAAATGTGAATATTTTAATTCTTATGTATGTATATTGTGTATTGTTAATTGTTTTGTGATTGTATGGCGAGACCAAAGTCCAATTTTCAGCCAAGGCTGAACAATAAAGTACTACTAAACTAAACTAAACTAAACTAAACTAAGCTCCTAAAGTCACAACAAAAACAGCAAAATAAAGCAAATAGGAACGAATCATGACAAAAGTATAGTAATAGTCCTTTACGATTATTCCTTGTCAGACTCTACGAACATGATTCTTGCTTTTTGACGATAGTAGTAGACAATTTGACGGTAGTCGTAGGAGAGGTCACACCGCAGGACTGTGCGTCAAATCTTCTGACACTGCCAGAATTTCTTCTGAGGTAAAATTTGATTGCAACGGTCATTAATCGGCTGTCGGTGAACATGTCAAAATAGCGATCAAAGACTTCAGATTTTAGCCTAGGATCAGTGGAATCTTTTAAGATTTGCAAAACTTATCGTAGACGGCCAAATCGTAGCCAAAATCGTACGGTGTGATCCCGGCTTCAAGCTTACGATGCTTTTGGGAAACGCAGCCCAGGTAATAGTTTCTCTTGCCACAACAAATGTGCTTTACAAATACAAAGTTGGAGCAGCCAGAGAAAAACCAATGTTAAAAAGTATAGAGTTAAGAGCCCAACTAAAGATCATTGATCACCATAATGGTGACTTCTGCTTATTATCAGGTGTCACCACTAATGTCAATCATAACTTAATGAATCACTTTATTATCTTCAACACTGGTTTAGTTTTACTTTTAACACCATGTCGTCTTGACACATATGTATACTGATGGGTGCTCATTTAAAACTGGGAATTTTGCTTTGTAGGAAGAGCTTAGACTGCCATTGCTACTGTTGTATCATTTGCACACGAACTTTGATGAAAGAACAAACGTGAAGGTGGAGTATAAAATAATGACAAACAAATTGGTTACAGATTCATCATGGATGACAAATGGTGTATATATCTATGGCATCTGTGATATCCAGATCACATTTGTTAGGTTGTTGACAATATCACTTGTAAATATGTCTGATTTCTGCCAAGCATGAAAATTGAGAAATTGTGTAAGTGGAAAAATTGATAGTGGCACTGTAACTTTAGCATGCAGCACAGAGCACACACACCGGCTGACCTTTGCTATACGCTGATTTCACGCAGCCGACATTTTGAAATGGCTCCGGTGGGAAGAAAACCGGAAGTGTCGCCTTTAATCATAGGAGAGTCGCGAATGTTTAATGTAGAAATTAGTTATTCTAAAAATGTACATACATTTCTTTCATACTTTAGACTATATACCGTGAAATTCATTTATAAATAAACATTTTTTTTTATATATAATTCAGAAGGTAAAAAAAGAAGCAGGAACGAACTATATATATATCCTATATTGGATATTAACATCCATTAGTATAGATCGCGGCAGCAGCTTCAGGTTGGTAGTCCAAGGCACTGTTGTCTATCTGTACTTCCGAGGTTCTTCCCACCGGAGCCTCAGTTTCGATTTCAAAATGGCGGCTGCGTGAAATCAGCGTATAGCCCTTTATTCCTCACAAATGGATTTGAGGTTGTGATGCATATTTGTTGCCTTGAGAAGTATTAAAACTAGGTGAAAATGTTGAAATGAGGTCATGTTGTTGTGTCTTTGAGCCATGCTGGGGCATTAGGCAGTTGAGGTTTGGAAGGCACCCAACTTGACTACTGTTTGAGCCAAAAAGAAGCATCATGAAGCATCACCCAGAGAATGTTTATTACATGAAACTGGTGGAGGATGCTTCACATACACAGTCTCATTGTGCCAGTTTAGCTGGCTCTTTGCCTTTAACCAGCTGGGAGTGTATCTGAGCAATCGTAATTGGTGCATGGAGAATTCAGTCACACTCTAAGCAGTGATAAGACACACTGTTAGTGCCAAATACATCAAACATAAATAGGCTTTCTTCAGAAATGTGGGGTTTGTCTCTGTGGAAAACATCAGAACGTGTTGGAAATGCAACATCATCTCTGTTTTTCTCACCCAGATTGTTTCTCATTGATTGACTGAGCGCATGCTTACACTAATGCCGAGTTCACACTGAATGCTTTTAGGGCCGATTTTCGCTCTCGCCGACAGGTTTTGTGAAATCGCCGACAAATGCCCGAAATCATAGGCAAATCGGTGCTCGTTCACGCGAGTGACAATCACGAAGTGTGAATTATCAAAGACGCGATCTGAGAGAATCGCAGACGAGATTCAAAATCCTGCTGTGTGAATGTGTTCTGACTGAAAACTACATCGGCGATGACTGACAGCCAATGAGAGAGCAAGATACAGGGCAGCGGGGAGTTCGGGTTACCGCGCATGATCTTGCGTTATTTCCTTATCACTTCTCGCTTGTGTTTGGTTGTGAAACGTAGTTTGCGGACCAGACAGAAGTTGTCGGCGATTCTTTCTTTTGTAGAGTCATGTAGTCAGGCCCGCCCGCAGAAATGACTGGGCCCCTGAAAAGGTCCAGTGAATGGGCCCTCCCCAAATCTGCAATAGGCTAGGCTACTCATATCATGCGTGTGCTCTCTCTCTACATTAACACCTACATTTAACTGAGAGAGACTTACTCAGTGATGGGGTCTATATACTTATAGATATACACACACACACACACACACACACAGGGCTCTCAAGTGTCACGCATTGAGCAGTCACTCATTTCGGTCTTTTGTCACGCACTCCCGCCACACATTGTATTTCTCACGCGGAAAAACGATTTATAATATATTTAATATGCCGCAGCGCCCAAAATGTCTCTGGCCGCGACGCTCTAACTTTGGACCTGGCAGGAATCAAGCGCGTCTCCCCTGTGTTGTTAGTCGAGCTACACAAAAGCCAATCAGAAAATAGCACTATTGTAAATGGGTACGATTTAACGCAACAACCAATGAAAAAAAAGAAAAGAAAATTGTCATGAAACAACCCCATTCCCGCGACCTGTCCGTCCAATATGCAGAGCCGGACAGTAACCGAGTACATTTGCTTGAGTACAGTACTTAAAGGGTTAGTTCACCCAAAAATGAAGTCATTAATTACTCACCCCCATGCTGTACCAACCCCGTAAGGCCTTCGTTCGTCTTCGGAACACAAATGAAGATATTTCTGATTAAATCTGAGAGGTTCATGACTGCTACATAGGCTCCCTAAGGGAATGAATCCTGACGGCCCAGAAAGTCAATGAAGAAAATGTTTAAATATTCCATGTCACAACAGTGGCTCAACTATAAGTTTATCAAACGACGAGAATACTTTTTGTGCGGAAATAAAACAAAAATAACGACTTTATTCGACTATTCCTTTTCTTCCTTGTAGGCCTGAAACGAGACTTCAAGAGATTTCCACGACGCGCACGCGCGAGAACTTAACTGAAGTAGTTGAAGGAGATCGCAATTCTCGCGCATGCGTCGTGGAAATCTCTTGAAGTCTCGTTTCAGGCCTACAAGGAAGAAAAGGAATAGTCGAATAAAGTCGTTATTTTTGTTTTATTTCCGCACAAAAAGTATTCTCGTCGCTTGATAAACTTATAGTTGAGCCACTGTTGTGACATGGAATATTTAAACATTTTCTTCATTGACTTTCTGGGCCGTCAGGATTCATTCCCTTAGGGAGCCTATGGAGGAGTGATCCAGCTGTCACATTTAATCATAAATATCTTCATTTGTGTTCCGAAGACGAACGAAGGCCTTACGGGGTTGGTACAGCATGGGGGTGAGTAATTAATGACTTAATTTTTATTTTTGGGTGAACTAACCCTTTTAGTACAGTTTTGAGGGATCTGTACTTTACTCGAGTATCATTTTTGGGGAGTACTCATGACTTTACTCAAGTACATTTGAGAGGCAAATATTGTACTCTTTACTCCACTACATTTGTATCCATAACCGTGAGTACCCGTTACTACTGGAAAAAAATGGAAAAAAGAAAAATCTCGGAAACCCTCAATTTGTTGTTTCCCTCTCAAACGTGATTGGATTGTGCAGGTGCCACAGATTGGGACAGCCTATCAGCAATCACCTTCAGCTTTCCGCCAAAGTCAACTCCATGGTCAGATTTAGATAAGAGACGAAACCATGGACGAAACAATGGATTAAGACGCAGCAGGTCCATCTCGTGAATGTGCCAACCCGTGGCCCACCTCGCCAGACTATTTCAATTTTCTGAAATTTCTGAAATTTTCTTAAAATGTTAAATATAGCAACATGGTAAAAATATGAAAATGACTTGATTTTACTTTCAATTCCTTTTACATTCTCCAACGTATTAACATTAACATTTTTCATAACTCCATGTAGGACGTTTCTGTACATAAATGTAAGCACTGTGGCAGTAGTAATGCAATATTTAGAAAATGTACTCTTGTACTCTTGATACTCAAGTACTTTTAAAAACAAGTACTTCAGTACTTTTACTTAAGTAGACATCTGACTGTAGTACTTTTACTTGTACTTGAGTAAAATTTAGCAAGGGGTATCTGTACTTTTACTCAAGTAATGAAGCTGTGTAGGCTACTCTGTCCGCCTCTTTCAATATCTAATGGTGTGTTCAGACCGAAAGCGTATTTAATTATTTGCGCGAGTAGATTACATACAAAGTCAATGCAAAGACGCGAATAGACGCATCATTCGCGAACGTCTTCCGCGCAAGTTGAAAAATTTGAACTCGAGCGAATGTTCAAGCGTTTAACTAGACGCGATAGACGCGTATTTGACTCTATTCGCGTTCGGTGTGAACACACCATAAGGCTGCCACTCTGCAGAAGCAAATTCCATCCTTTCTTCGATATGTTGTAGTAGTTTTAGCCGGACAGAACACATGACAACTGCTGTAAATGACATGAAATATTCTCTCAGTCCTCGCGCATCTGATAAGGCCTCATTAGATCATTTACAGGACGATTTTAGGCAATCGATTGCTTCAATCACACTGGGGAGATGGTGAGCAATAGGTCTTACTTTTTCTTTTACTGTCTATGGTCTTACCGGGTCAATTCGCGCACTCCATCGTGTGTCACTCTTGCGCCGCTGACCACGAACTGGCGCGAAGCACTGGCGTTTTGACTTACGTACAACAAAAAATAGGCTACACTCAGACCATTATCAGGAGAGGGGTGTTTCATTATGACACAGGCTACATTTTACTCAAGCAACATTAAATAAAATGCATTTTTTCTCACTTTCAACAATAAATGGTGCTATTTTGGTTAAAAATAAAATATGGTAACCTTTGCTTATATTTAGGATGAACATAATTATTGCTGGACTGCATGGGCCCCCCCCCTAGCGGCTGGGCCCAAGAAAACGTTCCCCTTTATCCCCCCTTATGGACGGCCCTGCATGTAGTGTGAAACCTCCTGTCGCCGATCCATCGTGCAATGTGAACAACACACCAGCAACTGAATGTTACCCCAGATAGTCGTGCAGTGTGAAAAGAACAGTGACCCGACTACTTTGGAAATCGTGCAGTGTGAACTCGGCATAATAGAGAGTGTCAAGGATTGGCCCTCATGTTCTATTTGGGGTATTTCAATAGATTGAGGGTAATTTTAATAGATTCAAAAACATGTTTAACATTGACCAAAGTAACAGGAAATGTTCTCAAAACTTTAGCTAATATTTTGGCAAGGTTCTATTAAAGTTAAACAAATGCTTTTTTCAGTAAATTTAACAGAATGTTCATTCTAATTCAGCTGCTCTTTAATGATGTTCTCAACGTGTTAGCTCAAAAACATTGTTCATGGACGTTTTTTTGTTTGAATATCTAATGTTTTTATAAATGTCACTACTTAGTTGATAGATCGTTAGAGAATTAAAGAGCTGTGTGTGTTTTTTACTACAATGGTTTTTTCGGATACCAGTCAGTTTTCTAAAAAGTGGATGCCAAATTTGTGATGGATAGAACAGATGGTTAAAGCTTCAATAATATCTGGCAGCTAGAATTTGTCTAGATCAGATAAATATATTAAAACGATTTGAAGGGAAAATAATTACTATTATTTTTACATTAAAGTCATTGAGGTCTCTGGAACCCACAAAATAAAGAAAGTAACATCAATCCCATCATAACATGAGCGTTAAGATGTAACCATGCAAAAAGCAATTCTCATATATTATATGTTTAACAGTCTGCATACTGCAGATAAGGTATTATACATGTTTTTATGCAGTCACCAAAAGGAACAACAAAAGATGGTACTTGGCTTAATGCATGGCACTAAAACCCCTTTAAAAAGAGCGAGAGCAACGTCACTCATCACTCATTGATGCAAATTCATGCTAATCAGACTTGCTACACCCTTTGCTGACCCATTTAACAATTTCACTAGGGAAGGATCTCTCGCTTTGTCTCTAGTGCACATGTATGTATGTATATTAATATCATGGATGTGTGTAGAATGATCGTTTGTTTTAGGGTAGTGTGGTGTCATAGTCAATGCTAATAATCAGTAAGTTTAAGTGAATCATTGTAACCTTAAAGGAATGTGTTCAGTGCAGACTGAGCTCCATTGACAACATTTGTGGTATATTGTTAATGATAAATCATTTTTTTCCCTCAGTTTGTAAAGGTGCACATTGGCATGTTCCCCTCATTAGTCATTTAAGTATTTGGCTTTTCCCAGTGTTTTCAACAGTCAGCTTTTGAATTGCTATGATACATAAACGCACCTAATGACCTAATGTCACCACAGTCTGCAACAATTCTGAAATCTTTTTTTTTCCACATTCAGCCATTATCTACAGCCATTTTGCACACATCTATATATTGTTCATGTAACTTAAATGTTCAAAACACAATTGTCGATTAAATGCGTTTAATTTGTGGAATCTATAGAAGATTAACAACAATTTAAGGACGATAAAGGTTATCCAGGTACCACTAGTCTTTTTTATGTTATCCTTTTTTTATTTATTGGTGCATAAACCCCCCCGAACCCCCCCCCCCCCCCCCCCCCCCACACACACTGTATTTGCTGTTGTATTAATTAAAACGCCTAAAACGCGAAGCACTTAAAAGTTATCTTGAAATAGATTTTCTATGGAATCTATTGTCTCGTGTTCTATAATTTTTCAAGGTAGAACCTGACGTGTGTGGGTAATGGTGCGTGACATTTTATTTTGACATTAAAATTCATTTATTTTTTACAACACTGACAAAGAAGTCATAGAACAGTGAGCTAAAATTAAATCACAAAAGCATCTGAGCACTTAATGCAGTCGAGCATTGAGTGACTGTCTTATGCACATACTGTAGGCCTAAAACTGCAGGCACACACTATTACTCTATCACACTATTTTATTCACAATGTGGTCAGTTGTCACCAACCAATAAAGTATTTATGTCTCAAATTACATACAGTGTGTGGAGTGGGATTGAAGAAATGGAGAGTGTACCTTAATTTCCTAAAAAGAAACCGAGAATTTTTCCCTATGCTGAATTTGACAATGTCTCAGCACTCTCCACCCAAATTTGCTCTTTTGTTTAAGCTCAAGTCAAAAACTTCTAGTGTTTTTAAAGGGATTGGGCTATGGGGAGATTTGTCACATTAGCAAAGACATCGAACACAAAGCAATGCATGGATCTGAAAAGACAGTGACAGGTTTTACGACAGCCTATGCTGCGGGAGAATGGAGACTCCCTCCCTAGGCGATCCAGCTGATATGGGACCTCTTCGGAGCAGCACAGGTAGACCTGTTTGCCCCTCTGGACACGTCCCACTGCCAGTTGTTTTAGTCCCTGACCAAGGGGACCCTCGGCATGGATGCGCTGGCACAAAGCTGGCCCCGGGGCCTACGCAAATATGCATTTCCCTCAGTGAGACTACCTTGAGTGCAAGGTCAGGGACTATGAGGAGCAGGAGGCCTTCATTGGCCAGAGGAGAACTGGGCCCCGACTAAGCCTGGGTTCTCCCACGTTTTTTTTCTCCTGATGGAGTTTTGGTTTCTTGCCACCGTCACCTCTGGTTTGCTTTGTTGGGGACTTTTCAATTTTAACAATATTATTCTGACTTTACTGACGGCATTCTCGGTCAACAAAATGTGCCTGGAATTCGGATTGGCCAACTCTCACGTTATTCTGAGACCCTGGCCCGGATATGTGCCCAAGGTTCCCACCACTCCTTTCAGGGGCCAGGTGGTGAACCTGCAAGCACTGCCCCTGGAAGAGGCAGACCCAGCCCTTGCTTTGCTCTGTCTCGCCTGCGCTATGCGCCTGTACGTGGACCGAATGCAGAGCTTTAGGACCTCAGATCAGCTCTTTGTCTGTCACAGAGGCCAGCAGAAGGGAGAGGCTGTTTCTAGAGCAAAGGTTTCCCCACTGGATAGTGGATGCCATCGTCTTGAAATACCAGACTCTCACTCTACCAGGAATATTGCTTCCTCCTGGGCACTGGCACACGGTGCCTCTCTGACAGACATCTCTAGAGCTACGGACTGGACGAGACCCAACACGTTTGCAAGATTTTATAATCTTCATGTAGAGCCAGTGTCTTACCGTGTACTTGCCGCAAGTAGCCAGTAAACACAGGGGACCTGCTAGGTGTCTCACTTACTGTGCCATACCCATCCTAAAGACTGGATACGTGTGCTTATCTTGCTGCTCTGGTGAATTCACCAGCTGGCGAACCCTGTAGGAGTTCCTCCAGCACCCCATATGGCAATCCCATACGTGTATTTTTCCATGGTGCATCTTCCCAGTCGTTGAGTCTGTGTCTTTCCCAGCCTGTGTCAGAGCCCACTTTCCCAGTGTTATCGAATAGTCTCACGGTATGGGTCATAAGGAACAGCAGTGATCGACCTTCTCTGTGTAAAGCCCTGTCCCAAGCCTCTGTGTAAAGCCTCGTTACGTCCCGTCACCACAATTGCTGTACCACCACTGAACGGTCGGGGCACACCGTCTAGGCTCCTCAGCGGAAAACATGAATGTGCGATTCAAGCGCGCTTCCATTCATACCCGCTTTGCGAATCTTGTCGGCTGTCCTGTTTGTGAGACACATAGATTTAAGTATAACTAATCTCATTATTCTTCCTTCCTAAATTGTATTCTGTCAATCCAGGCAGTTACTTTAAGCCTGTCCATCTCCTTTTTCACTTTCTTGCTCTTTTGTTACCCATAATGTTGTCAGAATGAATGGCCATCAGACTGCAGTGTCAGGCCGAGTGACAGTCTGCGGATAATAACATGTCTTCTCTGCATGGCATTCTTGCTTTGTTTTATTCACAGACACAGTTATCTCCACCATCTCCAGCAACTAGGGAAGTCAAAATGCTCATCTTTGTGAGATATTCATCTTAACATTTTATGTCTTAAGCGAATGTAAACACACATGAACAAATTCAGCAATCAAACAAGAAAGAAACTATTCCAATGGCTGCTTCTCAGTCTATTTTGACAACTAACTTTGTTTAATTTCCGGTTTCTGAAAGTTTACCCAGATATTTTTACCCATAACATTTGATGTTGCTGTCAAATAAACATGCTTAATTTGTACCTTTATGTTTATGTCATCTATTTCCTGTAATATGCTTCTTTGTTCTTTATTTTATTACCGACTAGTCGAATAATTACTTGAGAAACATATTTTTTTGAGAATTGTTTTTAATGGTAAATGCTAGTGTTTTCATAAATGTTTTAATAAAACAAGTTTATATGTATTTTGATATGTAACTTTTTGAATAAAAGCATGCTTTAATATAAAGTTTTGCTGTGTTAATAACAAAAAATTCTGAATTGTGAAATTTCACTTGTATGGCCCTTCTAAAAAAAAAAAAAAAAAACACTTTAGCTCATTTATAACTGAAATATCATGTTAAAATAATGCTTGAAGTGAATGTAATGTTTTCAGACACTTATTGCATATTATTTACAAGTAAATTCAAATGTAATTATCTGAACATTAGAGTGTTTTTTTTACATAAGGTACATCTTTAAAATTTCATAATTACTAATACTGTCTTAAAAAACATTAATTAAAGAATGTAGTGACAATCAAATGGTAAACTAACATATAATTTAATGTCATTTTTATTCAAACTTGTATTTCATGCATTAAAAAACTATTTGTAATTAAACATGTATTATCTTAAATGTAATTTTATAAAATACACTACAGTTAAAACATTACTTTACATGTGCTTTAGTAAGTTGGTTAACACTTTAAATTTAATTATCTATAATGAATGTATAATGATTTGAAATCTACAATAATACACTTTTAGTTTGACATTATCACAAAACACAATTTTTAAAAGTGTACTTAACTGTGTTATGAACCATAGTTAAAGGGACACTAAGTAAGAATTACTCCCATCTAGCGGTGAAATTGTATTTTGCATTCAAACGAATTGTGCTCTCCAGCGCCGGTACATCTGGATCTATTTTGGACTTTTCTGGCGACGAGGATTTGCAATGCAGCCTTTTAAACTTGCTGGGGCAGTGACAAGCGCCTCTCACTGCTCTGCTCCTCCGCTTCTGCTGCGTTCAGTCACGTCACGCCGGCTCTGAATGAAAACGTGTTGTGGAAACGCGTTGGCCTAGTACTTTTTGTCCCTCTCTGCTATTATAGTTTTTCAAGATGGCGGAACTACATGGAAGCCTCCGTGGACTTACCCGTCCCATGTATATAAATATAATAAATTCTTTGTTTACGAGGATAAATCAGATCATTGGCAGAGGTATTTGTCCACCATTGAGGACATATTTATGAATAAAAATATTGATTTTAGATTATAAATTAACTAAAAAGTTACTTAGTGTCCCTTTAAGTGTGTGCTCTCTTTTAAGTGCACTTAACAGTGGCTTTTTATTTCATTATATCATAGAATCAGCAAGTACAGTTTAAAAAAAATGCTTACTAATTTGAAGTACACACTACAAGTACAATTAAGCACACTTCTTTTTCCACAAGTGAGTGTTGACAGTAATTGCAACAAAATCCTACTTACACATTTACAGCATCAATCGCAAGTACTGTACACACATCGAATAATTTAAAACGAAAGGTTTTGTCACTGTTTGACAATTTAACATGAAAATAAGCGTATTGTGGCCAGAACATGACTTATTAATCACGAGCCTTGACCTTCATGGCTCTGAATCAAATCCAGACTATCATTAACGTTGTTTAATGGTAGTTTGACACCCATCAGAGAGCCATTCAGGACTTATTAAATATCCAGCAGCCGCAAGGTCAAGGTCATTGGCCACGATCCTGGACACAGCCAAGCACGGTGGAAAGTGTAGTGGAGAAATTAATTAGCTCATATAAAATGAAAAAGGATCCATTCCCCTCATTTCGTGATGATGGGTTGAATGACAGAGAGTCATTATGTGGATACGCTGGCTGAATACATAAAACGGAAAAGATCCATGCACAGAGTTTATTGATAGCAATGACCCATCTGATAACAAACACATTGCAATACAATCCTGGATGACCTCGACCAAGGTCCCTATTCTTCAAATGTGGCTTTGGCAGATACATTTCAGGACAGTTTGGTTTAAACCTTAGTAGAGAGATTGTGTATGTTGTGATTACTCACATCGGGGGAAATAAATTTAGTGTAGAAACACCAAACTCATAGCGGTAACAGTTTATATTGATGGTCCACTTTAGTCTGCCAACAGACATTCTACTGACTATAAGTAACTTTACAAATAATTCAACTTATTCTACTAACACCTAATAATCTGAGCGTTAGTTGGCATGTAGATGCATCGTTTTGCTTTGTTAATAAGATTCGCGAGCGTGCAGGACAAAATATTGACATTTTGAGCAGTGAGTGGATTCTGGCTAAATTACAGTAAACAGGGAATGGCCACTGCGTTCAAGAAATCAACAAACATGACTGTGATTGGCTACATTTCTCACTGCTGCAAAAACACGTTGTAAATAGAAACATTTGACGTTCCCCAGAGCGCAAACCATACGCACTGGAGTGTTTGCCAAATCCGTTTTTTACAGTAATTACAGTATCAACTGAGGGAGCTCTTCCTCTTCTTTCTTCTTCAAGTTCAAACGTATATAGCTGAATTAAACGCATATTTCTACTTGCCACCGTGTAGCATTTACTACAGTTGACTGAATTGATCAGGTAATCCGAGCTGGTGTGATTGAGTGGAGGCGGAGACCAATTAGCATATTCATGGCCCACGCAAACTAAATGAAGCAAGGGTTTAAAGTTACATTCAAGCTATTTTTAGGGATGAAGATATTGTTTTAACAGGATTTTTTTTTAATATGTAATTTTGAGTATCAAAGATTTTTGATGTAGAAAGACTGAAGTAGGTTCCCTTTCGTTGTCACTCCGAGTTCCGTCGGATGACGACGAATGGGGGTTTCGCTTAGAAAGCCTATCCCCTTCGAGTAATACAAAACGAGCCAATGGCAAAGAAATGCCATGGGTCTGCAGAATTTGCATGGAGCAGCTCCGCCCCACCTCGTGGGTATAAAGGGCGGAAATTCCAGCAAAGCAGTATGTTTTCGCTTCGGAGCCAAGAGTATCTCTTCACTCCACAGCCATTTCTGACTTCACTCTACGAGACGAGCCACTCTCTCCGGTGTTGGTGTGACGGCGATCTGCAGCGAGTTCACATTGCCTGCTGATCTGTGCAGTGATCTGCCAATGAGTGTGTTTCTCCCTGCTCGCTTCAACATCGCGGAGTTTCTTCCTCCTCTCACAAAAGAGCTCGCACGCGGCACGTCTTTTTAAAGACGGCTCGCCCGTGCATTTCTGGTTGCGGTCGACTCATTTCCGATTTTGATGGGCACATTCTCTGCTCTGCGTGCTCGGGCTTCATCATGCTAGAGCAGCGTTTGTGGATGACTCACGTTCTCCCCGCGGGAACGTGATCATCGCGTCATTACGGTCGAGACTCAATGATCTCGTTAGAGAGAGAGTCCCCTCATCCACACCCCGATCTAACACTCTCCACGTGAGGTGCTACTTCGGCTGGTGGCCAGGGTGACCTGAGGGTGTGTGTGTGGAACAAATCCGCCGACTGTTTGTCCGTGGACCACGCCCCCCTCTTCAGTGACGCAACCCGCGAGTGTTCAGGGGATTCCCCGGGTCTATTTTCGGATGCCCCGCGGGTTTCCCTTGACGCTCCAGAATCGGATCTGTTGTCCATCGCAGCATCACAGGGTGGGCTAGAATTTTCAGGAAGTGAAGATTTGACAGTGCTGCCACTTTCGGGTGTGCATATGGCATTTGTCGAGTCAGATCCTGAGATGACGGCCATGCTTTCCCGGGCGATTGGTTTTTGGGTGTGGCCACTGACTCCTGTCAGCGTCCACTCCAATACCTTTTTTCCCGGATGTGCATCAGGAGACCTCGAAATCCTCGAAGACCCCCATGTCTTCCAGCGATCCCTCGTTGATCTCCTTCGCCCTCCCTTCTCTCGACGGGGCCGCTGCCCATGGGTACACTGGGGTCCCCCGGTTGAACGCTCTGTTGCGATGCTACTGTGTCCTCAGAGTGCTTCCTCTCGGCACGATCCTAAGCACCCGTCCTAAGCCTGTAGTTTTTCGTCTACACTTGTGGCGAATTCCTATAGCGCTACAGGACAGGCAGCCGCCTCACTGCATGCCATGGCCATTCTGCTGGTCTACCAGACCCAGATGCTCACAGACATGCACGAGGGCGGGACTGACCCAGGGCTCTTCAATGAGCTGCGCGCCGCCACTGACCTTACTCTCCGAGCGACGAAAGTGGCCGTACGTTCCCTGGGTCAGGTGATGTACACCATTCCGTGGCTGAACCTGTCCGATGTGCAGGATGTCGGGCGGACCCATCTGCTTGACACCCCCATATCCCAGGTCGGCCTCTTCGGCGGTGCGGTTGAGGGCTTTGCCCAACAGTTCTCAACCGCCCACGAGCAGACTGAGGCTTATTCTGCCCCGACGGCCCCGCCGTCCGAGCTGATCCCTCAGTCTGCCCACCACCGAAGGCGCCCTCCTGCGGCTCCCACCCCGCCCGTTCACCCGGGCTGGCACCCGGGTCATTCCGCCTCGCTGCACCACCGGTGGGAAGTCTGTAGTTCGTTTGATCCCGCTGGTACAGTCGTTGGGAGCTTGCCAAGAGCTTCCAAACCTGTCCCGCTGGGTCGCTCGAACAGTCAGGCTCGGCTATGCGATTCACTTGCGCGGTGTCCTCCCCGCTTCAGGGGAGTCCGCTCCACTATGGTCGGTGGCAATGCCCCTATCATGAGAGCGGAGGTTGCTACCTTGCTGGCGAAGGGTGCGATCGAGACTGTCCCTCCAGCCGAAATGAGGTCCGGCTTCTACAGCCCGTACTTCATTGTCCCCAAGAAAACTGGTGGGTTACGGCCAATCCTGGATCTGCGCATGCTGAACCGCTCCCTTCACAGGCTGCCGTTCAAGATGCTCACCGCCAAACGCGTTTTCGAATGTGTGCGGCACCAGGATTGGTTTGCAGCAATCGACCTGAAGGACGCATACTTTCATGTCTCCATTCTCCCTCGACACAGACCGTTTGTTCGGTTTGCTTTCGAGGGGCAGGCATATCAGTACGCAGTTCTCCCTTTCGGGCTAGCCCTGTCTCCTCGCGTCTTCACGAAGGTCGTCGAGGCAGCCCTTGTTCCCCTCCGGGAACACGGGGTTCGCATCCTGAACTATATCGACGACTGGCTGATTCTAGCTCACTCTCGAGTTCAGCTTTGCGAACACAGGGACTTGGTACTCCGCCATATAGCTCGTCTGGGCCTTCGGGTCAACTGGGAGAAGAGCAAACTTTGCCCCGTGCAGAGGATCTCTTTTCTCGGTATGGAGATCGACTCGGTCGCCATGTCCGCGCAGCTTACGAGCGAGCGCGCACAATCACTGCTGACTTGCCTGAGACAGTTCGAGGGCAAGAGTGCGGTTCCACTGAAACTTTTTCAGAGGCTCCTGGGGCATATGGCATCTGCAGCCGTGGCAACACCGCTCGGATTGCTTCATATGAGCCCGCTTCAGCTGTGGCTTCGCGACCGAGTCCCGAGGTGGGCATGGCATCACGGCACCTTCTGAGTACCAGTTACTCCGACCTGCCATCAGACCTTCACCCCGTGGTCGAACCTCAGTTTTCTACGGGCCGGAGTGCCCCTGGAACGAGCTTCGCGGCATGTTGTTGTAACGACAGATGCCTCTGCCACGGGCTGGGGCGCCATGTGCAACGGACGTGCTGCCGCGGGCTGCTGGACAGGACCCCACCGCTTATGGCACGTCAATTGCCTCGAGTTGCTGGCAGTACAGCTCGACCTGCGCCGCTTCCGAGCCGTGCTCAAGGGCCAGCACGTACTAGTCCGTTCAGACAATACCGCGACTGTAGCGTACATCAACCATCAAGGTGGTCTGCGCTCCCGCCGTTTGTCGCAACTCGCCCGCCACCTCCTCTTATGGAGTCAGAAGCATCTGAGGTTGCTTCGTGCCATTTATATCCCCGGAGCCCTGAACTGTGCAGCCGACGAGCTCTCACGGTTTCAGCCCCTCCCTGGAGAATGGCGACTCCATCCTCAGTCGGTCCAGCTGATTTGGGACCAGTTCGGGGACGCACAGATAGATCTGTTTGCCTCTCACGACTCGACCCATTGCGCCCAGTATTATTCCCTGACCGAGGGCACGCTCGGCACGGATGCTCTGGCGCACAGCTGGCCGCGGGGCCGCAAATATGCGTTTCCCCCAGTGAGCCTTCTCGCGCAGACCCTGCGCAAGGTCAGGGAGGACGAGGAGCAGGTCATTTTGGTCGCGCCGTACTGGCCCGCCAGGACCTGGTTCCCCGAACTTATACTCCTCGCGACAGCACCTCCTTGGCCGTTTCCCCTGAGGAAGGACCTCCTTTCTCAGGGACGGGGCACCCTATGGCACCCTCGTCCCGATCTTTGGAACCTCCGCGTGTGGCTCCTGGACGGGACGAGGCAGGTTTGAGTACCCTACCACCAGCGGTGGTGGCTACCATCACTTCCGCTAGAGCTTCGTCCACGAGACACCTCTACGCGCTGAAGTGGAACCTCTTCGTCAACTGGTGTTCTTCTCACCGAGAAGACCCCCGGAGATGTTCGATCGTTGTCGTGCTTTCCTTTCTTCAAAATGGGTTGGAGCGAAGGCTGTCTCCCTCCACCCTCAAGGTCTATGTCGCCGCTATTGCCGCACAGCACGACCTTATAGAAGGTAAGTCCGTAGGGAAGCACGGCCTGGTCGTCAGGTTCCTGAGAGGAGCGAGGAGACTGAATCCTCCTCGCTCTCCTCTCGTACCCTCTTGGGACCTCGCAGTGGTGCTAACTGCCCTGCGGAGTGCTCCCTTCGAACCTTTGCAGTAACGGTTGAGCTTAACTTCCTGTCAATGAAGACAGCGCTTCTGACTGCATCGGCCTCCATTAAGAGGGTAGGGGACCTGCACGCATTTTCCGTTGACGAAGCATGCCTGGAATTCGGGCCGGCTTACTCTCACGTGATCCTGAGACCCCGGCCTGGATATGTGCCCAAGGTTCCTACCACTCCCTTCCGCCAGGTGGTGAACCTGCAAGCGCTGCCCCCGGAGGAGGCAGACCCAGCCTTGGCACTGCTCTGTCCAGTACGTGCTCTCCGCATCTATGTAGACAGAACGCAGTGTTTCAGGACCTCAGACCAGCTCTTTGTCTGTTATGGTGGGAGACTGAAGGGAAAGGCTCTCTCCAAGCAAAGGTTGTCTCACTGGATAGTGGACGCCATTGCTTTGGCTTACCAACAGCAAGGTCGACCGTGCCCCCTTGGTGTGACTGCCCACTCCACCCGGAGTGTGGCGTCCTCTTGGGCTCTAGCGCATGGCGCCTCGCTAACAGACATCTGCAGAGCTGCAGGCTAGGCGACACCTAACACATTCGCCAGATTTTACAATCTCCGAGTGGAGCCAGTCTCCTCCCATGTACTGTCTTTTTCAAGCTAACATGGGACCCGTTAGGTGTCTTCGCTTGCTCGCCATTCCACTCCACGGACTGGATACGTGCGATATTCTCCTCAGGTGAGCTTCCCCGAAAGCCCTGAGTTCCGCCAGCACTCCTGATGCTGGCGCCAGTGTCTTTTGCCTGCGCGTCGGCTAGGTGCCTCCCGTGTGCATGGTACCTCCTCTGAGCTACCCCCACATGTGTATTTCCACTGTAAGCCTCTTTGAGCATGTGTCTTTCCCTTGGCAAGCCACCTTTCCACCCCTGGGGTTGAAATATTCCACCTGCGGCTGGACACCCCAGTGATTCCCCATATGCATCCCTCTGGTCATATGTGTATTTTCTAAGTCCCCCCCTCTGGGTTGGCAGTAATTGCATATTCCCTTAAAAACCTTGGGATATGCTCCCCAGTGTACCTTGGTATTCCTGTGCTAATAGGAGTCCTTCGTCCGTGCTGTCTCACGACAGGGATCTCAGATTACGCAGGGCATTGGAAGACAGCCGAGAAGGTGGCGTGATTAGACTGGTATCCCCATTCGTCGTCATCCGACGGAACTCGGAGTGACAACGAAAGGGAACGTCTCGGTTACGGATGTAACCCTCGTTCCCTGAGTAGGGAACGGAAACGTTCCGTCTTCCTGCCACTTTCCGCTGTACCGCGGGGATCACCTGAGCTCAGTCTTGGCTCCTCAGCGAGGAAACATACTGCTTTGCTGGAATTTCCGCCCTTTATACCCACGAGGTGGGGCGGAGCTGCTCCATACAAATTCTGCAGACCCATGGCATTTCTTTGCCATTGGCTCGTTTTGTATTACTCGAAGCGGATAGGCTTTCTAAGCGAAACCCCCATTCGTCGTCATCCGACGGAACGTCTCCGTTCCCTACTCAGGGAACGAGGGTTACATCCGTAACCGAGACGATTTTCTTGTAAAAAAAATAAAAAAATAAATAATTATCCATGCATTCCCTCTTGCCCTGCCGATCAGAGACCAACCAAATCTCAAAACTTTAGTGAGCGTAAATGGTCCTCAACTAAGCCAGAGTCATTTTTATATATTTATTTTTGGGCTTGCACTCCATCTGTTCTTTGGTCATATTAAAGTATGTATATTCATATTAATTTAACACATGGACAGGTAACGCCCAGAGTCTGATCCACGTTGCCTTCACCAGTTCTGATCTGATTGGCTGGTGGCATTGCAAACTGATTTTCTGATAGTCAAAGGTGTGTGACAATCACTTCTAATTAATTCAAATGTAAAATGTAATTGGCTATCACACCCACTAGCTGCATAAAGTCATAACATACAGTGTAACTTTCATTGTGGTTCTATCATGATGCTACCAGTTAGATGGTAGGGTTTGGTGTGGGGGAAAAAAAGGACTGCTGTTTTAGCTTTCACTTTAGACCACACAGAGTACGTTCCCAATGAATCCCTCGCCTACATCTTGCAGTTACAACTAAATGCGTAGGGTGGCGCTGTGGATACTGACACTGAGCTGAAGAGAGATTATTCTGGGGGGTTTCAGCTGCATCCAAGAGTGGCAACATTTTGTTTCTACTTGTTATGTTTGGTTCTTATTAGAGTCATGCATCCCACCAGATAAGGATGTGCTTTTAAGAAGGAAAGAAAGTGCAAAGCAAAATGTTGCAAAACAGCAGGACGTGTCTTGTTTTAATTAATTCTTCTTGCTGTGTTTTGTTGTTTGATTAACATTAATGACACAGACAGCAGCAGGTTTATTAGGCTGCCGTCACTTTAAGAGAGAATGCTCGGGTCCGGTATACAGATACACATGGGTTTTCTTTCTCAACTGTTTAACCTCATCCTTCCCTCGTACTTTGTAACACTTCTTTCCCTCGCGGGTCAAAATGACCTGAAGCCTTAAAATCTTTTTTTTTGTTGTTGTGTCCAGAAAGCCTATTTTATTTCATTTTGATAATATTTTTCTTTCTATTTTTTAATTAATTTCTTTGGAGATTTTTTGTTATTTTTTATTTTATTTTTATTATATTACTCAATTTGATCAATACATCATAAATAAATAGTAATTTAAGCATACTTTTTAATATGTTTCTAATTCTAAATAACTCACAATTTCATCCCTTTTAATTCAGCTGAAAATCTCTTACATTGGGTGTCTTTGCCGAACTCTTGTGAAAAACAAAGATATATATTATATGATATTTCATGACTCTTGCTACACAGCAAAAACTCCAGAGTTAAATTAACTCTCCTGGGAGTTTATATGGCTCCAGACTCAGTGTTAAAATATGAGTGTTAAATTAACACTCAAGAGTGTTAAAGTTAATGAGCTCATTAAGTGATTAATTGAGTGATGATTGACCATTATTGAAGACACCTGATGTTAACAAGCAGAATCACCAAAGGAGAAAATCTAATTTTTAAGACACCATTATGGTGATCAGTGTTTTCTTTAGTTGGGCTCTTGACCCTTAAACTGTTAACTTTAAAATTTGTTTCTCTGTTGTATCTGAGCTATAACTGCCAGATGAACAAAGAAAATGTTTATCAGGTGGTGTTGGTTATGTTTTGACATAATCATAATTTGATCTGAATCACTGAACTCATTTAGAGTCTAATCTCTGACTTAAATGTATATTGTTGCTTACGGCGTCAATATGATTCTACAGCAAAAGATCCAGAATTTTCTAAATAATCTAAAGGATTTCTTAAGAGTTGTTCTGCTAAAACAAAATCTTTCTTTTAGGCACACACAGACATCAAGAATCAGTGTATGAATCTCAACAATGGTGACACAGAATATTCAATTAGGGAAAGGAAATTACTAAAACAATTCAGATCATAATTTATTCATACCGCAATGCATGATGGGAGCCATGAATGTGTTTTGATTGGTGGCACCCAGAATGCACTGCAACATGCTTTATTATTGTCACCATTGTTGAGAATCACAGGCTGATTCTTGATGTCAGTGTGTCTAATTACAGTAAACTCCCAAGTCTTTTTATCAGAACAATTTTTAAGAAATATTTTGGATTATTTTGATAATACTGAAAATCATTTGCTGTAGAATCACAGGTCTGATGTAATCAACAAGGTAGACATAACTCTCTAATAGAGATTTGATATTCAGGTCAAATTATGATTATGTCAAAACATAACAAACAATACCTGGTCAACTTTTCTCTTTG
The DNA here is from genome assembly GCA_030578255.1 of Tiaroga cobitis. Taxonomy (NCBI): domain Eukaryota; kingdom Metazoa; phylum Chordata; class Actinopteri; order Cypriniformes; family Leuciscidae; genus Tiaroga; species Tiaroga cobitis. Next base: position 6,254,398 of record CM060593.1, read on the forward strand.
TTCATCTGGCAGTTATAATTCAGATACAACAGCCAAACAAAAACTGAATTTAATGATTTAAGGGCCATGACCCCAACTAAAGCAAACACTGATCTCCCTAACGGTGTCTTAAAAAAGTAGATTTTCTCCTTTGGTGATTCTGCTTGTTAACATCAGGTGTCTTCAATATTAGTCAATCATCACACAATTAATCACTTAATGAGCTCATTATCTTTAACACTCTTGAGTGTTAATTTAACACTCATATTTTAACACTGAGTCTGGAGCCATATAAACTCCCAGGAGAGTTAATTTAACTCTGGAGTTTTTGCTGTGTACTATATGGCCTTATATCTCTATATGGAGCAGTTCAAGTCAGTTTTCCTTCAGTATGTATTCAGATACACATGTAGACATTATAAAATAATTTTGGGGTACATTTTTTGTATTTTTAGGTTTTTCTATATGTACTGAAGCATTCCTCGCACTCCATTCATCCTATGGGGGTCAAATTGAATCTTTTTTTTACATTTCAACAACAAAAATCTTCGAATCCATTCAATTTGTTTGGTGTATTTGTGGTTCAAGTGCGACTAGGGTCTTGGACCTCTATGATGAAAACTCAATTTAAAAAATAAAAAAATAGTTTCGGGTCAAAAAATAGATTGAGTTTTATTTCCAATGATTTATACTTTTTCTCCAAGCAAGATGATGCAGGGTAAACTTTGGATTTTAAAGGGTTAGTTCACCCAAAAATGAAAATTAAGTCATTAATTACTCACCCCCATGCTGTACCAACCCCGTAAGGCTTTCGTTCGTCTTCGGAACACAAATGAAGATATTTATGATTAAATCTGAGAGGTGCATGACTGCTACATAGGCTCCCTAAGGGAATGACACTTGACGGCCCAGAGAGTCATTAAAGAAAATGTTTAAATATTCCATGTCACAACAGTGGCTCAACTATAAGTTTATCAAGCGACGAGAATACTTTTTGTGCGAAAAAACAAACAAAAATAACAACTTTATTCGAATATTCCTTTTCTTCCTTGTAGGCCTGAAACGAGACTTCAAGAGATTTCCACGACGCATGCGCGAGAATTGCGATCTCCTTCAACTACTTCAGTTAAGTTCTCGCGCGTGCGCGTCGTGGAAATCTCTTGAAGTCTCGTTTCAGGCCTACAAGGAAGAAAAGGAATAGTCGAATAAAGTCGTTATTTTTGTTTGTTTTTTCGCACAAAAAGTATTCTCGTCGCTTGATAAACTTATAGTTGAGCCACTGTTGCGACATGGAATATTTAAACATTTTCTTTAATGACTCTCTGGGCCGTCAAGTGTCATTCCCTTAGGGTGTCATTCCCTTAGGGAGCCTATGTAGCAGTCATGCACCTCTCATATTTAATCATAAATATCTTCATTTGTGTTCCGAAGACGAACGAAGGCCTTACGGGGTTGGTACAGCATGGGGGTGAGTAATTAATGACTTAATTTTCATTTTTGGGTGAACTAACCCTTTAATACAATATAGTGCAATAATGTAGGTGAAGAGTAGGTGGTCTTTTTGTGCCCAGAATAAGGTAAAAATGGGCTCAGACTTAAGGCTGATACTCACGAGTCGGTCTATGTCAGACTAATGTAAACACATTGACTGCTACCAATTTTTTTACCCAGCCAGAAAGTATGATCTTTTCCTGCAGACTAGTCCAGCTATTGAAAGTAAAATTCTTCACCACACGCTCCTGAAGGGTGGCTGAAATAATTCACTGTGACGTCTCAGTGAGATTGAAAAGAATCATTTATCCGGCCATGTTTGTACACAGTGTGAGTGTCGGAGTTGTGTGCTATTCTAGAAAGCTCCACTAACAGCCCAATTACACTCGCTCCATGCACAATTTACTCTGCCGGGAGTCGCCCAGTCACCCTCCACTGAGAGAGGACAGTGAACGAGCCAATTTCACTTCAGACCCTTAACCAATTAGGGGTGAAAACACACATTCACTGTCACACAGGGGAGAGAATGCCAGAGAGAGAACAAGATAAATGGAAAATAGAGACAGTCAAACGAGAGCACGGTTTTTTCATGCAGGTTGTTTTGCCAACACCTCGTCTTTTGTAAGATGCGGTAAAATGAAGATATTTCATAAAATAAAATAAAAACAGACAGACACTAACATCTGATAGTATTTCTCTAGGTTTTTGATATTGTATTCGCAGTACTACGTTCTTTAAATGTTATTAAATATTGCATTGTCTCCTGAAATGCTCATACTGCAGACAAAATATGATGCAGCCCAACATGCTTTATTACATCGACTAACATTTATCAGCTTGTTTGGAGAGTTTCAGTCGGCACATTCATGTGTCAATGGGAGTATTTGACCAGTTAAGATTACAAATAGATCATGTTACATTACTAGTGAATTTTGTATGCTTTCAACTCACCTTACCTCTCCTACCTCATGAATTTAACATTCATCGTATGCTACCAATGACAGGAGGACCTTCATCTGTTGCCTTATTCCTTATTCCTTATGGGATCTGTGAAGGACCTGAGCATAATGTTAGCTTGAGGTCATCCAGCTTGAGCAGATTTACCGTCACCCAGCCGAGATAGTGGCGCAAGATGAAAGCAAATCACAGACTTGGCTGGTGGGTTTTTCTGGTCATCCTGGTTTCTCTGTGGCATGACATTTCTCTGAGGAAATGGAAATCTCAAACCAAAGTGATTTTCTTTTGATGGATGCCACTGTTGTGTAGGGGAGAGTTGGGGAAGCAGTGCCACATTTGCTTAATCTCCTCAAGAAAAGGTGAAATGAGATAAATGATTTTTGATGAGATTAACAATATAGTAAATAAAACCAATACACTAATATGCCTAATTATATTTGTCTGCTGTCAGCTGAAATGAGATGAAAGCATATAAATATTTCAGACTTCATTAATACTGGCTTCAAGTATACTCCCACCGAATAAATCATTTTAAACGTGATTACAAAACGTCACCCTGCATGAGACAAGCGGCTCGGAAAAATGGATGGATGGATCACAAAATATCAGGATAAATAGTAAAAGGAGCAAGTAAACCGAACAATCAACGGCACAAATCCGCTAGCAGTGCACATAGGGGTTAACTTCAAGTCTACTTGAAGCACAGTTAAAGCATTATATATAAAGCAAATAAGTTAGTAGCCAATTGGGAGCCTAGTAGTATACTTAAAGTTAAGTTAAGTTTACTTGAATGTTCTACTTACAAATATACCTGTAGTAAAAACTATTAAATTGGTAGCACTAGTTTACTGTAATAACAACCCGATCACACTAAATGCGTCTCTATAGCACGCAGTGTGTTTATCGTGCAATTTATACGCGGAAATTAGTTTTTACGTGCATAGGATACGCATGGGTTGGTTAGGGTAGGTTTAGTAGTGGTGTGGGGTGCGTGTGTATTATACGCATGGGTAGAATTAGTGGTGTGGGGTGCGTGTGTATTACACGCAAATGAACTGCGTATCAAATGCACGCAAAAACTACGTATCATATGCACGTAAAAACTCATTTTCGCGTACAAATTACACGATAATACACAATGCGTGCTATAGAGACGGATTTACGTGAGAACAGGCTGGTAATAAACTAAAAAACTAGGATAGAAGTAGCCTATAGAGCTAGTAAGCTGACAGTATATCTATACTTTCAAATCCCTCTCGATGCGAGTAGACCAGTCACATTCAATGTATAATTGCAATACAAAATAAAAAGACTTAATGTTGTAAAATAGTTGTGTACGTAAAACGTACCACTGCTACACTTTAAAATATACTTATAAAGGTCCGTTTAGTTCAAGGAAGTGTTCAAATAGTACACTTACAAGCATAGTCCATTGATTTTAGTATATTAGTTACTATTGATTTTAGTATATTACTTTATTGATAGTGTATTTGGCTGATTGTTTAATTGTAATTTCCACTAAATAAATAAATCACCTTCAAGAACAGCTTGGATTTTTTACATCTCTTGCAGTAATGCAAGTGGCATTCTGTGCATGTAAAGTTTTGCTAATAGATCCAAAGAGACAAATATATTTAAAGCCAGTATGATTATCTAGTAACAGTGCTAAACAGCTGCAGCCTAGTACACAAGTTAAGTTTGCTAGATGATAAAGATACACTGTCAGAAAAAGGGGTACAGTACACTGTCAGAAATAGGGGTACAGTAGGAGTCCATTTCTGTCCCCCAAGGTACATATATGTACCTTTTTGAGGGTCAAAAAGGTACATATATGTCCCCAAGCATTAAAAGGTACATATATATACCGTTCCCTTTCGTATGGGAACTCCTACGTCTCGTCGGAGGAGTTTCCAACGAATTGGGATCACGCTAGGGAGACCAATTGCCTTCGAGTGAATTAAAACGAGCCAATAAATATTGGCATGCGGGATTTGCATTCCGCGTCCCGCCTGTCAATGCGGGTATAAAGCGGAAGCGAGCGCACACACATTTGCTTTTAGCTTCGGAGCCGAACGGTTGTGTCCTCTGAGTGGATGAGCTTCAAGATTAATAATTTATCTTCACGCTCAACGAGTCTGCTGTTTTCTCCGAGACCTCTCTGTGTTGGTGTGACGGCGCTTCAGCGATCTTCGCGATCTCCCGGGTACCAGCTGCTGCTTCACGCGATCTGCTGTTTTTTCAAAAAGCTGTTGTCACAGCTGGTATTCGGTTGAGTGCGCACAGCGGGCTTGCAGTTTCCCCGCTGTGTTGCCGCGTTTATCCCTGTGTGCTTCAGCACAATAAGAGAGCGTTTTCTGTGAAAAGAGCAACACGGGTGAAGATCGCGTCCTTTTCAGGATGACGTTTCACCCGTGTGTTTCTGGATGCGGTCGTTTCCTGTCCTCATTTGACGGCCACGATCACTGTTTCACGTGCCTGGGCTTAAGCATGATGAGACTGCGTTCGTGGGTGGTTTATGTTCTCTCGTGAGAGCTTGACCACGTCGGCGCGTTGGTCGTCTCCCCTTTCTCGTAAGGGCTTGAGCCGCCCAGCGTGCCGTGTGCCGTCGAGCTGCCGGCTGACAGCGCGGGTTGTCACGGCAACCCAGCGCGCGTCATTCGGCGCTCTAGATGCGCGCCTTTGACTGTTCCCCGATCTAGTTCCTCTTCTGGTGGCCAACGGTGGAGGGCTATTTTGGCTAATAGCATTGGTGATTAGAGGATTACAGTGAGTGTTCTCTGACGAGACCACCTCCTCGGAACACTCACTCCTCTAGCGCATCGCAAACATGCTGAGACTGTGTTCGTGGGTGGTTTATGCTCTCTTACGAGAGCATGACCACGTCGGCACGTTGTTCGCTTGCCTTTCTCGAGGGGTTGAGCGCTCAGCGTGCCGTGTGCCATCAGGTATGGCCACGTTCACTGTTTTGCATGCCTGGCAGCTTTCGGGTGGAATCTCTGGTTCTTCTCATGAGGGACCAGCTATTTCATTCAGGGCTCCAGGGGAGGATCAGATGTCGATCGCTGCATCGGAGAGAGGGCTGTTACACTCTGGAAATGATGACGCTGAGTTCCCGCTGTAATGGTGTGTGTGCTCGTGCTGAATCGGATTCAGACTTGACAGCCACACTTCCTGGGCTACTCTGGGGGCGCAGTGCAACGCGTAATCGCCTTGCCCCGCCCCCGTGCCTGCCCGGATGCGTGTGAAAAAGGCTTTTAGCAGTATGGAAGCATGTTGGTGCTGTGGAAAGCCAGACATGCCAAAATCTGCAGAAAGTTTTTTTTCCTCTCTCACTACCCTTAGTGGCTGGGGTGGCTTTGACTACACAAGGGTAGTTCTGAGTCGGGGTTGAGCTGTGCAAGTTATAGCACTGGCCCTCGGTCAGACGATGTCCACACTGGTGGTCCAGAAGCATCCCACGGCTAGGCCTTGTGGGGTACGAGACATCGCCAAAGTTCGCTTTCTCGGTGCTCCTATCTCACAGGGTTTGCCGTTTTCGGCGACACTGTTGGGGACTGTGCCCAGCGGCTCTCCACAGTTCAGAAGCAGGTTGAGGAGACCAGGAGCTGACCCGATATGAAAAAAGTCGACTCACTCCTGGTTTCTCCTCGGTCTGTTTGTCGCCAAGGGTGTCAGCCCCCTGTGAAAAAGATGTCAGCCAGCTTTATGGTGACGTCTAGCTTTCGCAGGAGGACGGCGCCACCTGTCTCAGCAGCCCTGAGACGGGTGACACAGGGTTGGAGGAAGTTGCTCTCAGGGAGATGGTGTCCTCGCCTCTCCCACCCCCGGAGGAGGGCCGGGTGGAGAATTTGTTCAGTTCCTGTTCCGCTGCTGGCTCCCAGAGTCCAGTGGTACCCACATTTTCAATAGAGCGATTTCTTCCATCTCTGGGTCACAAGAGGTGCGGACTGCAGTGAGTGACGCTCCCATGCCTCGCCACTCCTTTCCCCCTCTTCCAGCGCTCAGATGGCAGTGACGCCGCTACGGCCTCGTCACTCTCGTCTGTCACTGGCCAAGGAGGCGCGGAAGCCAGGACTTGACGCCCCCGGGCCTCACTCCTCGTTTCCCCTCCTAGAGGGTGAGAATGACAGTGTGCGCCGCCACGTTGCCTCGCCGCTCTCATTCCCCTCGCCCCAGCGCTCAGATGGCAGTGACGCCGCTACGGCCTCGTCGCTCTCGTCTGTCGCTGGCCAAAGCGCTCAGATGCCAGTGTCGCCGCTACGGCCTCGTCACTTTCATCTGTCGCCAGGCAAGGAGGCGCGGAAGCCAGGACTCGACGCCTCCCAGCCTCGCTCCTCGTTTCCCCTCCTACCTTCGCCTCGGGACAGTCAGCAATCGAACGCCCCAGAGAAAGATGGGCCTTCCTGCTGCTTGCCCCCCGGTGGAAGCAGGTAAGTGTTGCACCACACACACAGACCCCACCTTCGGCCGCAACAATGCCTCCGAGGGCGGGTCCCTGCCTTCCACCTCGCTGCCCCCCCGCGGGTACGCCGGTGGTCCGAGTGGGCTCTTTGGTTCAGTCTCTCGAAGCCTGGATAGCGCTTCCGAGACCGTCCAGGTGGCTCATTCGCACCATCCGGTTCGGCTATGCAATTCAGTTTGCCCGCCGGCCTCCCAGGTACAGGGGTGTCCTCTTCACCCAAGTGCGGAGTGGCGACGCCCCTGTCCTGAGGAAAGAGATCGTTGCCCTGCTGGCGAAGGACGCGATCGAGCCGGTCCCTCCAGCCGAGATGAGGTCTGGGTGCTACAGCCCTTACTTCATTGTACCCAAGAAAAGCGGTGGGTTACGACCAATCCTGGATCTGCGTGTTTTGAATCGGGCCCTTCACAAGCTCCCATTCAAGATGCTTACGCAGAAACGCATCTTCGAGTGCATCCGTCCCCAGGATTGGTTTGCAGCGATCGACCTGAAGGACGTGTACTTTCATGTCTCGATTCTGCCTCTACACAGGCCGTTTCTTCGGTTTGCGTTCGAGGGTCAGGCATATCAGTACAAGGTCCTACCCTTCGGCTTGGCCCTGTCGCCCCGCGTCTTCACGAAAGTCGTGGAGGCGGCCATTGTTCCCTTGAGAGAAAATGGCGTTCGCATTCTCAACTATCTCGACGACTGGCTGATAATAGCTCACTCACGAGATCTGTTGTGCGATCACAGGGACCTGGTGCTCCGGCACCTCAGCCGGTTGGGACTTCAGGTCAACCGGGACAAGAGCAAACTCTGCCCCACGCAGAGGATCTCTTATCTCGGTATGGAGTTGGACTCGGTCAGTCAGACTGCGTGCCTCACAGAGGAGCGCATCCAGTCAGTGCTCAACTGCCTCAGGTCTTTTCGAGGCAGGTCAGTGGTCCACTGAAGCAATTTCAGAGGCTCCTGGGGCATATGGCAGCCGCAGCCGCAGTTACGCCGCTCGGTCTGTTGCATATGAGACCGCTTCAGCGCTGGCTTCACGATCGAGTCCCGAGATGGGCGTGGCAGAGCGGCACGTTCCGGGTCAACATTACCCCGCACTGTCGCCAAACCTTCAGTCCTTGGTCGGACCCTGCCTTTCTACGGGCCGGAGTACCCTTAGTCCAGGTGTCCAGGCATGCTGTGGTTTTCACGGATGCCTCTGCCAGCGGATGGGGGGCCACGTACAACGGGCATGCAGTCTCAGGTCTGTGGACGGGGCCTCAGCTGCATTGGCACATCAATTGCCTAGAGTTGCAAGCAGTACGCTTAGCCTTGTGCCGCCTCAAGGGGCTGCTTCTGCACAGGCATGTACTGGTCCGTACGGACAGCACTGCGACCGTGGTGTACATCAACCATCAAGGGGATCTACGCTCCCGTCGTATGTCGCGACTCGCCCGCCATCTCCTCCTATGGAATCAGAAGCATCTGAGGTCGCTTCGGGCCATTCACGTCCCTGGTGTGCTCAACCGTGCAGCCGACGAGCTCTCACGGCAGCCGCCCCTTCCGGGAGAATGGCGACTCCATCCCCAGGTGGTTCAGCTGATATGGGGAATCTTCGGAGCCGCTCAGATAGATCTGTTTGCCTCTCCGGACACGACCCATTGCCAGTTGTTCTATTCCCTGACCGCAGGGTCCCTCGGCACGGATGCACTGGCACACAGCTGGCCCCGGGGCCCACGCAAGTATGCGTTTCCCCCAGTGAGCCTTCTCGCACAGACACTGTGCAAAGTCAGGGAGGACGAGGAGCAGGTCTTGCTAGTTGCGCCGTACTGGCCCAACCGGACCTGGTTCCCGGAACTCATGCTCCTTGCGACAGCACCTCCTTGGCCCATTCCTCTGAGGAAGGATCTGCTTTCTCAGAGACGGGGCACTCTTTGGCACCCGCGTCCAGACCTGTGGAGACTCCATGTCTGGTCCCTGGACGGGACGCGGAGGTTCTAGATGGCCTACCACAGGCCGTGGTAGATACCATCGCTTCCGCTAGAGCCCCCTCTACGAGGCGCCTTTATGCGTTGAAGTGGAACCTGTTCGTCGTCTGGTGCTCTTCCCGCCGGGAAGACCCCCGAACTTGCCCGATCAGTGTCGTGCTTTCCTTTTTACAAGACGGGTTGGAGCGAAGGCTGTCTCCCTCCACCCTCAAAGTATATGTGGCCGCAATAGCTGCCCATCATGATGTGATCGACGGGAAGTCGTTAGGGAAGCACGACCTGATCATCAGATTCCTTAAGGGTGCTAGGAGGTTAAATCCTCCTCGTAATTTGCACCCTGTACCCTCTTGGGACTTAGCCCTCGTGCTGAGAGCGCTTCAAAGGCCCCCATTTGAGCCCTTAAATGACATAGAGTTAAAAGTTTTGTCTGAAAAGACCGCTCTTCTATTGGCTCTAGCTTCCTTCAAGAGGGTCGGGGATCTGCAGGCTTTTTTGGTCAACGAATCGTGCCTAGAGTTCGGACCGGGCCTTTCTCACGTGGTACTGAGACCCCGGTTCGGATATGTGCCCAAGGTTCCTACCACTCCATTTGCAGATCAGGTAGTGAACCTGCAAGCGCTGCCCGTGGAGGAGGCAGACCCAGCCCTGGCTTTTCTCTGTCCCGTACGTACTCTACGTTGTTATGTGGACAGAACGCAAAGCTTCAGGACCTCAGAGCAGCTCTTCGTCTGTTACGGAGGCCAGCAGAAGGGGAAGGCTGTCTCCAAGCAGAGGTTAGCCCACTGGCTAGTGGATGCTATCGTCCGGGCTTATGAATCCCAGGACATGCCTTGCCCTCCCAGGTTGACGGCTCACTCCACTAGGAGTGTTGCTTCCTCCTGGGCATTGGGGCGAGGCGCCTCGCTGACAGATATCTGCAGAGCTGCGGGCTGGGCGACACCTAACACGTTTGCCAGATTTTATAGCTTACGTGCTGAACCGGTTTCCTCCCGTTTACTCGCTACGGTCAGTGGCGCGAGGGAATAGGTTCTGTCGGCTTGCTACGCCATTCCGCCTTATGAGCTGGATCCGTGCGCCTTTTTGCTCCTTGGTTCCCCAACAAACGGCTAACCTTCTGAGCTCCTCCATCACCCCTCGGCATCAGGCGTGGCGGACCGCCTGATGCTAGGTCTATTACCTCTCTTAAGAAGTTGCTAGTAGACTGGGTGACCTTCACGATGACTTCCTCGTGGTCATTTTCCACGTTCCTGCTACCCTACGGGCTAGCCCCGTGTCTTCCCCTCGACAGACTCACTCTGTCGTCCTTGCTGAGTATGCTCCCCACCCTACGGGCTGGGACTACCTCGAGGACTCCCATATGTTTTACTACCCTACGGGCTAGTTCATATGTGTATTCAGTGCCTCCCTTCAGGCTGGCCGGGGGCTCCGCAACGTTCCCACATGGGCACGTTTCCCCAGTGTTATCCAAATCCTCTGAGCGGGTCTTGCGGAACAGCAGTGTGATTTCTTCCTAGCTAGCCCCCGCCCTAAAGATGAAACTGCTTGGCGGGGAGCTCAGCTGGGCGCTGGAAGGGGCCAGCACCATGGCGTTTTATTTGGGATCCCAATTCGTTGGAAACTCCTCCGACGAGACGTAGGAGTTCCCATACGAAAGGGAACGTCTCGGTTACGTATGGTAACCCTCGTTCCCTGAGTAGGGAACGGAGACGTCTCGTCCCGTCGCCATGCTTGCTGTACCTTCGCGGAGGACTGGACACCGTCCGGCTCCTCAGCGTAAAGCAAATGTGTGTGCGCTCGCTTCCGCTTTATACCCGCATTGACAGGCGGGACGCGGAATGCAAATCCCGCATGCCAATATTTATTGGCTCGTTTTAATTCACTCGAAGGCAATTGGTCTCCCTAGCGTGATCCCAATTCGTTGGAAACTCCTCCGACGAGACGTCTCCGTTCCCTACTCAGGGAACGAGGGTTACCATACGTAACCGAGACGTTTCTTTTAAAGGTTAAGGTACAATATCAAAAGACAGCCTCTGCTAAGTAATTTTTTTTTTTTGTAAAAAAAAATCGTTTTTTAAAAAGGTTTTAAGGATACCTTAATCATTTAAGGTAGATTTGAACTTATCACTATATTTGACTAGCCTTGAAATAAAGGAAATAAAAGTTTTGTAAGTCAATTTACTGATATTAAATCATTATAAAAGAGCAAAAACTCCAGTGTTAAATTAACTCTCCTGGGAGTTTATATGGCTCAGACTCAAGAGTGTTAAAGTGTTAAAATATGACTGTTAAATTAACAAAAATTAATGAGCTAATTAAGTGATTCATTGAGTGATGATTGACCATTATTGAAGACACCTGATGTTAACAAGCAGAATCACTGAAGTAGAAAATAAAATAAAATTAAGACACCGTTATGGTGATCAGTGTTTGCTTTAGTTGGCCTCTTGACTCTTAAACTGATAACATTAGATTTTGTTTCTCTGTTGTGTCTGAGTTACAACTGCCAGATGAACAAAGAGAAAATTTGATCAGGTGGTGTTGGTTATGTTTTGACAATCATAATTTGACCTGAATCACTGAACTCATTTAAAGTCTAATATCTGATTTAAATGTATATTTTTAATTACAGCAGCCTGTGATTCAACAGAATAAGATCCATCATTTTCTAATCTAAAGGGTTTCTTAAAAGTTTATCTGATAAAACAAATCTTTCTTTTAGGCACACACAGACATCAAGAATCAGTGTATGCATCTCAACAATGGTGACAAAAAGAATATTCAATTAGGGAAAGGAAATTAGTAAAACAATTTGGATCATAATTTATTCATACCGCAATGCATGATGGGAGCCATGAATGAGTTTTGATTGGTGGCACCCAGAATGCACTGCAACATGCTTTATTATTGTCACCATTGTTGATATTCACAGGCTGATTATTGATGTCAGTGTGTCAACATACAATATTTTTTTTTAAAGTCTTTTGATCAGAACAACTTTTAAGAAATTTTGGATTATATGGAAAATGCTGAAAATCATTTGCTGTAGAATCACAGGCTGCTGTAATCAACAATATACATTTAAGACTGAGATTGAGAAAAAGAATGCGTTCAGTGATTCAGGCAAATTATGATTATGTCAAAACATAACCAACACCACCTGATCACCTTTTCGCTTTGTTCATCTGGCAGTTATAGCTCAGATACAACAGCCAAACAAAATCTAAAATTAATGGTTTAAGGGTCAAGAGCCCAACTAAAGCAAACACTGATCACCATAACGGTGTCTTAAAAAATGATATTTTCTCCTTCAGTGATTCTGCCTGTTAACATCAGGTGTCTTCAATAATGGTCAATCATCACTCAATGAATCACGTAATTATCTCATTAACTTTAACACTCTTGAGTCTGGAGTCATGTAAACTCCCAGGAGAGTTCAATTAACACTGGAGTTTTTGCTGTTGGACCTCAAGGTACATACATGTACCTTTTTGAGGGTCAAAAAGCATTAAAAGGTACATATATGTACCGTTTCTTTTAAAGGTTAAGGTACAATATTGTACCCTTGAGGGTACAGCCCCAGTGACAAGCCATTGTACCCCTAAAGGTACAATTATGTACTTTATTTTCTGAGACTATGTAGAGCCAGCCCTGATTGTCTGCTTGAATCTCAATTTAAAAGAACGTCCAGTTTGTGGTCTTTCTTTCTTTTGGCCATCGGTGGAGAAGAAGTCAGAGCATGGTTACTCATGGTTCTTACAGGGCTTTTAACCGAGGAGGTCCTTCAGAAAATATCAGAAGCAGGCATAGAAGTAACCGACGTCGAGATGAAAGGAGATGAAATGGACTTTCAGGCAAATGACTCTTACTCAGATGATGATCATTTATATGTCACAGTTAAACATTGAGTTTAAAATGAAATGTTGGAAGATGTGAAAATTAAAAGGGTTTAATAAATTCTGATTTTAATTCAGCACGTGTGTAATATATATATATATATAAATCTCATTATAGTCAACGATTGTACACTGTCAAAGCCAATTTCGTACCATTTTTAAAGGGTCCATTTTTGTACTGTTAAATAAAGGTACAAAATTGTCACCACAGGTACAAGACTGGTCTCTTAAGGTACAAATCACAAGGGTACAAATATGTGCCCTATGCCAAGGGTACAATATTGTACCCTTGAGGGTACAGCCCCAGTGACAAGGCATTGTACCCCTAAAGGTACAATTATGTACTTTATTTTCTGAGAGTGTAGGAGTCAATTTTTGTCCCCCAAGGTACAATCTACACTAATGTACCCCATCGGGATTATTATTGGACCTCGAGGTACATATATGTACCCTTTTGAGGGTCAAAAAGGTACATATATGTTCCCAAGCATTAAAAGGTACATATATGTACCCTTTCTTTTAAAGGTTAAGGTACAAAGCAAAAACTCCAGTGTTAAATTAACTCTCCTGTGTTCAAGTGTGTTAAAGTTAATGAGCTAATTAAGTGAATCATTGAGTGATGATTGACCATTATTGAAGACACCTGATCACAAGCAGAATCAGTGATCACAATGGTGATCAGTGTTTGCTTTATTTGGGCTCTTGACTCTTAAACTGTTAACATTAGATTTAGTTTGGCTATTGTTTCTGAGTTATAACTGCCAGATGAACAAAGAGAAAAGTTGATCAGATGGTGTTGGTTGTGTTTTGACGTAATCATAATTTGATCTGAATCACAAATCTCGATTAGAGAGTTATGTTCACCTTTGTTGATTACAGCAGACTGCGATTCTGCAGTAAATGGTTTTCAACATTTTCTATATAATCCAAAATATTTCATAAAAGTTGTTTTAATCAGAAGACTAAGAATTTGTTTTTTATTTAGACACGCTGATATCAATAATCAGCCTGTGAATCTCAACAATGGTGACAATAATAAAGCATTTTGCAGTGCATTCTGGGTGCCACCAATCAAAACTCATCATGCATTGTGGCATGAATAAATTATTATCTGAGTTGTCTTAGTAATTTCCTTTCCCTAATGGCATATTCTGTTTGTCACCATTGTTGAGATTCATACACTGCTTCTTGATGTCTGTGTGTGCCTAAAAGAAAGATGTTGTTTTATCAGAACATCTTTTTAGAAATCTTTTAGATTATTTAGAAAATTCTGGATCTTATGCTGTAGAATCACAGTGATGCTGGAATCAACAATATACATTGAAGTCGGAGATTAGACTCTTAATGAGTTCAGTGATTCAGGACAAATTATGATTATGTCAAAACTAGGCCTGAGCAATTTAACGCGTTATTATGGCGTTAACGTATTTATTAATTAATGCCGACAATTTTTTTTTATCGCACGTTAACGCAGTTTTTTATTTTATTTTGAAAGTCCGTTGCTCACTGGCTCTGAATACACATAGGCCTACAGTCAAACCATGAATCACAGGAGGGGTGGGATGTTGGTCAGCCAGCAAATAACCCACCCAAACAAGCAGTGGAGAGGCTTTGACAGGTTCTCTCAGGTGAAAAGAAAGGGAGACAGCGCTCCACGAGTGAATGACATGCGCTCTATGGATAGTAACCATGGCAACGGCTTCTGTGCGCTACGCAGCTGTAGCCTTTTTAACTTAAAATGACACACAACTTTACCTGATAGGCCTGCGTTTAGTTTAGTGGAGATGCGCTGCCATGTGAATTCCCTTCTGTTGATAACTATTTAGATCAGTCTCTCTTCCAATGATTTGTGCTGCGCGTCGTCAATTCAACTTCGGCAACGGGAGTGCGCGGGCGCGTGTGTGAGGCGAGCATGACCGCAACAGTTTCACAGGAACGCACTCGCTTGTCGCTGCACCTGTGCTCGACCACTTCACCTCACTCTAGGCTGATTTAATTCTGCGTCGGACCAACGCCGGAGCCTCTTCTACGGTATAGACTACGCGTTGGTTTTTATTTATACTTCTGCGTCGTTGTCCCCCTTGACGTGCAATTACACATGCAGAGGGAGCATGCATGTGAAACCCGGGGAGTGGTTCTAGCAATCACAGCGCTTGCGGTATGCGTAGAATTCAATTGACACATTGTTACATTTTTGGAGAGGTGCACGTCAGGGTACACGCGCTACACACAGCAGGTAGGCCTACGTAGCTACGGCGTGAGTTCGACGTAGAAGTATAAATTGGTCTTTACATCTGTTTAATGTATTCTTAGTGTATGTGGGAATATAAGGAAAAAAGAGGCCGCACTTTGCATAGACAGTTTATTTTACACAAATTGTGTAAAATAAACTGAACTCTACTTATTAGGCCAGCACTCTTAAAATAAATTTAAGTGTAATTATTGAGTGAAGCCTGCTCCATCCTCCATTCATAGTGTATGTGGGAAACCATGTCATGACCAAACCTAAGCTACTATCAGAGAAGTAACGTTGGTCGACTTATATCTGTAGTAGTGGTCATGACCTCTGACTACATAAACTGTTTCTGCTGCTCCCTGATAAAAGATACCTGTTCAGAAAAAAAAACAAGAAAACTGGACTCGTTTTAACAAGCTAGATAGAAGGTAATGCCCTCAAAGGTTGATTACATTAATATTTAAGTTGAGATTTACAATAAATATTTTATTGCTACTATGTAAAGGGAATAGACTTTATTCACAGCAGCGCCATCTTTGATTTTTAATGGGAATGAAAGCGAGGCTGTGAGGGACAGACACGCATCTCTTCAATGGGCTGTACTGTTATTTAATGTGTTTTTGAATTGTTCTGCTCATGAAACACTGGAAAAATATCTTTTCAAGAAATTTCAGTTGACAAAAAACCCTGACAATATAAGCTGTGGAAAATTGTAAGTAATCTAGGAGCTTTACAGCTTTTTAAAGCGGATGCCATTGGAAACACGGCAAGTCTATCCCTCACAGCCTCACTTTCATACCTGTCATGGCGCTGCTCTGAATAAGGTCTAAACTGCTGGTATAAAGCACATTATTTGTTTAAAGTTTTGTTAAACCACATGTTATAGCACTTTTGTGTATATAGCAGTACATCTAAATCAAAAGTGCGCAATACACTACTTTAGAATTCATTATTCACTCTTGCGCGTAGTAATGCGATTAATCACAATAAATTCATGTGATTAATCGCGATTAAATTTTTTAATCGTTGCCCAGCACTAGTCAAAACATAATCAACACCACCTGATCAACTTTTCTCTTTGTTCATCTGGCAGTTATAACTCCGATACAACAGCTAAACAAAAAATAATGTTAACAGTTTAAGGCCCAACTAAAGCAAACACTGATCACCATAACGAGGTGTCTTAAAAAAATAGATTTTCTCCTTCAGGTGTCTTCAATAATGGTCAATCATCCCTAAATGAATCACTTAATGAGCTCATTAACTTTAACACTCTTGAATGTTAATTTAACACTAATATTTTACCATTTTAACACTCTTGAGTCTGGAGCCATATTTAACACTGGAGTTTTTGCTGTGTACAATATCAAGAGACAGACTCTGCTAAGCCATTTTTTTTGTAAAAGTTGTTGTTTAAAGGTTTTAATAATACCTTAATTATTTAAGGGGAGATTGTAACTTATCACTATATTTGAGTAGCCTTGAAATAACCTTCAAATAAAGGAAATAAAAGTTTTGGCACAAGGGTACAAATATGTACCCTATGCCAAGGGTACAAAATCTATACCCTTGAGGGTACAGCCCCAGTGACAAGCCATTGTACCCCTAAAGGTACAATTATGTACTTTATTTTCTGAGAGTAGCATTCAGTTCCCGACGCTAGGAAGATGTTGCATTAGGAAACAATGGCAAAGCTATCGTTTGGTTTTCAGGTGTTCAATTGTCTTCCAGCAACCAAATTGCAGGTTTAATTATCATTGAACGTAGGAACTTTGATTAAGTGATGTATTTGCATTGACTGAATGTTCACGCGGCATCACACATCGCAGCACAATCAGAGTTGTCCTATTTCGAGTGGCGTTTTATAGCATTTTTCCTATTAGAAAGAAACTTTAACTCTTCCGAGTTGAATGGAACCTAGAATTAATGATGCAGTTATCACAACTGCAGTAACATTTCTCTGGAAAAAAGCAAGTCAATTCCTGCTATTGCCGAAAAGGGCTGCGATAGTGGGCATTAGCATAAACTGTCTTCTTCTACGGCAAGTTTTCCCTTCAAGGTCGCTTGTCATGGCAGAGTAAAAGAAGAATGAAGAGAATCTTGCTAAACAAATTATATAAAGTCAAATTGTTGATAGCTTGTGACAGAATTAAAAACAGATCCTGTTCAATGAAATAAGAACTCTATCGCCCCCTTATGTTATGAGGTTTGTTACAACACAAGAACAGGTTTAGTCTGTTTGCGAATGAACGTTTGGAACATATTAGCCATGCATTCACATCAGTGTTTGTGTATTCGTGTCAGTTTTGTTTCTGGTCTAATAATCACACACTCAACCACTCACAGCTACACTCTGAAATAATGCTGGGTTATTAAACCGTCGTATTCCTAGAGGTTGACGTGGATCATGAGAGTCAGCTGATGCGAGCTTGACTAACGTGACCTGCCAAAACTGACGCTACGCTCAATTTCTGTCAGGACCACTATCGTCAAATATGATTGACAGTTAGCATACAGTTTAGATTGCCGGTATGGTTCTGTTCTGGGTGAGAACTCCCTGTGCATCCATGCAGCCTAGCATGGATAAGAGCAGCAATAACCCCCCAAAACAAAACCATATGCCAATATCCCCCAAACACAACTGACAGCGAAAATCTGTTTCTTTATTATTTTTTATTCTGTGGCAGAAACAAGCTTCCATACTGAATCACACATTGGATCTTGATCTTGAGATCAAATGTTCCAACGCAACATTTTATAAATGAGTTCCCATGTGTCAGTCAATGGCCTGTCGAGGTGGCTTTTAAGGTTATGTCAGACCATATTAGGACCCAGTGTCGCATCACAACATCAAAGCCTCCAAATTATTGAGAGGCACAACCCATTTCCTCCAGATGGGACCTTACGCCTCTATTGCGACTGCTGTCTAGATAGTTTATATTCTGGGATGGCCTGTGTGCAGTCGCTCAATCTTGAGCTCAGTATATTTGATTTGGGATTCAATGAATGCCTCTCTTTTGTTTTGTGTGCCATTTACTAAATGAATTCCCTGCTCTTGGAATGATGCCAACTGGAGTTTGATTGAATTGTATGGAAAACAGAGGAAACAATAGTCGTTTATGTGCTTAAAAGTAAACAGTGTATTTCAGTTTTGAATTTTAAATGAATGTATATTCTAAAGATATGTAATATTCTTAATCTCAAAGAATAAAAAAAGGAGAGACTGGGATTTTTGCTCTTAGATTTTTTGCCTCTGATAAAATCATATTAAAAATTGAAAACTGAACTCTCTTTTCTGAAGTCTGTGAAATATGTGCTTTTAATAGGCATTAGTAACTGTTTGGCAGAGGTGTATGTTTTTTTTTATGGTCTTCGAAGTATTTGTCTGTCTAAAAGCCCTCAACAAAGTGCTTTGAAATCTACAGTTGTCTGTGAGGACGAAGATCATAAACTGTGCAGTAATAATCATTTTGAAGTTGGTTCCGTGTATAATGCTTCTTTGACCTTCGGGTTTTAAAGGGATCACATCGGAGACAAATTGTCCTTGATCATTTGAGATAAAAGAGCTTCATGTACTATGAAAACATACTGTAACATTCAGAACTCAAAACTTGTGCTACTCTAAATACGTTATTATGATCGCCACATTTACTAGCATGACCTTACAGAACAGTTTTAGTGGTTTGTCTCCGGTTGTTACTGTCCCCAGAAATGTATACAGTACATTCAAAGTAAAAAAAATATGTAATGTGGCAAATGACAAGGAAGACACATCCGCTTAAACTCGTGGTGTTTGTTTTAAGCTACAGAGGGCTCTGCTCATTTTAGCAGATTGAAACGGTTTTATCATTTGTAACTCTACCACAGTAATTACTTTGCTCGTGTTAGTTTTAACATCAGTGAGAGCATTATCAGCTTCAAAGTTGGGGAAAGACTACTGGTTAAACAAATAGTTTAATAACATATTTAACTGATAATTATATCATATTTCTTACCCTCGAATAACTGCAAAAAAAAAGGGTTGGATCCAGCAATGTGCATGTGTAGAGCAAAGGCTGTTCTACTTGACTTGAACACTAATTACAATTCGTGTTTCCTGTATTTGGACCAAGTGTTCAAAGTGGGCGTGAAGAACACAAGTGTGCATAGAACTTTTGATTACCTGATGTGACGCTTTTACAGCATTGCAACAATGCAAGAAAGTTCGATTTTTTTTGCACTTTAAAATAAACTTCTAAATGTCTGTTCGGCAGTTCCAATATGTAACAATTTAACTGTGGTGATACAAAACAGTTGCAAACGTTTTACAAAATATACTAATATACTAACACTTTGGCCTGGTTTCACAGACATGACTTAGATTAAACCTTAGCTAAATTAGGTCATTTAAGTAGCTTTTATATAAAAAAAACATTACTGGTGTGCATCTTGAGACAAAAAAATAGCACTGGTATATTTTAAGATATGTCAGTGCAAGTTGCTGTTCACGTTTTCCAGAAAAATGATGTGTAATATCTAAATCATTTTAATTACACTGGAAATGTTCCTCGACAATATGCGATTTTGGGGCATGGGAGTTCCTAAAAATGATGAATTATGGGATACTCATCAAATACCAGTCTGATGCGTTATTAAAGAGAGTGTGGATTAATGTTAAGGGCACTGAGGTTTGGCATTTTTCAGACCTGCGACAGACTTGAACAGGCCCTTAACATTTTCTTAAAGTTTCACATAAAGACCAGGCTGTCAAATTTGCTCTTTTATTTAGAAAGACTTTCTTTACTAGAGCTGCCATTTTGTATGTTCCAGTTCTGCCATATATTGTAACACCAGTGGTCCGTCTCAGCTATTTACAGTCTCAGGCTCCCTCCAGCCCGTCCTAGAAACAATTAAGCTACTATATTGTTTGGGAAGTCGTCAGCTGGGTCAAAACTAATGAAGTAATTTAACTGGATATCAGGGTGAACATACAGGAGTTTACCTCTTTTAAAGAAGCATATAGTATTAATAAAGTAAGCTGGTCTCGATGAAAGATCCTGCATTGCTGCTCACCAGCATAAGGTATGTTTTGCATGGTTGCTGGTTTGCTGATTCCCAGTCTGGGAAGCAGGAGTGCTGCTGGACCAGTTACACCAGCTCAGTTTTGCTAGAGGACATTATAACTATCCTGTCCACTAGCTAGACCAGCACAATATACACTCTAACCAGCCCTGACCAACTGTTCAATTCAACTGTTCTAGGTAACTGCTCAATACTATTAATGGTTTGGGTCTTTGAGTGTTTCAGCAGCCTGGAGAGTTTGTCTGTGTATGGACACATGCTGAGGAAGCAGGAGACAGCATTATTCAGTGTTCCTACACGTGTCTGTTTGAGAGATCACTCCTCCTATTGATCAAGACAGCCGCTCACCAGCACATGAGCGAAAACACACGCCCCAAGAACAGGCTCAGATTTGATCCCAAAATCAAAAGAAGGACAGGTAACACTTTACAATAAGGTCTGTCATTTGTCAGCATGGTAACACTTTATTTCGACAGTCCACTTTAGAAATTCTATTAACTATAAGTAAATTGGCAAAATCATGGATCAACATTCCAATCAACCAATCAGATTTGAGGAACAAGTTTACTACATGGGTAGGGTTAGGTTTAGGGATATGGTTAGGATTACATTTTCGGAAAAGAATGTTGTTCCAGGATCAACAAAATATGTTGACCCAGGAATGCCTCTGTAAAAATCATCCAGTTGGGATTGTGACATCAGACATGTTTGAAGTCATGTGTTTCATTGCCGTATGTATTTTAAAGCACTCAAATATCAATATCCACCAAAATACCCCATAAGTCCAGCCCTACCGCTGTGCTGGGAAGTTTTTGCATTATAAATGACCATGACCTGGTGTCTCCCAAAAAATCTTGACAAATTTTGGGGAATAAACCAGCATGCAGCGGAGCGTTTTCCATACGCAACCGATTCAACCTTTCGACCCAGCGTCCAGAGTCAAAACACTGCTGCGCTTCAGCTCGCTGCCTGATTTGCATCTTTTGTTATCTTGTGCAGGGTAATTATGCACATTATGCATATTCTTGCCTGCTGCTCTGATAAGAAAACCATTTATGTAGAAAATAAATAAATGTAAATGTGGAGGCACCTCCTAATGCAATAACTGATTAATTTTGCAAGAGTGGACTTGTTTAGTGCATATCTCTGCATTTCAATAAATTCTTTTCAAAATACAACCATTCAGAAGTGTTATCACTCAAAAATGTTCACGAAAGTCTCAGCGTGGCTTTTTTTTGTAAATATTAAAGTGTTTCTGTAAAATATATACAGTATTCCTCTTCATTTTGATGCATTGTTATATTGGAAAAAATAAGCACAAATAAACAACAATTAGAAAATATCATTCTTATAGCCTATATCAAACTGATTAAAGAAATGCATAAAACATTCTGAATCTACTTGGAATAGATAAACACCTTTTCAGAGCAAAAATGTACATAATATATATACTGTATATTAAATGTCATTGAAAAAAAATATAAATATAATGTTTTATTACCCAACTCTAATATCTCTTAGTAGATGAAGCATCACTATAAAAGCAAAATAATGCATTCACAAGAATGTAATGATACCAGAGAGCTCAGATTGTTTGGTAAATGGACTGTGCAAATGATTTTACACACTGTCACGATTTAAATGATTTTCATCACAGAATATGCTGATCATTTAAAAAAGTCATAGCCTAAAACTAAGAAAGCTTTGTTTGAGTTATTTTGCAATGAAGAGCAGAATGACGCGAGCATTGATGAAATGTCTTTGCTTAAATTCACAGGTCAGTAGTGAAGGTCTTAGTTGGCCCACCAGACACCGGCCCGGATTAATGTAATGTAATATTTCAGTGATATTAGTTAAACTAGTAAGGTTGAAGAGGTAGGGTTAGGGTGTAATGGTTAAAATAATGGCAATAGATTGTACGGAGCCCTAGACACGACATATTGCTTTATACTGTGGCCACAAATGAAACCTTTTAAGGAAAAAAAACAAACAAAATGAATCCATATTTTTGCACAAATGTATTAGATTGGCAAACCAATGCAATGCAGCCAGAGACACTATGCTTTAAATAAGTAGCTACAATTTAACTACCCTTTTGAAAAAATAGCCACTCAAAGGTTTCTTTCTTACTGTCAAAAAAGACTTTCTTCCACTCATTGGGGTTTTGGCCTGACACCCTGTGAAGAAGCCTTGTTAAGAACATTATTTAAAGCTGAACTGAACAGAAATTGACATGAGGAATTAAGAATGAGAGATGGATAGAGACAGAAGGGTTGAGGGGGAGGCTGATCAATTTACGAGCTTAATTTAGTCTGTAGCTCATCGATAAACTGTGAGTTGCAGAAGATCCTATGATTCATGCTGAATATTTTTGTACACGCATTAAACAAGCTGAACTTTTCAATATTGTTATTTTTTTGTATCGTGCTACTTTTACTATCAATTAGCGATGTCGTGTTGCAATTACTGGTAAAAAATGAATATGCATACGTGTGGTAAAAACATTGCTTTGGATTAAAACACTACGGGCCCTATCTTAAACCCTGCGCAATGCAAGTGTTTTGGGCTAGTTTCAGCCCGATTTTCATGTCCTTCATGTCCTGTTGTTTAAATAGCAAATGCATTTGTTCACCCATGGGCAGCTGGTCTGAAAACGAGGTGTGTTCTGGCGCACTGTTGGCGCGTTGCTATTTTGAGATAACAGAAATAACTGAAACCTGGTCTAAAGTCAATGGCGCAATATTTTTTAAATTTTTTTATTTAAAGAGCGCGTTAGTAATGCGCGCCTATAGGTGGGTCAATAACGCGCATACACTCTTCTTATTAAACACACAGGGACGCGCAGCAGCACACAAGCATGCCAAATATTTAAAATAAAAGGATTACAATGTAAAAGATTATTATTGTGTACATAAAGATATGGTGGAGTCCGGCTTGTCCCGTAGATGGTCTGCTTGCACTTTAACCTCGCGCGCGAGCAGATCCGTTTGCGCTCTGCAGAAGCGTTCGGTCTTTCCACTATCAAATTCCGTCATGTAAATAGCGAATCCGCCATGGCGCGGGTGCAACTGGTATTTAAAGGGAATGGGAGATGAGACTCTGATTGGTTTAAAGCACGTACATCCCTTCACACACCCATTACTCATTAAGAGAATAGGGACTGACACTTTTAGACCATGCGCTGGGCGCGCCGACCATTTTTCCCGTCGTTAAACTAGAGAAAGTGGATTCGGACATGCCTTAAGTGAACTTGCGCCGTGTGCTTTGGATCATGCGCGTAGATCCTTAAAAATAGGGCCCTATTGACACTTATAAGTCAGACTCACACTATAAATTTGTGTGTTTACTACTTTTATTAGTTGTATTTAGTGTAATCTGTTCAGGTTTACTGCTGATCATCATTGTTTTTAGTTCTAGACAAATACAGCAAAAATATATAAATATGAAAAAAAGATGAATTATATTTCAAAAAATCCAAATCAAATCAAAATCATCCGATAGTTATTGTGTGTGTGTGTGTGTGTGTGTGTGTGTGTGTAGATAATCACATCATTACCGCATGCCAGAAGCTGATTGGCCTCTGCTGATCCAGCCAATGAGATTGCTTGCTCATTATTTAAATAGTCTGGTTCAGCGCTGTAAGCTAGTCCTGCATCAGAGTTAAAAAGTTCATTTGAAACCCTCCACCTCCCCCAGCTCCACCTGCCTAGAAGAAGATCTTGACAGGTGGAGCTGGAGGGTAAAACTACGGGATCTGTATGTCCATTTATGTACTAGCAGCAGCAGCGTATCTTCCATTCCCACAGCACTGTTGGATGTCCATACTTGATCTGCAGCGTAGCAGATCTAGTTCAACAAGACCAAACACAGTAACGCTGCACATTCACTTGCATACTAAAAAAAGACGTTGTGCGCCTCTCAGAAATCAGAGCTTTGACAAGAGTAACATCATCTAAACTTCTACATCATACACATTTTCTAGTACTTGATGTGTTTATTTAAAGGTTTTAAACCTTGTATGATATGTTACCCTGCCTTACTCTCGCCCTGAGACTGCAAGTATTAAGAAGCCTATTCTTTATCGTTTTTGTTCAGATTTGCATTTGTATGCCTAAAAGTTGTTTTATTCAGTTGTTCAACAACTGAATATTTTATTGCATCTTCTATGTCCTCTTATTTGAGTTTGTGGATGATTGTTCTGACATAACAAATACAATTTCAGATTGAGGGTACGTTTACACAACAACGATAGGCTTAAAACGGAGAAGTTTTTCCTTTGTGTTTTCCGCGCACAGACGACACCATTGTCAAAACGATCCCCATTCACACAGATCCACGAAAACGACTAAAAACGCCGTATTCTGCTGCCAGGGCATTAGATGGCGAATCTTCAGAGATTGGCGTTTTTGTTGTTTACACGGAGACCGGTTTCAAAAACTTGCTGTTTGAAACCCGTTTTCAAAAGTTTGCGTCTTCAGCAACCCAAAACTCTGTTGTCGTGTAAACGAACGGCCCAAACGCACACAAAGTTTTACGTTTTTATTTGAAAACGGTTTTGTGTAAACAGTCCCTTAGTTTTAGATTTTCCCCTTGTATTTAACATTTAGTATTTGTGCTTTAAATAGAGAACATTTCGATACATTTTATAATTATTATTTGATGAGGTGCAAGGTATATTTGTTGAATGAAAACTATAAAGGGAAAATAATTGCATTTTTAAAACTGGCTTCTGGTGTAATTTCATGAACTTCGGGTTAAAGCCACGCCCACTTCCAGATTGATCAGAATACTTTTAATATTAACAGAGTAATTATGATATTGTTACAGATACAGATATTATCTCCCCTGCACACCCCTAATATATGTATGCAGCATCATCCCTCTCCTGTATAATCCCAAAAGTGAACCTGCACAGAGGACCTGAGCTACACTCCAAGGATGTACTGCACTGCCAGGATCATTTATTTATTTTTTAAAAGAAAAGCTTTGAAGAAGAGAGCAGCTCGCCTGTGTCTCATTGCTGCATGAGTTTCTATTCTCAGCAGGTTTCTCAGATGATGCCTCTGATGGCAAAGCTGCATCATCATTGTCAGATTTCCCAGAATTCCTCCTGCTTTGAGAGCGTTACAGGAGCGAACAATGGATATCACACATATATGAGTCAACAGCTTTAAAGACACACACACACACACACACAGACACACACACACACACAGTCAATAATCCCAATGCTTTCTGAAGTTGTACACTTATGAAACATCCCACATTAATTTCCATCCCCGCTAGAGCAGCTAAAAATGTAAATACTCCCATTTTAAAAGTATATTTTATTTTGTACAAACAATAGTGCATATGAAATATGTAAAATGCACATATTTACATAATGACTTTGAGTAACTCCATAAATAATTCACATCTGTTCTTTGCAAGCAGAGTGTTTTTTTTGTTTGTTTGTTTTTTCACAGTAGGGAATTTCATTCGATATGAACTTAAAAGTCAACATGAAAGCAAAACTGACCCTAATTATGTAATATGCATTGCTGGTCTTATAGTGCATTCGTAAGAAAATGTTCAAAGAAATTCTTTGCAATCTTTCATCAAACCATAGTAATCTTTTCTACCTCTGAAATGACATTTCAGTCAATGTCACCTAGGCTGCGAAGGCTACTGGTTAACCTTTCAGCTTCAGACACACAGGTTCTTGAGCCTTCAATTTTATTGTCATGAACATGTTCCAAAACAAAACCAATGCCGTGTCAGATTTTGAATGTGTGGGTTCAAAGTCTTTCAGGTGATTTCTGCAGCACATTATTGGCCTACAGCTTCAGCAGTTTTTGGTAACACTATGCAGGAAGTAATGCAGTTCTACATTAACACTTCAGCTACTACTATTAACTAATATAGAAGCAAGCTTAACTAATCAGTAAGTAATATCAAATTTAGGAGATAGTTCCTTATTAGGTAATCAATAATTACTTACTGCATTACTTCCTGCATAGTTACCTATTAATGACGGACCATTATTATAAACTGTTACCCAGTTTTTTTCCCCTCAATTCAAAGAATTCAAAGATATGAAAGGTCACTGGGTCTAGTAAAATTTGTCTTAGGTGACACTTACACATCTTAGTAAGAACAGTAGTTCTAACTATAGTACTAAGTACTTACTATAGTAAGAACAGTATGTATAAATACAAGCAACTAACCCTAAACCAAACCCTATAGTAAGCATGGTGTTTATTCATTTTACTCAGTAAGTATTTGTGTTGTTAAAAAGTAATAACGTCACCTTACAATAAAGTGTAACCCTGGATCTTTGTTCCACTGCCATACGTTTAACTTCAAATCCAACTCATGTGGCTATCTATTTTGCATTCATGCTTAGTGGTTAACGTGCAAAACAACCATATTTTACCTCAAATAATTACTATATATATATATATATATAAATATGCTGTCAAATCGATTAATCACGATTAATCGCATCTTACACACAAGTTTTTGTTTATATAATATATGTGTGTATATATATATATATATACAGTATATTATTTAATTATAAATATATATATATTCCTTCATATAATTTTAATCTAATTAATCACAGGATGTGGTAATTAATTAATATAATTAAAGGCAAATTAATCACACATCAAATTTGGCTGAGAAATTGCCCTCAAAAGATCATTTCAATAGAGTCATTATTGTGTTAAATGAGAAAAGCATCAAATAGACATTATAGTTATATTTATGCATTTGTCCAAAGCGACTTACATTGCATTTCAAGGTACACTTTTACATTCATATAATGTCTTGCTTTCCCTGGGAATCGAATCCATGACCTTGACGTTGCAAGCGTCAATGCTCTACTGTTTAAGCTACAGGAAAGCTACATTACACAAAGTAGTTTTAGAATTTTTTATTTTTTTTTATTTGATTCAACATAGATTTTATTACAGATAAACGTTTAGGCTCCAGTGGCCATAACGCTGAGTAAATGAAATCAGTATTTTCAGTTTTGTGTGAACTCTACTAGTAATCAGTTTTTATATGGAAATATGATTTTTGTTTTCATTTTATGAAATTATACTTTAAAGCCTGGATTAAAGTATACATTAAAAAAATAATAATAATAAAAAAAAAAAAAGGATTAAAAAAAACAAAACAAAAAAACGCTGTGTTCTGCTTTGTCTTTACAGGTAATATTTTCATAAAATTGCAAAATTGAGCAAAAGCAGAATGTATATTCTAAAAATATAATGTCAAATGTGTGCATAAATGTGCAAAGAAAGATTGAGGTGGTAGCAGCAACCATGTGGACCCAAAGTTGCATAGAACCCACAGCTAATACACCACTTCCCATGTGCTAGTGCCTTTTTGATCTCCTAAACAACATAAGAAATGCTCACAAAATGGCAAAGTTCTAACTAAATCTCTAATGCAAAACTACGGTTCCTTAGAAAGGTTTAATGTTAACCAATAGCCAAACCGATATTAAGCACAGTTTCAGGCTACTGTTGTTGCTAATGCAGGTACACGTAACACATCCTGGTCAAAAAGCCTCCTAAAAAGAGTAAAAAGAGTTTCAGTCAGACAAATGTTCTCCACAAACCACTGCAAAATCATGTTCAGTTCTGACTCCACTGCATCATTTCTTTTCTCCAAACCAGTTCAGGGCAAACCAGGCCAAAGTTGATTCTACAGATTTCACTGGTCAAGCTAACTTATTAGCTAACATGCTAACAACACTAAAACAAAACCTAGCCCTAATCTAAAATCTAAGCGTTGGTATAGCGTTAGTAGAACATATGGTTTGCCACAATTGGATCCATCCATGATTTATTTGAACGCTGAACTGAATCCATGAAGTATGTACTTGGATTGTGCGCACCTTCAGGGAGAAAATTCAGCATCTGTGGTCGGATTTTGGAGGAGAGATGTAGGCTACTGAAACGGTCGTCAGGTGAAAAAAAAAGATTTCATTTTGCAGTCTAGCTAGTAAGCCAACAGTTTTCCTTTATTCGTATTTTTGGCTTATAATTTTAAATGAGAGATGTCGTATTTTATTTAGCATATTTTCTCTGTGGCATTTCTTACTGTGTTGACAGTAATAAGACAAAAATAACAAATACAATTCTTTAATTTTAAAGTGCCCATATTATGCTATTTTAAAGGTTCCTGATTTTTGACTTCTACAACAGGTTTGCATGCACGAAAGGTCAAAAAACATTTCCTCATAATATCTCGAATCTCAAACGACTCGTTGGATGAATCGGTCTCTCTAAATCCCTCGATTCCGCGAGCCTACTCTGCTCTGATTGGTCAGATGGCCAGTCTGTTGTGATTGGTCTACCGCTCACAGCGCACATCGGAAACAAAACACACATTTCCATAAACTCCAGCTCCGGAGGCTTCCTAAAGCTCAGTGATTGTACACACTGTTAAGACAGTAACGGCGGCGTCGATTTTACCATATCATTCTGAGCGCGAGTACGATGATTAAATATTGGAAGAACTAGTTATTGAACCCGAACCTCCTTCGCAAGGACGACTTGAGCAGGACATTTCTCAGTGATACACTACTCAGTTTTAGGTACATTCTGAGATGTTGCAACTGTAATGCATTGCCATCAGCATCAAGAAGTGTACGTCCATCAACAAACCCATGTGTATATTTCTCATTTATTGGTGTGCACATGCGGGAACTGTATCAATAACCGTGCGTACATTAGCCGAGCACTAATGTGAATGACTGATGTAACATTAAAGTTTGCAAAACAAATCTTGCTCCATCCTTTATCTTTACTCAAATTAGTAAGAACGACAGACAATCTGCATTAATCGACAAAGTTTTAGCCAATAGTGTCCCACAGCTGCTTAGCAGAAGTATTTCAGTAAGACAGTAATAACGTGAGTTAGCCGGTTAGCCGGAAACGTACACAATATAAACCACAAAACTACTTATTTTGAACACCTGGTAGAAAATATACACTCACCTAAAGGATTTTTAGGAACACCATACTAATACGGTGTTTGATCCCCTTTCGCTTCAGAACTGCCTTAATTCTATGTAGCATTGATTCAACAAGGTGCTGAAACCATTCTTTAGAAATGTTGGCCCATATTGATAGGATAGCATCTTGCAGTTGATGGAGATTTGTGGGATGCACATCCAGGGCACGAAGCTCCCGTTCCACCACATCCCAAAGATACTCTATTGGGTTGAGATCTGGTGACTGTGGGGGCCATTTTAGTACAGTAAACTCATTGTCATGTTCAAGAAACCAATTTGAAATGATTCGAGCTTTGTGACCTGGTGCATTATCCTGCTGGAAGTAGCCATCAGAGGATGGGTACATGGTGGCCATAAAGGGATGGACATGGTCAGAAACAATGCTCAGGTAGGCATTTAAACGATGCCCAATTGGCACTAAGGGGCCTAAAGTGTGCCAAGAAAACATCCCCAACACCATTACACCACCACCACCAGCCTGCACAGTGGTAACAAGGCATGATGGATCTTCTGCTGTTGTAGCCCATCCGCCTCAAGGTTGTGCGAGTTGTGGCTTCACAAATGCTTTGCTGCATACCTCGGTTGTAACGAGTGGTTATTTCAGTCAAAGTTGCTCTTCTATCAGCTTGAATCAGTCGGCCCATTCTCCTCTGACCTCTAGCATCAACAAAGCATTTTCGCCCACAGGACTGCCGCATACTGGATATTTTTTCCCTTTTCACACCATTCTTTGTAAACCCTAGAAATGGTTGTGCGTGAAAATCCCAGTAACTGAGCAGATTGTGAAATACTCAGACCGGCCCGTCTGGCACCAACAACCATGCCACACTCAAAATTGCTTAATTCACCTTTCTTTCCCATTCTGACATTCAGTTTGGAGTTCAGGAGATTGTCTTGACCAGGACCACACCCCTAAATGCATTGAAGCAACTGCCATGTGATTGGTTGATTAGATAATTGCATTAATGAGAAATTGAACAGGTGTTCCTAATAATCCTTTAGGTGAGTTTATACATCAATAATTATTCAGATTTACAGGTTGTGATTCTGAGGAGCAAGTTAGTCTAAATAAGACTGAGTACTGACCCATCTATCAAGAGCAAGCATTTTGTGAATCCCGCGTTGAACTCCGAGATTTGAGAAGCAGTCATCAGTAAAATTACGTGTCTGAAGGCGGGACAAGTTGTTCGAGGGCGGAAAACCTACAACATAGGCGGGCATTATGCAAATGTATTTTCTAGTGACGTAGAAGTGTCATCCAGTGGGATTCAAATGACAAATGACTCATTTAGGCGGTTCAGAGTTGATTCTTTCTTTTGGGAGACAATAACTTTACTTATCGTGCACTTTCGACTTTACAACTTTGCAGAAAGTTTACATTCACAGACAGCTTTAGTACACACTGCATGAAAGGGAATATTCGAAAAACCATAATAAGGGCACTTTAACCGTGCATAATAAAACCTAGTAGGAGTTGACGCGAGTGGGACCGAATAGAAAAAAAAAGTCCCACGCAGAAATCTAGTTTCAATCTCCTATTTGACTCCTATTTGGGTTGTGTGCCTCAGTGATAATGTATTTTTGTAGGCCGAACCGTAAGTTAATCATCACACTGGTTCCATCGACAAAAAAACAAATAGGATTTTTCCATTGGCTTTTGTATTGTTGAAGAAAATAAGCTCTGTGACCAGCAAAGGATTATGATTTTTGCATGGATTGTTCATCATGATAATCTTCACAAATGAACACAACTTTAAATTTTGAAGCCTAAATACAACCGTCACAAGTAAAAAGCTAAACGCAGGTTATACATGCACTACAGTCACATGACTTTGATGCCACCACCATAAAGCTTTAGACAAATCTTTCAGTCTTTATTTAAAACCCTTTCCCTGGAAGTTGGAGTTATAATAGTTTGTAAGAGTGTGGTTATAAACACAACGAAGCTGTGAAAGCGACTAGTGAGTGGATGAGTTTATATGTTCGGCTGATGATGTTTAATGCCTTCAACCACCTTTATAGTCACATTAGACACTTGTTTAATGTGTTAATGATGTATTTCATGTTGCGGAATAAAACATGAAAATATTTCGAGCTTGTGCTCACAGACCTTATTTCAGACATTTAACCAAAAACCTATTCAACAAAGCCATTGAGTTTATGACGATCCAGCCAGAAGTGATCAAATGCTAACTCATTTCCCAGTTTAGGCCTACAAAAATATGTCAAACCTGCAGGACTCTATAATGTTTCATGTTGACTTTAAAATTCATGTGCAATTCTGGCACTTTCAGCATTCATAAAACTTCAGCTACTAGAGTCTGGCTTGCTTCACATAGCAGCCACAAACTCAAAACTGTATTTTGCATTTATTTTTGGGCTCACGCCGTCCAACCTTGAAGCCGCCACCAGCCGAACTCTTTCAGATCGACTCCAAAGATGGTGAACATCAGGGTTTCCATCTCGCTTACCATCAATAGCCCATCTGGAGGCAAAGTTTTGCTTTGGATCAAAGTAACCAAGAGTGACGACCCTTCTTTGGATGCATCTTCAAGCTTGACGTCAATGACCTCAGTCCAGCGATTCCCATGAACCTGTTGATACCAGCGATCTGGGGATTCTGACATGTTTGACTGCCCTGGACTGGCCTCAGTTTACCACAGACATCTTTAAAGGTCTATGGTGAAAGCTCAAAGGCAGTCCCTGCACAGCGCCACCTGGCCGTGGAGGTAGTCTCTGCAAGGGCAAATCCGCTGGTGTTTGGCACTGACTCCAGCGCAACTGAACAGCAGCGGCTCCTTTTGCTGGAAACACTCTCTGCTGTCCACCTGTACGGCTGGAAACACATGGTTCTTCTCCGCTTCCAAAGACTCACACTGAGCATTAAGCCTGAAATGCACACATTCACACACAATGCATCCGTTGCAAACAACCACAGACAAGAACAGGGGGGGGATATTCAAAACAGCACGGTGAATAGAAAACAACGACTGCTCATTTCTACAGCCGTCTTGGTTACGTAAATACTTTTCTCATTCATTTTCTTCATAGGGATTCAATATCTGTCAGCTTTAAACCAAACCATCCAGCTGTGAGATGAATAACACATTACACATTTAGACTGAAGCAAAATATTACATGAAACTGCTTATCCCATGAAGCTGTGTTAATGAAAACAAAACTACAATGACCAAAAACTAATTACAAAGTGAATATATAATCTTTTATACAGTAGATAAAATGAATATCATAACTCCATATTAATTGGCTGCTACATTTTAAAAAAGAAAATACATATGAGCAAAATTGCAAACAATCCAGAAACAGTGTGTGTCTCTCACCCATTGAAGGCCTCCATATTGTTGATGAAAGGAAAGAAAGCTGGCTCGCAGATTAGACTGGCGTCCTGGCAGGTTTTCACACAGGACGAGGCCTCTGGAGACAGGACGAGCCGGAGGGCGCTGAGGGGGGGCCAGCAGGCCGGGGCAGTGATGTTGGGTGCCCAGATCAAAGCTGTGGAGTTGGGCAGCTGGAGGAAAGGACTGGGTGGATTCCCAGGCCACGATCTGGATTCATTGACTTTAGGGAATGGAACGCTGCGGTGACAAAAATCCTAAAAAAAAAAAAAGATTTGACTGGAAATATCTTTGGAAGAGAGCCTTCTGAAAATAAATAAATAGCCGTTTTAGCTGAACAGAGACAGAATTCAAATGATGTGCGCTGCTGCTATTTCAGTACAATTTTGTGATTCATCCAATTTATCCAATCAGGATTTACCGACAACTATATTTTATAATACATAAATAAATAAACAAACTGTTTTACCATCATTTTAAGGCACAATGACCATATTACAAGGCAAAGGCTTTAATAATCACCAGACATAAGGTCTGCTGCAGCAATAGCAATACCGATAACTATGAAGTTTTAATAATGGTTCTAATTCAATGAGAATAGGGAAATCCACACCACAACTATGACGATATCATGAGATATTGGATGATATTGTCTGAATCACTTTCGAAACAATTATTTTCAGCTGATGAACAGCCAATCAAAGGGGCCGTTTACATGCAAACTTTTGAAAAAAAATTGTTTCAAAGAGCATGTTTTTGAAAACTTTACCATTATATTCTCCATGTTTTGGTGTGAATGGGTCAATAGTCTGTTAGTTCAAATACAATTTAAAAAAACTTTTTATAGTGTCATATTGACAGTACAAATAATACTACAATGCAAAATATTATTGCTTTTTAACTACTATTTTAACTTTTTTCACTTGAATTACCTATTTGCAATGCATTCTTAAAAATGAATACTCCCAAGGGTCAAAGGAGTCATTTTACTTTGTGTATGTTAATTCCAGGTTTGAGCTAAAAAAAAAGAAAGAAAAAAAAAGTGGTGCTGAGTACTGAAGGAGCTGAACCAAAGCATTCAGAGTAGTTCAGGTTCTCAAAAGTGTGTTTCAGTGTATGTGCTCACATCAAATCCCAAAGGCAACCGACTAGCAAGCTCAGCATATATGTAGCTCACATCATAGGCAAAAATATGCTTACGCTTATTCTCTTACATTTTTGTCTACGTGAGCATGTGTAAGCGTAACACAGATCATAGACTTGCTCTGCTCACGATTCATCCACTTTCTGTCAGTATGCAACATACATAGCAGTGTGTCCCAAATCATAAAAGGAAAAGTTACTGGGTTGTAATTTCAAAGTGTCAGAATGGCTCTAGTTGTGCAATTTTTTCATGATGCCATGTTGGATCCAGAGTGATTAGTCACGTGGCATTTTTGGCTTGTGTGATTGGCTAATAGACCAGAACTGAGAATCTATAAGCAAGGGTGACTCAAATTTTGTATTTGAATTCAAAGTGTATATTTCCAGGGGTTCTTACCAAATGGCAAACAAAATAAATGGGAATACTAATGGATCATTTTCACCAGTTGTAATATAAATATATATCTGTATTTATATTTGTTCTTTAATAGTATTGAACTTGAAATGCATCCGTACCTGATGTTGAATGTAAGCGTTCACTCTCTCCAGCATGCCTTCACAAGTGTACTCATATGGTATAAAGGGTCCCACCTGTGCAAACAGACGAATGCTAAAAATCACA
The DNA here is from genome assembly GCA_030578255.1 of Tiaroga cobitis. NCBI lineage: Eukaryota > Metazoa > Chordata > Actinopteri > Cypriniformes > Leuciscidae > Tiaroga > Tiaroga cobitis. Next base: position 6,288,563 of record CM060593.1, read on the forward strand.
AACAGAAACTTGTATACAACTTATGCAGCAAACACATGCTGTTCACCTATCCATGCATGTCATTATTGTGAAGCCTGATTAAACAATGCGTCTTGATTCGTATTTAAAGGTACTTTCAATGTTATATTTGAAATAACATTTCAAAGCTGGGGCCAGTTGTACTGTTAGAGGGGCCAATTACATTTAGACCTTATTGTTGTCATATCATTTTCTGCACTGCACTGCAGGCATTAACAGGCAAAATACCATGTTTATAATCATTCAACAATGTATTTGCACTTCCATTATCTTTTTACATTTGCATTACATATTCAGTATTAGTCACAGTAACTGTAATTGACATGATGTCCTTCTTTCTCTTCATTTTGGTGAGAACTATAGAGCAAAAGCAATGGGGACCAAGAAGCTTATTAATTCATTTACTGAACATAACTGACTTGCTAGATGACTATGTCTAATCGTTTACAGGGTTCCTGCACACTTTTTATAGTCAAATTTAAGGCTTTTTAAGACCTGAAGAGATCAAAATGAATACCGTACATTAGGGGTGTGCAATATTGACAAAAATATATCTCAATATTTTCAATGTTTTGTTGATAATAATTAGATGATATTTTACTGATTGTGTTTTTGTGCTGGTGCATTGGCTGGTTTAGGCCTGTTGTTAACAGATGAGCTGACTCACGAAGATATTAATATTTTTCATATTCTATGCAGTGGTCAGTTCACAGCAGTGACAGAAATAATTTAATATTTTAAATATTTATTTAAATATCAATATTTGCAACCTTAAATTGATTTCCAGGGGCATTTTCACATATGGACATTCTTTCTAAACTTATTTAGAGTTATGCATCACCTTTTATGTCAAATATTAACATTCAAATTATACAATAATTATACATAATTATACATAATTATACATAATTATACTTATTTATACAATAATACTTAATTATATAATAATTATACAGTGCCACTGTTACCAGTCAAATTAATTCATTCAATCAAAATCCATCTTTGCAGTGCAGAGGAGACACAGAAGCGGCATTAATATATTTACAATCCATTTACAATTGCATAAATAAAGCTGTGAGATTTTTTTTTTTAAATCAATTTTAAATATGAATCATATTTAAATATGAAATGATTTCTAATTTTAACATTTTAATTAAAGGGTACTTTAAATATGAAACTAAAACCGCCAGTAGGCGGCGGCAACTGTCTTGTTTAAACGGCTGATTCATTCGGGAAAGAAGCAAGTGATTCGTTCAAAACGCCGATTTCAGTCAAGAAATCATCGCTGTCTGTTGCATTGAGACTCTGCTACGGTTTCATTTTGAAATTCTAGTCGGCGAAATAAAGAGAAAACAAACAATATTAAAAGTAACTCCCAATGTTAACTTATTGTTAATTTAACTGTTGTATAACATAAATATCTCAGTTGCAATTGTGCATGGAAAAACAGCACTTTTGCTGATGTAATATTCTAATATAAGAACATAATATGATATAAATATAAGACAAAAAATAATTTGGGGACATACCTACAGTATGAACTGCACACAGCAGTTAAAGGACGACAAATGCGATGTCAGCTCACAGTGCCTCATACATCGTTAAAACAATGATTACAATATCATAATAGACAATGAACATCGCACACCCCTACGCACATAAAGAATGAACTTACAACTGAACTGACATTTACCAACTTTCTTCTTCTCTCCTCTCTCGCGTGCAGGAGACAGACGTTATTCTGCCGTGCTTCCCGCGAATGTGATGCGAATTGTCACGTGAACAAGCAAATCCACAAAGATAGAATAAAAAAAATTATAATACGCGCATACAACGATAACAACGATAAACAACGATAGCAAAAAACAGTTTTGTAAAAAATATTTCACACTTCACATTTAGGGGGGGGGGGCATTTAGGGGGGGGCCCCCCTCCCCCCTCCCCCCTAGAACCGCCACTGCTTTGTTTGTTTTGTATTTGTATTTAAAATCACAAAGACTTGACTTGATAACTTGACTTGACTAAGAAGCAAGAAACTCACCAACAGGTTACAAGGAACAAAGCTAGACAAGGCACAATGGAAACATGAAACACACAGAACAGATGAAATGTGACGCATGAAACAAGAGGACCCAATCAGAACAGGACACATTAGACAAGGGGAGTACATGACATGATCACATGAGGGCAAGGGAATCACATGACAGAACCAGAAACCCTTAAATAGGCCCCTATTTGAGGGAACGGCCATTTAAAGTGCGATATCATTCAATGCCAGAATGTACAACAAATGTACTCTCAATGTCTAGAGATTACCCACAATGCACTGTGATGTTCGTACTGAATGAATTCCCGCATCTGATGGCGCCAGCAACTGAATCATACATCCATCCATTTTCCAAACCGCTGGTCCAATGTGGGTACAGCGTATTATCATACAGGTATACATTCCTTTCTAATTGATTATTAAATTGTTGAAATAGTGTTTATACATGTTAGTTTCCATGACAGAGTTCAAGATAAATCTTTTCATTACTACTGGAGCTGCCAGTTTGCTTAGTTTCAAATGATTATTAAACAGCAAGCTCAAAATATGCAAAAAGCAGCAACCCTACCGGCGAACTTAGTGTACCAATTAACTCACTCGTTTTTATTCACTCCCTCAACTGGACTATATTAGGTTAGTAATGTAGGGAATAGCGAATGAGGGTATAATGAGGGGGTGATTTTGAACACAGCTGCAGACAAAAGAATAAGACATGAACAAATGAACTAAGCCCAAAATTAACGTTACAGGCTTAAGAGCATGAGTAAATAAAAACAACTGTAGTTTGTAGGTGTATTCATTGACAACTTTAACCTGCACATTCGTTTAGAAAATCGCAATATTTCCCCTTTTATAAGGTTTCACCAATGCCCCTAGTTCTAACTTTCTTTTTATTATTATTGTTATATTTTTTCTAATAAAAAGTTGTCTCTCCATAAGACTAGCTAGATTGGCTAAACCAGCACCAAACCAGCATTGACCAGCACAAGTCTTTTCAGCAGGGATGTGCAATCATTCCTGGAAATGGCAATATCACTACAGTGTTGAAACAAATGTAAAATAATTGATCTTTTTTTTAGTAGCGCTGAAAAAGATTGCAATTTGCCTGTCGTATCATTCAATGGGTGATGGTGAAACTCAAAGCAAGTTTGGAAAGACTGATCTTGTGTACATCTACACAATTTCAAACTGTTGTTCCCTGTGCTCAAAATCATGCCATTTCTTTTGTTTGCTTTCCCTATGTTTGCTCTGTGGATGAAAAAAAAAACACAGTGATTTCAAACTTTTGACAGTGTGTTTCCATAACAACAGCAAGTTTGTGCTTTGAGAAAGCAACTGAGTCAGAACTAAACACTAAGATGACTAAAAAAACACGACATTGCACTCCCCTGTTTAATTGGCGCCAAGGAAGATTTAAATAAAAAAAGATGACAGTATCTCCAATATTCCTCTTCCAATTACTAGGCATGTCTTGATGGGAGTATGTAAATTGTATGACCAAAACATCTGGACATCCCTTTTCTATATTTCTTCATAAAGCCATGCAACAACCACTGTTACACTGCATATAACAGAGCTGTAACAGAAAACTACAGTTACCTTGTCTTTGAGTATGTCTACAACAGCTGTCTCAAACTCTTGAGAGTTGTTGAAGTCTACTGTTCTCACATGGGGTTGGCCGATGTACTGTTCGGTGTACGGATGCTGAGATGACACCTGATGGGAAGATAAAAAAAATAGTGTGAACTCGAATGAAATCACATTGCAACAGATGAGTTGAGGCAGGACCTAAACGCAATAGTCAACTTTATTAATCATTCAATCAAATGAACAAACACTTAGGAGATCAAGATAATGCAAAGAAGAAAAACAACACTACGCAAAGACATACAGTACACTACGCTCTCTCGACGCAATGGAAGTGCTGCAGATGATCTGAAAACAGACAAACAAGTAAGCTGGAGTTGAGCGATCTCCATTGAGAGATTCTGCTTAAATGGAAGTGTAATTCAGTCAGCCTGTGTTCTGTTTGCTTGGACTAAATCTGCGATCAAACCTTCTCAGTGATGAACTGCAATAAACTATTGTTTGCGATTGTGGTTGCTGAATAAATGCACTTATGTTGCATTTATTCAATGCAACATATGTATTCCTCTGTGTGGCAATACAATGTCTTTTTTGCTGTTGTTTTAATAGAAAAAAACATTAATTAAAGGATTAAGGAATTCTACAGTTAACATTTTTGAGAGAAGTTTCTTGTTTTAACAGTTTTTCATAATGTCTAGAGTGTGTTAATTTAAGCTATATGATAATAGTGATAACGAATCAGGAAGCTAGATTAGGTCAAATAAACGCGTATGAGTTAACATTCTCTTAATTTATATTTATAGGTGAAAGTGGAATCATTCTGATGAAATATAAAAATATATTTCTCAAATGATGACAATGATAAAAACATGACAAGGTTGACTAAAGTTTGGCAAATATGATGCATAGGATGATTTTGTATTTCAAGTCCCTGTAAAGTCAAAATTAAGTATGTGTTCTGAGTTTGTCACACCTCAGAAAAATGTGTTATTAGCCACCCAGCCAAGTTTGAATGATAAAAAAAGCCGGCAAGTACATAAAATAAGCTATCAAAATCTTGAAAAAGTGAGCATTATTCTCTGCTCTCAAATGCTGGGGGCGTGTCCGCTGGCTGCGCTGAAACCACGCCCACTAGCGGGAAAGCTGCCGACGCTGATATTAGCTGATACTGCTTTCGGGACGGGAGGATGAAGGCCGAGGCGGGAGATAGTCGGTTCGGCCCTATTCACCAGTAACAGCGGATTATCAGTGAATCCCAGTTGTCTCCGATGAAAGTTTATAAAACTATCCTTTGTAAAACGATCCCAACAGAGGCGGGTGTTGGCGGTGATCCTCAGCTCTCCATCAAGGTTGGCTCTTCACAAAATGAATCCACCTCTTCTTGATGTGATCGTTTTTAGGAAATTTAAATAAAGACACTGATCTGTTTAGTACATGATCGCATCCAGGTAGTAGCCTACGCATTTCCGTGTCGAAGGCATAGCTAGGTAGCAAACAGTAGGCTGTAGTAACTTTAGTACTGACAGTAACTCGCGATTGAGTGCCAAACTGATGTGAATGTGCTCTATTCCTGGGAGGAGCCAGCCCCATTGCGTCATCAAGTAGGGGCGTGTCCACAAGCTCAGGGGCTTTAGTGCGTCATTGAGCCCTGTTTTAGCCCCGCCCAAAAAATCCGGAAAATAGCAATGGTGAAAAACTGTTTAACGGTCTAACTCCACAATTCAGTAATTCACAGTTCACAGTTCACAGTCTTTGTAATATGTTTTAGCAATACATTTATAACATGTATAATGGGTTTAGAATTTTTTTTTAGAATTGCCTTTACAGGGACTTTAAGGAAGTAGAATTACAAAAAATACAATTCAGAAACTCATACATGTATATATACTAATATACACTCACCTAAAGGATTATTAGGAACACCATACTAATACTGTGTTTGACCCCCTTTCGCCTTCAGAACTGCCTTAATTCTACGTGGCATTGATTCAACAAGGTGCTGAAAGCATTCTTTAGAAATGTTGGCCCATATTGATAGGATAGCATCTTGCAGTTGATGGAGATTTGTGGGATGCACATCCAGGGCACGAAGCTCCCGTTCCACCACATCCCAAAGATGCTCTATTGGGTTGAGATCTGGTGACTGCGGGGGCCATTTTAGTACAGTGAACTCATTTTCATGTTCAAGAAACCAGTTTGAAATGATTCGAGCTTTTGTGACATGGTGCATTATCCTGCTGGAAGTAGCCATCAGAGGATGGGTACATGGTGGCCATAAAGGGATGGACATGGTCAGAAACAATGCTCAGGTAGGCCGTGGCATTTAAACGATGCCCAATTGGCACTAAGGGGCCTAAAGTGTGCCAAGAAAACATCCCCCACACCATTACACCACCACCACCAGCCTGCACAGTGGTAACAAGGCATGATGGATCCATGTTCTCATTCTGTTTACGCCAAATTCTGACTCTACCATCTGAATGTCTCAACAGTAATTGAGACTCATCAGACCAGGCAACATTTTTCCAGTTTTCAACTGTCCAATTTTGGTGAGCTCTTGCAAATTGTAGCCTCTTTTTCCTATTTGTAGTGGAGATGAGTGGTACCCGGTGGGGTCTTCTGCTGTTGTAGCCCATCCGCCTCAAGGTTGTGCGAGTTGTGGCTTCACAAATGCTTTGCTGCATACCTCGGTTGTAACGAGTGGTTATTTCAGTCAAAGTTGCTCTTCTATCAGCTTGAATCAGTCGGCCCATTCTCCTCTGACCTCTAGCATCAACAAGGCACTTTCGCCCACAGGACTGCCGCATACTGGATGTTTTTCCCTTTTCACACCATTCTTTGTAAACCCTAGAAATGGTTGTGCGTGAAAATGCCAGTAACTGAGCAGATTGTGAAATACTCAGACCGGCCCGTCTGGCACCAACAACCATGCCACGCTCAAAATTGCTTAAATCACCTTTCTTTCCCATTATGACATTCAGTTTGGAGTTCAGGAGATTGTCTTGACCAGGACCACACCCCTAAATGCATTGAAGCAACTGCCATGTGATTGGTTGATTAGAAAATTGCATTAATGAGAAATTGAACAGGTGTTCCTAATAATCCTTTAGGTGAGATATATATATATATATATATATACTGTATACATTTCATGAATTTACTGTAGTAGTAATATACATTTTGTACAGTCCTGGTCAACAAAAAAAAAAAGAAAAAAAAAAGAGAGAACTAATCCACAGAATATGGTTACTGGTATATATAGCGCGCAGACTGCACTTACCTCTCTGGAAGTGGGCTTGCCTCTGAAGAACTCATGATTGAGGGAGCTGCGAGGGGGGTCGAACTTTGGCTGCAGAAATATGCATCCATTGGCTATGGCCTCTAAAGGGGCGGGGCCTTCGTACGGAAAGCCAAATCCCAGGAAGAGCTAGGAGAAAATGTAATGCTATAAATTGGTTTAAACTCTAAGCTAGGGTTGTCAACAGATTAAAATTTTTTTTTTTTTTACATATGATCATTAATCAATAATAATGTGTATTATGCAATTAGATTACTTTTTTGATATAACGAGTAAAGTAATGCATTACTTTATAAATGTACACATTAATATTTAAGTTACTTTTTTTGAAGTAATAAACTAAAAAGTAATGTACAATTAATAAAAAAAAAATTAAACTACTGAATTAAAATTTCTTCTTCATAACAGTTACTTGCACACTCATGCATGCGCGGGAACAGACATACAAAAAAAAAAAAACATTCTATCAACTTTCAATAAAAAGAGTTAGTTTAAAGTCCCGGTAGGTGGTGAAACTTGCTGGCCATTTCTGCCTGTCACACCTCCACCGGTGCCTAAGAGATTAAGGTTTTCCGAAGGTGTACATGTTGGGGAACATGTTGGGGAACAGAGGCCATTTATGGGTCATCAGCTGGGGACCACCAGTCACGGATGTTTCGCTCCTTTAACCCCAGTACATCTCATGGTGGCGGAGCGATGGCAGGGATTTCCCCCTGCCACCCCCTGCTGATGCCCTAGGTGGAGACTGGACCCCAACTTTTTGCCTTCCTTCTCTGCCACAGCCAGACACGGCCTCTTTCAGCCTCTTCTGCCAGCTCTTTCATTGCTTTCCGGTGCCTTCTGCCAGTTACTCCCATGTTGCGGAGCAGACGAGCGGTTGAGGAGCCCACAAACCCCCGGCACCCCACCTCCACATGGTATATGACTGCCCTCCAACCAGCCTCCCTGCACTCTTCCGCCAGATCAGAATACTTGGCCCGCTTCCGCTCATGGGCAGCTTCAAGTCCTCCTTCTCAAGGGACTGTGAGCTCCACCATCAGGACAACCTTGCACGCAGCGTTGTTCTGATGGTGGAGCTCACAGTCCCTTGGGAAGGTGGACTTGATGCATGCGCGGGAACAGACATACAAACAAAAAACATTCTATCAACTTTCAATAAAAAGAGTTATACAATTGGTAAAATAACCCATAATTTTAAGAGATTGTTTGTATGACATACATAGATCTAGGAGCCAGGAAATATTCTAAGTGAAGGTGTATGTTATATGCTATGGTGTTGAGTGTAGGGCTGGGTATCGTAACAAAATGTTCGATACCGATACCGATACCGATACCTTGACTTCGATACCGGTTCCTGAACGGATACTTCATATTTTGAGTATGTAAAAAAGCACCAATGCTGAAGTTTTCTATGTTTCCTAATCATTTAACAACATGTATTCTTTACTTCAATGAGCTCATTGTTTCTTCCTTAACTTAATGCATTGTTAAACAATGAAATTGAATGAAAATTAATAGAAATGCATTACACTGTCACCTCTGATAACAGATCACTCTAAATTGTAATTTAGACACATTCATTTTCTGTAAAGCTGCTTTGAAACGATATGTATTGTGAAAAATGCTATACAAATAAATGTGAATTAAATTAGATATAGGCTACTGGGGGGCGGGATATATGCCTCGCGCTCCGCACACATCAAGCTTGCCGCAAAGCACTGGCCTAATGTAGCCTAATGATTATGTATGTGTCGGGAAACAACAGCAAGGAGATATTTTAATTGTTTATTAATGAACAAGTGTTTACTAATGGTGTGTTCACTGTTCACACCGAACGCGAATTTAATTATTTGCGCTAGTAGATTAGATACAAAGTCAAAGACGGGGATAGACGCATCATTCGCGCCGGGCGTCGCGAATGATGCGAATTGGGCGATGCGTTTTGAACTCGAGCGGAAGATTGAAGCGTCTAACTAGACGCGATAGACGCCTATTTGACGCTCTATTCGCGTTCGGTGTGCTTTGTATGACACACCGCTTTGCCTTATCAGATTTACCGTGTTACTGGTCTTGGCAGCAATTATCTTGTCGAAAATATTGCATCGCGTGCTTCTGGCAAACACACACACACACACACACACACTACAGCCTCACATGCGACAAGCCAAGTCTCTGGGCAGCCGCGTAAACTAGTGTTTTTCCTCCACAGCCAATCATGCTGCATGCATGTTTCACTGACGTTGACGAGATTAACCACTTAGGTACCGAAATTTGGTACCGAAAAACAAGACATGTTTCGATACTCGGTACTACCGAGGCAATTCGGTCGGTACCTAAAAAGTACCGAACTCGGTACCCAGCCCTAGTTGAGTGCATTACTGCATTAAACACTTGCTAAATGTAACTTCTCAGTGAGACAAAATAATGCTAAATGAATGTAATGTAATGTAAAAAGTAACTGCAAGATACTAATAAGTACCGCAGTTAGTTACTTTTTAAGGAGTAATGAAATATTGTAACCAATTATTTTTAAAAGTCACTTTCCCCAACACTTCTTATCGAATATTTAAAAGTACATCATGCTAACAGTACCTTAGCCTTTCTCAGAAGCTGCTGTAACTCTTGTTGGGGCAGTAAGCCGTGGTTCCTGACGAATGCTGGCACCTCTGGGGGGCGCTGTGCCTCATAGTATACTGTCCCATGGATGTCCATGTAACGGTGTAAGATGGTCAGCAACTTCTCCTTACCCTGCATCAGCACAGAAAGTGGGGAGAATGGATAAGAATAAGCTGTACACTGTACATTTCAATTTGTGAATTTTACTTGGAAAAAATCTTGCCTCAGGAAAATCTAGTAAAGAGTATCAGTGTATTCAAGTTTTTATAACTTGGCTTCTGAGTTTTACTGACTTAATATTAACAGAGTAACAGAGTGCATTGCGGCATGAATAAATTAAGCAAATGCTTTGTTTTTACAGTTTTTTTTGTTGCTTTATTTGACAATTGTTTTTGCTGTCTTGTGTCAGTATTAGCACAATAAAGATTGTTGTGTAATGGTCAGAGTCTTATAAATTAAAAAAAAAAAATGTAATGGTTACCATTGTTGTGTTTTGTCTGTTGAATGTTGATGTCTGTGTGTCACTAAAACAATGTTGATTGTAAGATATTGGCACAACTAGAGGTGGATCAACCTCTTAAATGTTTATTGTTTCACATAGTGTTAGCAATAAAATTGTAATAGACCATAACTCAACATCAAATGTAGATTAGTTAGTGATTTAGAGAGAAGTTTGGTATCTTTTAAAAGCAACATATGCATTACATCACTTCCTCTGAAACCAAAAATAACTGTGATTTCTTGTTGCATCACTGCATCATAATTATAGTGATTCAAATTAAGTTCCAAGTGCCCAACCAAAAGGAACACTGATCAGCATAATGGCGATCATTTAAAAAAAAAAAAATCAACATCAATTTATAAAGTCAAATAATGTGATATTCTCTCAAAATGTTCAGTTGTATTGACAATTCAACATTGACTTAGAACATAAGCGAAAGCAAGTAAGGAGAAAGATAACTGCAGAAGTGGAGGAAATGAGTGAAAAGTCAATCAAGAGTTGCCCCCGCCTCTTGGCTTGACAAAATGGAACTGAATCCAATCAAGTAATCTTTACTTGGGTTTTCTGAGTTACAAAGGCATATGTGAATAGTACAGATTACTAGATTTGTACAATTATGTTCAACAAATTGTTAGACATTAAGTAAATAAAAAGGGTTGGTTAGAACAACTGTTAGGTTTTACAGTGATAAAAAGACTAGTGTGTCAAGTCCTCCAGGAAAGTCCCTACTTATGAGTTCTGTAATTACTATGTCATAAATACAGTTAAAGTGATTTCGGAATAAAATTAATACATATGGCAATTTTCTGAAAAACACTGAATGATTTTGGGCCTAATGCAACATAATGAAGTTCATATTATGTGCACTGCATTTAATTGTTGCTTTATCTGTATTTTATCATGGTTCAGTCCCGCAAATCTGTCACCTTTTCTCTAATTAAAGAGTGAATGTTTCGCAACTACTGATTTGAGATCAGCACCATGGACAGCACGCAAACAGAAGCATGGCTACATAGGGGAGCAGTGAAACTGACTCACAGGTGCTTACAATTACAACTTCACAGCAGAACGACAACATCTTATGAAAACTGTAATGCAAATGCCTTTGACAAAAACAAAGCGCCTGATCTGATGTAGCCAGCATCCCAACAGCATTTGATTCCCTCTCCTTTTGTTGTCCAATAAAGCCCTCATCAGGGCACAACACTTAATTTATCTGTGTTTGTATGTGCACCTTCTTTTTTTTTTTAGTTTGTATTTGTGCATATTTGACCTCAATCAACAAAAACTAAATGCTATGGAATGGCATGTACATGCTCAGAATAATAGAAGAAAAAATATTAAAATAAATAATGCCAAAACACATCAGCATGCATTCATTATGCTGGCAAGATATAATAAAACATATTACAATTATAGATCACATCTTTAATTATGTATGACTAAAGTCAATTTCACCATCATCTCCACTGACAGATTATTTCATTTCATACATTAATACTGATTCGCGGCTGTCAGAGTTTGACTGAGAAACATGTAATTAAAATGAGCCAAAGGCTACAAGTTTATTTTTTTAATTTTATTTTTTTATTTAGGTGGCATATTTTAAAATAATGTTATACCCAAGAGTAGTGATTGGGTTTCTCTTTTCTTGAGAATTTTGTTGTTTAGTTAATCCTGCCTAACTCAGTTTCTCATGTACGTGTATATGTAATCTAAAGGTCAGATTACAATATGTTTTACACAAAATTAGATATTAAAGCAGCATAGAGTTGATGGACTCTGGACGTTTTATGCTGTCTGCATGAGTGCATATGGTTTGACAAATTAAAAAAGAAAAAGAAAAATAAGAAATGGTGAACAAGGTGGCTTTTTTCCCCCAATCTGGCCCTTGATCGTACATTTGACATCTCTATTTTTGATGTAGCTATTTTCACATCAGAACAAAGAGAAGGACCATGTTCTCTGGACAATAATGAAAGTTCTCTTAGATGTGCAGTTAAATAGATGTGTTTAAATTATTTACTTATTTAAATCATTACTCCATTAATAATTCATGCATCTCCTCAGGCAAGTGTTACACCTAATTTCTTATATCAAACCATTAATAGTTGTGGAGGCAAGCGCCTTCTCTTGAGAATAAAAACACATTTGGCCCTTTTCCTTGCGCAGCAAAAGAACCTTGACTCTCATGCATGCTTGAACAGCACATCTTAAACAAAGTGACTACAAAAGTTCAAAGTTAACCTTCTGGACATTTATGACCGAATGATTCTTGTGTGAACCAAAATTGCTTTTCCTCGAAGCAGTAATGAACGTGCGATTGAGGAATAAGAGTAACAGATGATGTGCTATTTCAAACAAACGGATGGTCGGAAAAATCAATGTAGGGCCTCGTTAAGATTTACATTAAAGATTTCTGTCTGTCTCTGGAAAAGCATTGGTAGGTTAATGACATCTCCGTATCGATCTCTGTATGAAAACGTTAGTTAAACAGTGCTGAGGATAAAACATTGTTATATAAATCTGTAACAAGCAATCAGTGAGTTTAAATTAAACAAATGAAAGCTTATTTGTGAGTCAGCAAGTTGATGTACAGTATGTGATTCATTCCAACGCCGTTTTCAGAATCTAAATGGAATCTTCTTTTTTGTAAAACATTTTAATGCATTTGATTATGGAGACTATGTTTTGTATATTGTACTTTTTCTTGTATGTTATATGTACGCCCCATGATCAAACCACTGTTTAATGTGACCCAGTATGCATCATGTCTCATATCAAAATGTATGTATAGCCCTGTTTACACCTGGTTTTAATATGCGTTGTGGTCGATCGGATCACAAGTAGACGAGGGAGACACATTCCCGTTCACACCTGGTGTTTCAATGCGTCTCTTTTGTCCACTTTCAACCACTTATGTCCTGATTTCTTCAAGAGGAGGATCTATGACTAAAGATCTACGTCTCAGATCTTTTGATCTAATGGACAACAGTTATAAAGTTTAAATCCCGTATGACTTGTGCAGTTTACATAATGTTTAGGCATCAAGTCAGTAGGCGGAAGGAAGACAGTCTTTTGTGTCTGTTTGAACACATTCGACCACACGAGCGTTTACACTACGAAAACAATCCGGTCGAATGTGTTTTCAACTACCTCTGGAAGTGGTCGAAAGTGAACATTTCCTTTTGAGTTAACAACTACAACAATCTATCCATTTATTGAAACGGAGCTACAAAACAGCTCATTAGAGGTGCTTTCTAAGTAATTCAAAACCTCAAGTCGTTAAACTTCAGTGTGTAACACATGCCACACTCTTGAGTCCTCAAATCCTGCATCTTCAGTGATCAGACTTACAATTCTCACCTGGTGTATGAAAAACTGGGTGAACAAATCCCATAGATTTGTGTTGAAGAAGGAATCCCAGCTCTGAAAACAATACAGTCAAACCCTCTGACTCTCTTTGTGAGAATCAGGATTACCAGCTTCAGCAGAAGAAAACAGGAGACACTCACTTTCTCTTTAGTAAAATAAAGGACGCATGTAATTTGGGATTTATGTAAACCATTGGTGGCAACTAACTACATGGTAAACAAAACGCATATCCTGATTTCATTAAGTGCAGTAAGTTGGTGTATAAACAAAATTCTGATCAAACAATCAGATTTGAAGGACAAGTTTATGTCACGTTTAGTCTTACAACCAGCGTTAGGTGCTTCTATGTTATTCACCAACAATTTCCCTCTGATTCTCAAGATAACTTATGGGTAGGGTTAGGTTTAGGGGTAGGGATACGGTTAGGATGAAATTTTTGGACAGGAATATTGTTCCAGGATCAACACAATTTGTTGACATAGGAACGCGTCTAAATCAGGATGTGCAAACAAAACCTCAAGTCCTATAATTAAATGCTAAAATGCATTTTGTGATGCATCACTTTGATTTTCGGCTCACTGTCATATAACTTCATTGCATGTGTCGTAAAAAAAAAAGTCACACACCATTAAACACACATCAATTTGGCATGTACCCAGATAAATTATCCCACTAGCATAACGGCGTTTAAAAGTTTAGGGTCAGTAATATTTTTTTTTTTTTTTTTAAGAAATTAATACTTGTATTCACCAAGGACACATTACATTGATCAAAGGTGGCAGTAAAGGCATTTGTAATGTAATAAAGATTTCTATTTTTAAATAAATGTTGTTGTTTTAACATTTATATTCATTAATCTTGAAAAATTCTTAAAGGGTTAGTTCACCCAAAAATGAAAATTAAGTCATTAATTACTCACCCCCATGCTGTACCAACCCCGTAAGACCTTCGTTCGTTTTCGGAACACAAATGAAGATATTTTTGATTAAATCTGAGAGGTTGATCACTCCTCCATAGGCTCCCTAAGGGAATGACACCGGACGGCCCAGAAAGTCATTAAAGAAAATGTTTAAATATTCCATGTCACAACAGTGGCTCAACTATAAGTTTATCAAGCGACGAGAATACTTTTTGTGCGAAAAAATAAACAAAAATAACGACTTTATTCGACTATTCCTTTTCTTCCTTGTAGGCCTGAAACGAGACTTCAAGAGATTTCCACGACGCATGCGCGAGAATTGCGATCTCCTTTAACTACTTCAGTTAAGTTCTCGCGCGTGCGCCGTGGAAATTTAGAGTTAGTGACTCTAAATTTGCTTTGGTGAATGTTTGGACAGTACTTTATTGGTAATCAAACCATTAAGAGTTGTGGAGGCAAGCGCCTTCTTTCGAGAATAAAAACACATTTCAAACCATTTTTTGCCAAATTTTACAACTTTTTACCATAAGGTTCTCCATGACCGTGGGAACCCTGCTCATCCATAAACTGATGAGAAGATTGTCACGCTCTCGGTTAGAGCTGTAAGTGATCCAAGACGGTCGTCAAGAGACCGAAAAATAAATTAGAAATGAGGGAGGGGGTGGGGGGACGGGGACGGAGGACAAGAGGAGATGATTGTCTTGCCAATCTCTAAGCATACAGTTGTGGTTCTGGGCTGAGTGACACATGAACAATGAGAGTGAGTGGGCTGCTATTTGGCCTGGAGGGAACTGTCAGCGTTTAGGGACTCCACAGCGCAGATAGCTTTAAAATGGCAACCTGTCAAACAAACAGAAATGACAATGCAAACCTCGAGCCGCACAGAGTTAGGGATAGAGACACAATAACACGGCGCTGAAATGCACAACATTCAAAACCGGCAGTAAAAAAACATTCAGGTTAAACGTGGAGACTTCATTTCTCAAAGACTCTGAGCTTTTTCACGGCTCCTGGGGTGCATTTTGTTCTCAACAAAACCAATCTCCACTCCCGAATGCCCAGTGGTTCGAACACTCTTTCTGATTAAAGTCTGCTACTTGTCAAGTTTTTATTTATTTATTTATTTAGTTGGCGGACGATAGGGCGCAGTTTCCCTCTGGCGATGTCTCTCTCGATGCTGCAGAATGTTTGCTCTCATCCTGCTTTGAAGCGTGTTAAAGCAGGCTGATGTTATTTGCTGTCAGCACATCCAAACACCACTTTAGCACAATCACTGTGCCCAACAAGCCATGATAGGAGCCAGGCAATCAATCTCCGTATGTTCTGACAGTTACACGGACTGAAAGCAAGTCTACAGCAGTGTTTTCAAATGCTGAGCAAGGCTGGAGGTCTGACGCTATACTGCGTGATGGTAGACATGTGTCAGAATTCTGCTAATTCTGCTGTTTCTGTTAACCATCTGGAAAACCTTTGCTTTGACCTGCTATTGTTCGATGCACACGTTCTTACCTTCCACATACTGGCTTCTTTGCCGTAAACCACAGCCATGTTGTTGACTTTGTCTCTCTGGATGTGAAATCTTTCAGTCTGGTTTAGTTCCTCGGTCACAAAACCCATGAAGGAGTTATCAGGAGTGTGTGCTGGGGGGAAAAAAAACACAGTAATTCTAATTTCATTTACAGTTCCGTACAAGAATGAATTCATTTTGAACAGAATCAGAGAGAAGCAGCAAACAGAAATGTTTTCAGAATGTCCATTCAGCAATATGAAGCATAGAATGCAACAGTTGGGTGCCAGAAGTAAAAAACATACATTTTCTCAAATTTATTTTTTAACAATAACTTATAAACCTTTAAATACAGCCTTACTGTGAACTATGAGGTTGTTAATCGATGGCATTTGCTTCTGTTGAAGATGTCAGCCTGCCTTATTTCAACTTAGTTTTAAAATAATTGTGTTTAACTGTGGAATTCATGGTGAAAACTACACTACCCATGATGCTGTACAGAAAATTCCACCAATCAGAGAGTAGAAACAAGCAAAATCCAATAAAAGATCTCTTTAGCTCAACCCACTCCCATGAACACTGTGAGAATATATGCATGTTTTGCAACAAACTTATATAAACCAAATATCTTGTTTTTTTATATATGTATAATCAACATTTGTAATTGAGTAGTTTTATATTTCTCCATAGTTTTTAATTTGATCATGCTGCTCGCAATGCTTCATGAGATTGTAGTTCTTTCAATGACTTGAACGTTTATATTTTTTGTCTGATTTTGGAATATTAAGATGCATTTCGTAGCTGGTTGGTTTGGTTCATGGCTGAAAACAATTTGACGGAGACTTTTTTGAAATCCCTTTGGAAGAAATGAGTGGATAAAAAAAACGCAGCTGAAAAAGTAGGCGGGCACTAATGCACTATTGATTTGTTTTCAGTAGAGGACAAAAATGCTCACATGTAAAAAATGTAATTAAACATAAATATCAGAATTTAACTACAATGCACTTATTATGTACCTATATGTTTTCACATTGTACTTATGTTAAAAATACCCGCATGCTATTTTATGTAACTACATTTGTAATTAATTTCTGTAATTAAATCTGTTTACCTTCCCTTAAAACTGAAACCACCTTTAAACCCCAACCATATCACCACCAGTCTCCCACCTCAATAGCAGCAATAAACACAAGTGCATTGTGCCTGTACTACTTTTATTTTTATGTAAGTACATAGAAATAACAGAGGTTTAGAAGTTGATATTTTATTGAAAATAATAAAGTTTGATGTCACCATGATAGAGATCAGTGTTGGCTTTAGTTGGGCTCTTGGCCCTTCAGATATTAACATTAGTTTTTCTCTGGCTGCTTTAACTGTGTGTCTCTGATACATATTTGTTATTGTAGAAAGCCGAGAGAAACTCAGATCAGATGATGTGGGTCACTTATTACTGATAATATTCATCAAGACGTTGTCTTCTTTATTGATACCACCTGATCGATATGATTTATTAATGACTCATTAAGTTGTAAAATATGAATGGTTAATTAAGAATGCCAGTATTGCTATAGAAGATCCTGCAATGCTGTGTTAAACATTTTTTTATGAAGTCATTATGCAGAAATTGTTTTGACAGAATCATACAGACTCACTGAGACATCAAGAATTAGCGTATGAATCTCAACAATGGTGACAATTAAAAAAATCTGACCTACTATAAAGTCATAAAAAGGCTGTTGATTGTCACCATTGTTGAGATTCATATGTTGATTCTTGATGTCTCTATACTCCTAACAAAATAAACCAACTCAAAACATTTTATGTAGAATATATATTTTTTTTTATTTGAGATTGCTATAATACTGATACTACAATATTTCAATAAATCATGTGAAAAAAAGTATGATATTAATAATTGCCTTTGTATAACACTACAGTTCATCTATATATCGTCGCTGTCCGATGAAAACGGCGTATGTCCATTTTGCCAATTTTGAGATTTTTCGACGGATAGAATGTCCAGGTTAATTTCCGTATACAGTATGCTTCACATTATCTAAATGACCAATGAAAAATTGTGAAATCATGTCATCTGATTTCCACGTTTATCCATTTGCTGTCAAAGCTGTCAATCACGCCGCGTATCTCCCGTCCTGTGGAGGCATCTCACCGGTCTCGTGAAGTTCGTCTCTGGAAGCTCAGCATTGGATAGCCGAATAGCTAACACTGTGCGGTAAAGTATCAGCAAACGTTTGTTTTTGACAACTGTTCTCAAGTTTGTTATATATTCACAACTGTTATTTACCGGTAAATGGTCTAGATGAAGTAATTGTTCACAGGCTAACTTAGTTCCCTTTCGAGGGAACTCCAACTGCGTCGAATTACACTTTGAGGGAACGCCCCTCAGCGTAGCGCCTCTGAAGTATGAATGAAACTAAGCCAATCTCTGATTGGTGGTGCGTCATGACGTAATGTGTGACGGCACATAGGCGGAAGCTATAAAGGGACACCGGCACACATGAGATCTTTCTGTTCTTCAGCAAGCGCTCTGTGTCAAACCGTCAGTCCTATGTGGTGTTGTTTGTCCCATAAGAATTGTCCTAATTATTGCAATATGGAATCTAGTGGCTCGGATCTCGCGTTTGCCGAGGCAGCGTGTAGATTACGGGTCTACTCAGCAATAAAGATTCTGTGACTGGGATCTCGCGTTTGCCGAGGCAGCGCGTAGATTTAAGGTCTGCATTGCAATACAGAATCTATAGCTCGGATCTCGCGTTTGCCGAGGCAGCGTATAGATTACGAGTCTACTTTGCAATTAGATTCTGTGACTGGGATCGCGCGTTTGCCGAGGCAGCGCGTAGATTTAAGGTCTGCATTGCAATAAAGAATCTATAGTGACTCGGATCTCGCGTTTGTTGAAGCAGCGCGTAGATTCAGTCTACTCTGCAATAAAGATTCTGTGACTGGGATCTCGTGTTTGCCGAGGCAGCGCGTAGATTTAAGGTCTGCATTGCAATAAAGAATCTATAGTGACTCGGATCTCGCGTTTGTCGAGGCAGCGCGTAGATTCGGTTTACTCTGCAATAAAGATTCTGTGTGGGTGCGAGGCATGCACAGTCAGCTCCTGAGGGCACTGGCTGTGTTTATTGAGAAATATCTCGACGCACACACAGCCGTGTGTTCGGGTGTTTCAGCCTCGCGCCCATTGACTTTCTTCTCGAGAGATGAAAGCCAAATATATTGTGATGACTCAAATCTCGCTGTTGCCTAGGCAGCGCGTGGATTACGAGTCTACAATAATTGGGACACACAATCTGGGAAATAATACTGTTTTGTGCGAGGCATTCACAGTCAGGTCCTGAGGGTGCTGGCAGTGTTCATTGAGAAATATCTCGACGCGTAGGCTACAAAATAAACCATGTGCTGTCAGATGTTTCAGCCTCACACCTGTTGACTTTCTTCTCGAGGGATGAAAGCCAAATATATTGTTACGGCTCGATTCTCGCGTTGCCGAGGCAGCGTGTAGATTACGAGACCGTAATAATATTAAAACAGTATTTTTTGGTGAAAGAGTACCGCTTCTAGAGCCCCTCCTCAAGGAGCTTGGGGGCATAGACGGCACTCTCAGGCGAAGCCTCAGCCTAAACAGGGCGACCTGAGGCTTCCTCAAAGAGGTCCTAGCCAGCCTAGGTTCTCTGCGGGCGGCCCCACCCGTGGTGGAGCGACCGAGGTCGTCTCTTTCGCAGAGCCCACAGGGAATCGATGTTGCTCTCCTGCCGTTAAACACGTTTCGGGACGCATCGGTTTCCAGCGAATGCAGGCTGCACTGTCCGCCCCACAGGCTACTTCATAGTTCCCAAGAAGGATGGGGGTTGCATCCAATAATATATCTCAGGCACCTGAACCGCTCTCTGAGGAGATTCAGGTTCAAGATGCTCACTATTCCCATTATCGTGAGTCAAATTCAATCCGAGGATTGGTTTGTCACGATAGATCTAATGGACGCATACTTCCACATATCCATCCTTCCATCTCACAGGAAGTTCCTGAGGTTCGCTTTCGGGGGCTCTTCTGTTCAGCCTAGCTCTCTCCCCTGTATGTATGGATGCAGCTCTGGCACCCCGAAGGCTTCAGGGCATCAGGGTGCTCAATTATATCGACGACTGGCTAATTTTAGCACAGTCACAAGAGCTGGCGGTTCGGCATCGGGATGTCGTCCTCGCCCACATCCAAAGCCTGGGGTTGAGACTCAACACGAAAAAGAGCGTGTTGACACCAGCCCAGAGAACCACGTTCCTGGGAGTGGTGTGGGACTCGGTCACGATTGTCTCCTGCACGGATCGAGTCCATCCTGACCACAGTGTCCGGGATAAAGCTAGGCCAAGCCATCACACTTCCAGAGAGTGTTGGGCTCATGGCAGCAGCGTCCAATATCATTCCATTCGCCCTGCTGCACATGAGGGCCCTTCAGTGGTGGTTAAAAACCAAGGGGTTCTCCCCGAGGGGAAACCCGTTCCACATGATCAGGGTTACGCGCTGATGCCTTCGTTCCCTATCTATGTGGAAGAAAGCTTGGTTTCTCTCCCAAGGCCTGTGTTGGGAGTGTCATGTCGCCGGAAAACCGTTTCGACAGACGCCTCCCTCACGGGCTGGGGCGCGGTCATGGACGGCCGCTTTATGACAGGCCTATGGCAGGACCATCATTCCTCCTGGCACATAACTGCCTGGAGATGTTGGCGGTGTTCCGAGCTCTGAGGAGCTTCCTGCCGGACCTCAAAGGTCATCATGTCCTTGTGAGGTCAGACAACATGTCGGTAGTGGCCTATATAAACTATCAGGGGGGTCTGAGTTCTCGCCCTCTATGCAGACTGGCGCATCAGATCCTCCTGTGGTCCCAGGGGAAACTGTTGTCTCTAAGAGCAACATACATCCCGGGGAGTCAAAATCAGGGAGCAGACATCCTGTCGAGACAGGGGCTGAGGCCCGGGGAATGGAGACTCCACCCCGAGGTGGTGGAGTCAATATCTCAGAGGTTGGGCCCAGTGGAAGTGGACCTGTTCGCGTCTCGAGAGACGACCCACTGTCCACTGTGGTTTTCCCTCACCCATCCAGCCCCGCTGGGGTTGGATGCCATGGTGCAGACGTGGCCGAGGCTACGTCTGTACGCTTTTCCCCCAATCGCTCTGCTCCCGGGAGTTCTAGAGAGGGTCCGTCGCGACGGGATCAGTCTACTGCTGGTAGCCTCGTTGTGGCCGGCCCGAGTATGGTTCTCCGACATAATTTTGCTCCTGGACGGCCCTCCATGGGAGATTCCCATCAGGAGGGACCTGCTGACACAGGCAGAGGGCTGCCCGAGTTGTGGAAACTGTGGGTCTGGCCCCTGAGGGGGCACAGTACCTAGAAGCCGGCCTATCAGCTGGAGTAGTGGAGACCATACTCAGCTCTAGAGCTCCCTCCACGAGGAAATTGTACGGCTTGAAGTGGAATGTCTTCACCATTTGGTGTAGAGAGCGTGAGGTGGACCCAGTTAACTGCCCAGTGGCTTCAGTGCTGGAGTTCCTCCAAGATCGCTTCTCCACTGGTCTTACCCCGTCCACACTCAAGGTGTACGTGGCTGCCATTGCGGCTTTCCACGCTCCACTGAGTGATGGGCCTCTGGGGAGACACCAGTTGGTCGTACGTTTCCTCCGTGGGGCTTGGAGGATGAGACCTGCGGCTCGTACCAGGGCTCCCACTTGGGACCTGGCGGTGGTTCTTGAAGGTTTGGCTGAGGCCCCCTTCGAACCGCTGGAGTCGGCTGAGGCCAAGAACCTGTCGCTGAAGGTCGCTTTTCTGTTGGCCATTACTTCTCTGAGGAGGGTAGGAGATCTCCAGGCGCTCTCCATATCTAACGAGTGCCTGGGGTTTGCTCCAGGCAACATTAAGGCCATCCTTCACCCTAGGCCCGGCTATCTGCCTAAGCTGCCATCCAGTGCGGCACGGCCTACGGTTCTGCAGGCTTTTCATCCTCTGCCTCACGTGATGACGGATGAAGAGAGACTTCACATGCTCTGCCCTGTCAGAGCATTGAGTATTTACATTCAGAGGTCCTCTTCATGGCGGAAGTCGGACCAGTTGCTGGTGTGTTTCGGGTCGCCCAGGAAGGGACTTCCCGCTTCAAAGCAGACCATCAGCAACTGGATTGTCCAGGCGATTTCCACGGCCTACCAGGTGCGCGGTATGCCTTCACCTTTGGCCGTGAGGGCTCATTCTACCAGAGCCATGGCGTCCTCTAGAGCCCTTTTCGCGGGGGCCCCCATCCAGGAGGTCTGCGATGCAGCAGGATGGGCTACCCCTCATACCTTTATTAGGTTTTATAGTCTGGACATTACGTCAATACCCGGCGCTCTTGCGCTCTCGTCCTAAGTGTGCCTGTAAGCAGCTTCACACTAGGGCAGGCAGGGCACGTTGTGGCGTATTGGGCACTCGTTCCCCCAAAGTGTCATTCGACGCAGTTGGAGTTCCCTCAAAAGGGAACGTCCTCGGGTTACGACTGTAACCCTTGTTCCCTGAGAAGGGAACGAGAACTGTGTCCCTTGGCCACGCCTTCCCCTGCCTGGGAGCGCTTGCTTCATCACAGAAGCTGACATCTCATGTGTGCCGGTGTCCCTTTATAGCTTCCGCCTATGTGCCGTCACACATTACGTCATGACACAACACCAATCAGAGATTGGCTTAGTTTCATTCATACTTCAGAGGCGCTACGCTGAGGGGCGTTCCCCCAAAGTGTCATTCGACGCAGTTCTCGTTCCCTTCTCAGGGAACAAGGGTTACAGTCGTAACCCGAGGACGTTCTTCACAGATTAGCTTGCTTGCTAGTATGTAAATAAACTTGGTCTCATTATTTATACTTTTTTTTTTTTAGTCAAACTGATCAAATTACAGTGGAGCAGTAATGATTTATAACGACAACTTTTGATTAATTTATGAGAAATCTACAGACGCAAACAGACAAAGTGTAGTAAAATAAAGACCTAAATGTGTATTTCAGACTTTTTTTCACCACAAGTCTGAAAGAAGACATGTTATTGAAGACAAATATCCCAAAATCTCAAAATTGACTGGTGAAAAAAAAAAAACGATGTTTTTGCCTGCCATGTCTCGCCTTAATAAACTGAGCGTAGCCTATTCATCTGTCATCTGAAACGCGACTTGGTCATTCTAATTAATGATCGGAAGAACGCGTATCGACCACCGTTACTGTAAAATATGCACGTATGTCCATTTAAACTCGATTTTGGTCAAATGTGGATTATATCATTACACTGGCAAGAATATGGTTACATTTAAAGATGCCGTACCAAGTATGACAACGCTACGTTCAACTGCTGTGAAATTACGGTGTTTTTTTTTCTCACTTCCTGAAAAGTAACCGTTTTGGACATACGTGAGTTTCATCAGGCAGCGACGATATAATGTATTCACAGCTAATAGAGATTTGACTGTCATATCAGTAAATCAGATCATCATATGATGACTATAAAATCATCAATAAATGACCAAGATCATCTTATATTTTCTCTTACAATTATTGCCATAATACATATACATCAAAACACAATTAAAGCAGCCAGAGAAAAACTAATGTTAAAACTCAAGAGTCATGAGCCCAACTAAAGCAAACACTGATCTCAATCATGGTGACATCACATTTCTGTTAAAGTTTTTTTACACTTTATTTAAATTAGGATATTTTACTTTAATTATATGGTTTTTGTTTGGCAGCCGTAGCTGCCAGTCATTTGACCCTTTATTTACGTTTTTTTTACAATGAAGGTATTTGATCATAATAATGCAGGAAATACCTGTGAAATAACAGTGTTTTTTTTTTTTTTTTTTTTGAATTAGAAGATTTTACTTTAATTTTATGGTTTTTGTTTGGCAGCCATAGCTGCCAGTCATTTGACCCTTTTTTACGATTTTATTTTCACTGAAGGTATATGATTGTTATTTTACAGGTATATCCAGAATTATTACAGTGTTTTTCAGTTTATTTAATTTAGGATGTTTTACTTTAATGTTACAGTTTTTTGTGGGCTGCCAGTCATTTGACCGTTTTATCATTTAACAGTTTTGTTACTGTTTAATTACAGATTATATTTGTAATTTTACATACATTTTTATGTAATTTAAGAAAACAGAAAAATACTGTATGAAAAATACAATCAATTTCCTGTATAAAAAATGTGAATTACTGGAATTTGTCATTAATGTCACAATACCTAAAATAACAGCTGAATTTTTATTTTACAGACATTTTTTGTAATTTTACAGTGTTTTGAGTACAATTTAAAATGAAAGAAAATGATCGTCAAAAAATCACATTTATTTTCTGTAAAATTTGGATTTTTTTTACAGTGTAGTTGAAGAACATTTCATTTCCTCACAACAGTTTAAATTTTTTTTATATAAATATTTTATACACATAAACAAAGTGGTGGATATGTTGTTTTTCATGACAAAATTATAACCAGTTTGATGACAGGTAGTTGTTTTGACTGCATTGAACTGTCAGTTCAGGGAAAAACTGCTTAATTCCCCGAGAGAGAAAAAAAACCCATCTACAGTAAAGAGATATTTACTGAAAATGCATCTTTGTTATGTGCTGATTTTCAGTCATTCCAATCCATCATCCAGTGGGGAATCTGGCCAAGTCAATTCAAATTCACATTCGCAAACTGAAAGGGAACAAATTGTTAAATTCTGAATTTCAGCCAACCCTGTGTTCTGTTAATATATTTAAATGAGGAGCAGTGCCTCAGACTGTCTAGATGCAGATTTGTGCATATGCTGCGCAGACCCAAACCCTCTCCAGCTCTGAGAACATCTGCTGCTCTTCTCCTGCTTACAGATGCTCTGCGCCTATAGCATCTGCTACCCAAGACACAAAACACTCACCAAAACATGCACTGTTCTTGTTTCCTGCGCTGTGATTACTAAACATCTTTTATTATACAGCCTGATAAACACATTAGAGAAGCTACTCACCATTTACTTTCTTATTTGTGTTATACTCGTAGAATGAAAGGTTCTATATATAGATATGAAAATCCATTTTTCAAAACGGGTTTAAAAGTGTGTGTTTTTGAAGATTGTACCGTTATTGTTTCTGTGTAAACTATAAAAATGTGAATTAGTGAAACCGGTGACGTCGTGCGCATGTGTATTACGTGTTCAGTCTATAGGCTCTTAGTGTTTCTTTACAAAGTGGCATCTGGCCTGGCATGAATAATACAGCGATTTGAGTCATTTTCACGGATCCGTGTGAACATGGATCATTTTGACGATGTATTTCTCACTATAAAAATTGAAAGAACCCATTAACCATGAAAGTATTATGCACTCATGTAAGATAGAATCTTTTTAGCTAAAATAATATACTAAACACTAAACTAATACAATACTCATTGCTTTTACAACATACGATGTATTGTAGCATACAACCTTAATGTAACATAACTTATAACAAAAAAAAAAAGAAACATAAGAAACTGTTATTTAAAGTAAAAATAATTAAATGTGAACTGTCAAAAAAGCGGAAATGTCAATTTACGATTATTTTTGCTTTAAATACTTTTTATATGAGATCAAAATGTTCGATACTATTGAAATTTCATAATTCGCATCACCGATTTGAATATAACAAAAAGTAATACTAGCCTAAGTTTAAAAAAAACAACTCTCAAGCTTACAGCTCTTGATAAAACAAGAACAAAGGAAATAATTACAAGCAACAGGAAACCAAACTAGAACACAAACACAAATGAAATAGGCCTACCTGAAAAACGTCAAGCACTAGAAATACTACAAAATTTTGTAAAGCAATCAAATGTACAGTATATATAAAAAATACCGAATAGTCTTACAAAAAAAATCAATCAATAGCAGTGAGAGATTTTCTCTCTTTTGTTGTTTGATTAACATTGATGACACAGACAGCATGTTTATTAGGCTGCCGTTACTTTAAAACTTAACACACTGATTCAATTTACTGTTACACATACATTTTCTTTATCAATGTTTACGTTCACTTAAGACATAAATGACTGTGTTTAAAAGGATACTTGCAAAGATGGGCATTTTGACATGTAAGTATGTGTATTTAACCATTCAAGCCCAATTACGCAACAAAAAGAGCTCAATTTAGTACTGGCATGCTTTATGAAGACAGCCCTCAGAAACCACCAGACAATGTAGCATATTGCGAAATGAGTTCTCTTTCATTGCTTATTGCACTTCAATGCTTTGAAACTGTGTATAATAAGCAGTCATAGACTCACGGAACATGGTCATGTACTGCTTGCCGTTCAGGTTCCAGTATCCCCAGTTGGTCCTGTAGCCATGCAGTGTGGCGTACTCCTCATTATTGTATGCCGGCTCCGTGCCGAAGGTGTCGATCACACGGATGTGGCACCTAGACAGAAAAAGCAAAAGTGTATTTTCACTTCAACCTCAAATCTGTTCATTTTCCAGCTGATATGCTCACACATCCCATTCCATCGAAGAAAACGCTGTTCTCATTAGCAGAAAGGTTTCCACATTACAATATGTGTTTCCCCATAAAAGATACTATTGCCTCATTCCCAAAGAATTTTTTCCATGCAACACAATGAAAGCAACCAAAGGCAGAATGAAAAGCACCACAGCTGTAGATCATTTGACTTGTAATGCACAAATCAAATGAACTACCGCTGTGGTGCTTTTAATTTTTATGTCTTCTGAGGCAATATGATAGCTTTGTGTGAGGAGCACAGTGAAATTGAAGCCATTAAATCTTCCCTCCATTCTAGCTATCAAATCTCATTAATGAAATGATATATGATTGCATATAGATATACTTATCAGACGTAATCAGACTACATGACTCCTAAAATCTGATATTACTATAGCTAATACTAGCCATTTCACATTTGCTGAATTTGTAAATTGTCCCAAAAAAACATGGGCATGATACATATACAGTATATATATATATATATATATATATATATATATATATATATATATATATATATATATATATATATATATATATATATATATATATGTGTGTGTGTGTGTGTGTGTGTGTGTATATATATACACACAAAATTTGTCAATGATAAGGAATTGCTCCCGGCACCACAGTTGCACGATCTCTTGCCAGGTGAACTAACACCACACACTAGTTTGGGGGCTCCTTTTTATAGACCATGCCCGCCCCTTTACTTAAAACCATTCTAAACATTGGTGAGGTACGTATAAAGTTAAGTATGTACATTTTTGCTAATATCACATACATATATGTATACACATAAACTAATGAAATCAGAAACAACATGCAGACAAAATAACAAATACAAATATAGACAAATAATAATAAATACATTTCCATAATCCCCCTTATTAATTGGCAAGGCAAGTTTATTTATATAGCACATTTCATACACAATGGTAATTCAAAGTGCTTTACATAGAGGAAATTAAAATAATCAAAATAAATAAGAATACTTAAAACAGTTTAGAATAAAAAATCAAATCAAATACAGTACAAAAGTCGGACAAACTGCTAAACAGATGTGTTTTGAGTCTGGATTTGAATGTGACTACTGTAGGAGCACATCTGATCTCTTCTGGAAGCTGGTTCCAGCTGCGGCTGGCATAATAGCTAAAAGCAGACTCACCATGCTTAGAGTGAACCCTTGGTATTTCTAGCCGATGTGATCCTAATAATCGGAGTGATCTGCTAGGTTTATATTCCGTGATCATATCTGCAATATATTGAGGTCCTAGCCCATTGAATTATTTATATACCAGTACTAATACTTTGAAATCAATCCTAAATGAAACTGAGAGCCAGTGTAAAGACCTGAGGACTGGTGTGATATGTTCCTATTTTCTGGTCCTGCTCAGAATCCTGGCAGCAGCGTTCTGTATGAGCTGCAACTGTCTTATTGACTTTTTGGGAGGGCCAGTGAGGAGTCCATTACAATAATCCACCCTGCTGGTGATGAAAGCATGCACAACTTTCTCAACTTTCACAAGTCTTGACTGGAAACAAAGCATCTAATTCTTGCAATATTTTTCAGATGATAGTATGCTGATTTAGTTATTGCTTTGACATGACTACTGAAACTAAGGTCTGACTCTAGAGACACACTAAGAGTCCTGACTTGATTTTTAGTTGTTTGACCCCTACAACAAGGTATGCATTCACCTTGAGAACTTCATCTTTGTTTCCAAATGCAATGACTTCAGTTTTGTCTTTGTTTAACTGAAGAAAGCTTTGGCACATCCAACTGTTGACTGCATCAATGCATTGTGCTGGGAGTCAATGGGGCTGAAATCGTTAGGCGGTAGGGCTAAGAAGATCTGTGTGTCGTCTGCATAGCTGTGGTAAGCAATTTGGTTCTTTCTCATTATTTGGCTCATTGGGAGCATATACAGGTTAAATAGGAGTGGCGCAAGAATTGAGCATTGAGGGACTCCGCATGTCATGAATGTCCACTCAGACCTATGGTCTCCTATACTCACATAATTACCTCTCCCTTCTAAGTATGACCTGAACCATTTTAGGACTATCCCAGAAAGCCCCACCCAGTTTTCCAGCCTGTCAAGAAGTATGTCGTGATCGACAGTGTCAAATGCAGCACTGAGGTCGAGTAGTACCAGTACTGATAATTTGCCTGTATCAGTATTTAAGTGAATATCTTTTATTATCTTTATGAGCGCTGTCTCTGTGCTGTGATGCAATCAGAAACCAGATCGAAAATTGTCAAAGTATCCATTTGAGCTGAAGATTTTGTTCAGCTGATTGAAGACAAGTTTTTCAATGATCTTGCCTATGAAAGGAAGATTTGAGATTGGTCTATAGTTGCTTAATATGGTCTTATCCAGATTTCTCTTTTTCAGGAGGGGCTTGACAACTGCAGTTTTTAGGGAGTTTGGAAAACTCCCAGAGAGAATTGAGGCATTTACCACTCCTAGCAGATCTGCTTCTAAGCTGTTTAACACACCTTTGAAAAAAGATGTGG
This sequence comes from Tiaroga cobitis, assembly GCA_030578255.1. Taxonomy (NCBI): domain Eukaryota; kingdom Metazoa; phylum Chordata; class Actinopteri; order Cypriniformes; family Leuciscidae; genus Tiaroga; species Tiaroga cobitis. The sequence continues at coordinate 6,317,484 of CM060593.1, forward strand.
GATGTGCGTCAAGGGCGCAGGTTGATGTTTTAAGGTGCTGTACAGTTTCTTCCAAAATTTTGCAATCAATTTCTTCTAAATAAGACATAGTAACTACTTTCTCAGGTAGGGGTCTGATCTGTTTGACCCCAGCACAACTCAAGGATGTGCTGATCACCTTTCTGATATTATTGATTTTCTCAGAGAAGAAAGAAGAAAACTTACTGCACTTGCTGTCTGAGAGAATTCCACAGGGAATCTGGCTTGGGGGGTTTGTCAGTCTCTCTACAGTAGTAAAAAGAGTGCGTGTGTTGTTTCAGTTGCTGTTTATAATATTCAAGAAGAAAGTCTGTCTAGCTGTGCATAGTTCCATATTTAAAGCATGGATGCTGTCTTTGTAGATGTTATAATGGACTACAAGTTTTGTCTTCCGCCACATGCTCGGTGCTTTTCTGCATTGACTTTTCATATTTTGCACTGCTGTTGAGTTTCTCCAAGGTGCTTTTTGTCTACCACTCTTCTTCCTGACTTTCAGTGGAGCAATATCATCCATTACACTTTTATCTTTTGAGTTAAAAAAAATCAAGGAGAAAATCAACAGATTCAGAAGATATGCTTGGCATTAAATATATAGCCTTAAAAAATAGTACACTAGTGTCCTCATTTAAGCATCTCTTCTTGACAGACACAGATCTAGTTTCAATGGCAGGAGAGATCAATATATCAAAGAAAATACAGAAATGATCAGACAGTGCTACATCCTTAATAACAATCGATGAAATGTTTAGACCCTTACTGATAAGTAAATCTATAGTGTGTCCACGATTGTGTGTGGGTCCAAGTACATGCTGAGTCAGATCAAAAGTTTTCAAAACAGTTTTGATTTATTTTGCCATATTGGTTTCGGCATTATCTATGTGAAAGTTAAAATCTCCAGCAATGGCAAAACAGTCAAACTCTGAGGAACTTGTTGATAAAAGTTCTGTAAAGTCCTCAGCAAAGGCTGGAGAGTATTTTGGAGGCCTGCCAATAATGATAAGTAAAATGCGTAGAGCACCTTTCAACACAATACCCAGATATTCGAAAGAAGGGTAATTCCCAAAAAAATATTTGCATACATTGATAGACATCTTTAAAAAGAACAGCTAAACCCCCGCCTCTCTTACCCGCTCTGCAGACACTAAAGTAAAGTTAGGAGGGGCTGTTTCATTAAGGACTGTTGCACTGCAGCTGTCTTCTAGCCTAGTTTCATGTAGAAACATAAAATCCAGGTTGTATGTGGTTATTAAATCGTTGACTAGAAGTGATTTATTTAAGTGAGCGGATGTTTAAAAGTTCTAACTTAACAGTCTTACTTTTTGGCCTGTAATAGGCACCAGATTATATGGGTTTGCTGTACGGATTTTGAAGGCTTTAGACTTTCTATCATGTAATCAAACAGCAATAGTGAAAGATACAGGCACACTGGGATCCCGCTTGTTCTGTAAACATTTGATAAAGTTACTATTATCATATCGGGGACCCGACACATATCACTGAGAGCTGGTATAGGTTGATTTTGGTTCACCTCGAGCAGATGGGGGAGGGTGTGGGGCCTGGCGTTGTGGCAGAGGCTGAAGAGCTCTCACAGGAGGAGGGTGAGGGCGAGCTGGGCCCGCAGGCTTTGGTGGTTGTAGGGCCTGCCGTTTTTTGGTTGATATCTGGGGGCTTGCAGCAAAAGAGTGGGTGTGTTTGATTCCAGCATACATCAGTTCTTCCATTTTTTTCTGAGAAGCACAGAAGCTGGAGAGAGGGATAGTGTGTCTGGTGAGAGGGGCTGTTGCTCTGGTGTTATCAGAGGCTGTAATATGCTGTCCTGGTTTCCCTGGCTGTTTTCCAGAAAGTCGTCCTTGGGTGCTGAATCTTGGAGCAGTTCTAATATGTCACAGTCTGTCTGTGGTGAGCTCTGTGGGCAGGGCTCAGCTGAGATTGTGTCTGTGAGCAGAAGTTGTTGTGGCTGTGTTATGTTATCATTGTCCTTGTGTGATTTGTCAGCCGCATGTCCATTAATACAAACAATGGACGAGCCAACTTCCGGTTGCTTGCTCCAGCTGATGGAGAATACACAACACGAAAGACCGGTATCACAGACGCTGACAAACACTGAATACATGTAAGTATTAATGTAACAAACAAAATTAAAAAAAACAAAAGAAACAAAATACAAAATAAAAGAGGTCACTCTGTCACATCACCTACCTCCTCTCCAGGCCGCAAACTGACTGGATTCCGTGACAGATAGTTGGCTATTTTGTTTTGGGGTCCAGGTTGATGTCTGACCTTAAACTGGTAAGGTTTTAGGGAGAGATACCATCTGGTCACACGAGTACTATGATCTTTCATCATGTGAATCTACGTCAGGGCTTGGTGATCTGCCTCTAGGATAAACTCTCTCCCCAGAAGGTAGTATCTGAGACTCTCCAAGGTCCACTTGATTGCCAGACCTTCCTTCTCCACTGTGGAGTACCGGGTTTCTCTTGGCAGCAACTTCCTGCTCAGGAACGCAATGGACCTCTCTTTGTCTGCATCTACCTGGGGCAGTACTGCTCCAATTCCCACAGCAGAGACTTGCCGTGGGAACCTGCTACCTGAACGATGAACATATCTGCTCATTCAGTGTGTTGAAGGCTGCTTCACACGCCTCAGTCAAGATAACCGAGTTCTTGACATTCTTGCAGAGCAGGTTGGTCAACGGGATGGCGGTGGAAGAGAAGTTGTGGATGAAGCGTCGATACCACCCCACCAGTCCCAAGAAGGAACGGACCTCCTTCTTTGTCTTCGGTCTTGGGCTGAGTCGAACAGCTTCTACCTTGTCAAATTGAGGTTTTAGCTCTCCATTTCTCAGGTGGTAACCAAGGTAGTTGGTCTCTGACTTTGCCCACTCGCATTTAGCCACATTTAAAGACAGGCCAACCTCTTGGATCTTGCTCAGGGTCTTTTTGAGGTGTAGAAGATGGTTCTCCCAGTTCACATTGATATGACAACATCATCCAGGTATGCTGATGACCACTCCTCACAGCCTTGGAGGACTTGGTCCATCAATCGTTGGAATGTCGCGGGTGCTCCATGCAGCCCGAACGATAGGACCGTAAACTGATATAGCCCCAGCGGGTTCCGGAATGCAGTATAGGTTCTGGACGCCTCCTTCAGGAGTACTTGCCAATACCCTTTACATAAGTCCAATTTTTTAATGTACCTGGCTTGGCCGATCCTCTCCAGAAGATCAGCAATGCGTGGCATTGGAAATCCATGAAATCTTGACTGAGCATTCAGCTTTCTGAAGTCAATCCAGATGCGTTAGATATTGTCTTTCTTCGGGATGATGACAATTGGGCTGCTCCGCTCACTCTAGGAGGGTTCAACAACTCCCAACTACAGCATTGTCTCAATCTCTACCTTCAGGGGTGCCACCAGCCTCTCAGGATACGATATGGCCACTGTCGTGAAGGTGTCTGATCTAGAAGGTGGATTTGATGTTGTACCAGGTTGGTACACCCAGACCTCAGACGGTCTCTCATCTTAAGGATGTACTGGACAATGCCTTTGTCAGACTTCGTCTCCTCTTCAGACAAAGTTGCCTCCCAGCTTTTCCGCAGTTGATGAGAGACTGCCTAGACAGCAACAGGGAGAAGGCACAAGAGAACCTCCGACTGCCACAAAAGGCACAGAATGCTTGGTATAACCAACACGCCAGATCCCGAGAACTGCAACCTAGACAAAAGGTTTTGTTACTGCTCCCAACGTCTACGAAAAAACTGCTGGGACAGGTCACTCTCTCACAAACTACTTTAATTATAAATTCATGGTTCTTTTTGTAATCTTTAAAGATTGAAAACCCCTGATCACCATTAACTCTCATTGTATGTAAAGAGCAGCTTCAATATTCTGCTAAAATTCATCTCTTTTTGTATTCCAAAGAAGAAAGAAAATTATGCTGGTTTGAAACAGTGAACTATTGCTTTAAGGGTGGAATTATGGGGGTTGTAGCTACCTTATTTGACTTGCTCTCAGACAGCCGTTAAAAAAAGTTATGCAGTCTAAATTCACATCAAAACCCTCACTGCATAGCGGTGGGAATACACACGCCTCTGTAAAGTGAGTCCGCTGTATCGCAACTAAGTGTTACTCTGATTTTTGGGAGGTAGACAAGTTTAAGGCTTAAGATCACAACAAAATCACATTCTAAAAGGTGGCATTAGAGAATGTAGTGCAACAGTGGCCACACACTTTTTCAGTGGCCTTTGTTCCCATTCATGCTGTCTGTAGGAATTTCAAAGACTTACTCAATAAAGAAGCCAACCAGCTCCAAGATGAATCACAATACAATCTCATAGAAAAAAATAGACTGTGTAAATTGTGTTATGAGCTCATCATATGAGAATGAACTACTGAAAAAAAAAACTGAACAAAAACAATGTATTTGAGGTTTATTACAACATATTCTGATACAGGAAAATGTATAAGTTGTGTAAGAGTGTAGGAAGATTGACTCGATTAAGTCATTTGCAATGTCTCGTAGGAGTCGACTTCATGCTTATTTGTTTCACATACGGAGTAATTACAACATTTTAGTTTATTCCTTACAAAAAATGTGTAGATAAAACACGCACGACAAAGTTCTTTAATAATCCAAGAGTATATGAAGGAGTAAGAAAGCAAACACTACACAACAACATAAGCAATAACAGACAAAGACCACAGGAAACTGAGGGTTTAAAAATGGTGATATGGTGATTGATGGAAACAGAACTGGTTTAATGGGACTAATTACTAAACGATGGAGGTTACTCTTTATTCTAAGGTGTCATTGTTATAGTGTAATTCTACATTTCAGTACGAGTAATATTAATTAATAACATGTACTTACTATAGGGTTAGGGTAGGATTAGGATAGGATTAGGATTTGGGTGAGGGTTAGTTGCATGTAATTATGTAATAATTATGTAAATAATTTACTGTTATTATTATGCTAAGTACATGTAACATATGTAACAAGGATACTGTAAAATAAAATGTCACAACAATGGAATTAACTAAAGATTAGGGACACAGGCAAATAGTGCAAAAAAAAAGCAAACTGGACTAAACTTAACATACACATTACAGCTCGAATGATTTGGAAAATCGCACACAAATTGTATGAACTACGTTTACGTTTTTTTTCTGTGAAAAAGAAGTGCACTTAATTGTATTGTATTGCATTTGCACTTGTAGTGGATTTCAAATCTAAAAAAGTATATTTTTCATAAACTATACTTTACGATAACATCATATTAATTTAATAAAAGACCACTTAAGTGAACATAAAGAGAGACACTTTAATGACTGTTTCTTAACACACTTAAGTACATGTTTAAAAAGTGTAAATTAAAAGTCTTACTTTAAAGTACATTTTTAAAGAACACTTATTTTAAAGTGTTGAATAACATACTAAAGCACATGTAAAGTACGTCATTATGGTTTTAACTGTAGTGTGTTATTCAATATTATATTATATACATTTATATATTAAATGTACTAAATCACAGCTTCATCAGTACAAACAGTGTTGTAATGTAACGGAGTACAAATACTTCGTTACTGTACTTAAGTAGAAATTTCACGTATCTGTACTTTACATCGCTATTTAAATTTATGTCTACTTTCACTTTTACTCCACTACATTTCCTAGATAAAATGTATACTTTTACTCCGTTATATTTCCACGAAAAATCTTCGTTACTCGTTACTATACAATAAAAATAAGAAGAAATGTGTGCGACTGCAATAAGGGAGGTTTGGCGAATCACTGCTCCTAGATTGCATTACGCACGCTCTGCACGCTCTATTTCAGCGTAATGCTCGTTTGTTGCCAAAGGAGGAGGAAGCACAACTGAAACTGCCATGGAAGCACCTACTGGAGGACCGGGGGGAAACTCCTTTTCCTTGATTTACTGAAGCCTATGTGTGAAACGCATTTGCAGCTGCACAGCTAGCACATTGAGCGTCTAGCTCACTCATCGGCTGTGCTGCGCCAACTGCATATCCAATGGCGCGGGCGCCTCTGACGTGTGACCAATGTACTAGCCCCACGTCATTACACATCAGAGCCTGCTAAGGGGGCGTGGCCTTAGCCTATAATAGTCCCCTGAATTCGCCATTATAGCAGGTTTAACCTATGGGTTTAACGACTGAAGCGACAACTCGCCAGGTTAGTGCGGCCGGCTACGCAATACTCGTTCCTGCTCTCGTTTCGAACGGCCACAATAAAAGTTCACAATCAAAGTTCTAACCGCTTGCTTTAAAAAAAAAAAAACTTTTTACTTTTACTTCAAATACTTAAGTACATTAAATATCAGAAAATTACTTTTGATACTTAAGTACAGTATATATCAGATACTTTAAGACTTTTACTTAAGTAATATTCTAAAAGGTAACTTTCACTTCTACCAAAGTCTTTTTCTAGGACGATACTTGTACTTTTACTCAAGTATTGCTTTCTAGTACTTTATACAACACTGAGTACAAATGTGTAATTTTATGTATTATGTAATACAAATGTATTTAAATTCATTGACACAAAATATATGTTATATTACAATATCATTTAGTTTGTGAAACCACACACAGAAGTGTGTGGTTTCACTTCTTAGAAGTAGAAACTATGAACTGTCATTGCACTAAAACAGCTGTGTGAAGTATATTACATTATTTCTTATTGTGTGACATTTGGAAAGAATGCCAGCTTTCAGGTTTGGACTGACTTTAAACATTGAATTGCAATAAACAATGAGGATGAGTCCTACAGGATACATCGATTTATTCCACAAAAACAAATCAGTCTCTTTCTCTCCCAGAGTGAAATATAGAGACATACTTTATTTTACAACTGACAAATGAGAAATTGCCTCTAATTGATCTTCCAATAATATTAATACATTATGTATGTGGTGGTCTTGGTGTGAGCGATGAGAGACAAATATTATCCATTATTTATGAGGTACATTTCTGGAGTATTATGCGGTAATCATCAGGGTTTTATGCATCTCTATTCATTATTGAACCCACTCATTGAAGGACAACTCTTCATGTAACAGAACAGAGTCACTGTGGACTCACAGTGAGATTGTTGGTATGACCAAGTCAATAAAGAGTAAATAAAAGTATAAGCCAAAAAGAATGGTCATGCAGAATAAGGCATTAATATGTCCTTAATAAGTACTACTAAAAAGCCAATATCCAAGTAATATGCATGCCAATAAGCAACTAGTTAATAGTAAGAATTGGACCCTAAACTAAAGTTATACTATTAATCCTTAAATAACTCTAGTGAATTAAATACTTATTTCACTCACTGAAATGCAAATAAATGTATAACCTATATATAATGTGTTTTTTTTTCAGGATTGTTTGGTTGATATTCTGTCTCTATAAGTTATAATAAACCTACCATACAAGTGATTGACTTAATATCTTTGTAAGGGGCCAGACTTACAAAATCATCATTATTTTCTCCACTGTTTGTCAATATGGTAGTATACACTTAAAAGTTGACAAAATAAAGTTTTAGAATTAAAAATATAAAATTAGTTTCTCTTTCTAGACAAAAAAACAAACCAAAACAATTATCAGTTAGGACAAGTAGCAGGAATTCTGCATTCCATTCAACACGGAACGTTGGAAGATCCGACTTCCTACAAAATGCAAAATAATTCAAGTTTAGAAATTCCTATATGACAATACAAGCTGTTTGCAGCCATATGAGTAAATTAGCTTTTCTGTTAATAATTTTACACCTGTGAAACAAATGCTACCACAGGACAGCATCATTAATCTCTGCTCAGCCAGACAGACAGCTCAGTTTTTGGAACAGCGGCTCAAACTGACCTGTGCTGTCTAAAGGAAAGGCCCATGTGCTGCTTCATCTGCTGCAGGCCGTGGTAGTCTGTATAGATAAGGTCAAAGGACAACGGGCCAATCAGAGGACAGCTTCCTCTTCCTGGAGGCACGCCAAGTGACCTGAAAGTGAAGAAAGAACAAGTTTTGACACACTGAAGCAGTGGGAGAAGTTTAATTTGAACGTTTGAGGGCAGTCATTAACACTAATGGAACTTTTCAGTCTGCATTTCATGCATAATGACGCAACTCATATTTACTTGCTGTGGTACAATATAGATATTTGAGTGAATCTGTGGATTTCATTTACATTCTGTGCATTCATTTCAGGATTTCTTGCACAAATAGAGTATCAGACTTTGCTATGTTTCACCCGTTTCACTTGAAAAAGGCCTTGTTAGAGAAGGGGCCTCCGCTTGCGCTCGAAAAAAAAGTGTTTAATTTAAATGTTAGTGCATAGCCTACTAGTTAAAGACTGTATTTTAGTTAACTATAAATGCTTGTCAATGCATTCAGCAGAACACTTTAGCCATATTTAAAAGACAACAGAAGTAATTATGAAATGAGATATAAAGATGTACTGATGCCATACTTATATGGATAAAAAAACCTGCTAATTGCATTTTAAACTAAATAACATGTAAATAACATGCAATTAAGTGTCCAAAAACTTAAGTATATTCTCAAATATATTGCGTCCAAGTTTTCATGGGACATTTATGGGACATAAGACATTCCATTGACATTGTTTTTTATACTGTACAAATTGTATATTCTATCCCTTTACACCAGTGGTTCTCAACCTCTCCTGCAGGGACCCCCTGACAGGCCATGTTTCTGTTTTAACCCTGAAATGGCACACCTGATTCAATTAATTGAAGGCTTAATGAGTAGTTGACTAATTGATTAATTAACTAATTCCTACTTCCTACTCTAATAATGACTCATTAAGCCTTTAATTAATTGAATCAGGTGTGCCATTTCAGGGTTAAAACAGAAACATGGTGTGTCAGGGGGTCCCTGCAGGAGAGGTTGAGAACCACTGCTTTACACTAACCCTACCCCTAAACCTATTCATCACAGAACTTCATCACTTTCTGCATTGTTACATTTTCAAAAAAAAAAACATCACTTAGTATAATTTATAAAGTGTTTTTCTCATGGGGACCAAAAAATATCCCCACATGGACAAGGATTTGGGATAATAACCTAGGGTATATATACCCCATACCCCATAACCTAGGGTATAACTGAACGTCACACACATGTGCAGGAGGTGAGTGTGATGAGTGCACCTCCTTCTCTCTGCTGGAGATCATTTGTCAGTTGGGAGAGTTTCTCTGGGATGGTCCTCCAGGGATACTGGAGCTGCCAAACCCAAAGCCTCTGGTGTTTCTGGGCAGATGCTTTAGCAGAGAATGTGTAGGATGCCACAGTCCTGCTGCTAAACTGGCTTCTGATATTTCATTATAAATTCTGGAATGGCTTCACCCACCCACATCTTTCATCCAGAAAATGGGAAAAAAGCAATAAACGCATCACAATCGCTTGCAGGTTTGGCTCTGTTAAAATTCATTTCCGGATACCAAAGGTTTTTGATCTTATTTCGATCTGAAATGTCAAAATGTGACCGCCTTTAACCGTAACACCCGGGGTTTAATAGACAATAATGGAAAGACCTTTTTTAAACAATTCCCAGTTCATCTATGCAAATCCTCAGTCATAGGTAAAGCCTTTTCAGATCCTGGTCTGCAAATCTTCTATACAAGTGAGGTGGTCTCTTGCATAAACCAGGTAACTTTGTCCAAAGCAACGCATTTAACCTTTTGTTTAACTAGGGGCTAAAATAGATGTAACATGATGTAATATGCTCATAGATGAACGTAGTGTGTTTGTTCCACATGACCGGTGTGAAATCAGACATACTGAAGATGTTTCCTGAACTAATGTGCTTTTAAAACTTGGGTTTTTCCAGTAATTTTCATCCAAATGGCTATTTTCTTTTAAAGCTGCACATAATACAACCTTGTTCTAGCACAAATGTTAATACACAGGTGAGCCATCAGTCCTTCACTGTTGTCTAGCCCGTGTGTGAAAAAAGTATACTTTAGCATGCTTTCAAAAATAGTACTTATAACAGAAATAATGTACTTTAAAAGTGCAAACTGGAAGTAGTTTTTATATACTTATTAAATGATTGGAACTGTTATTTACAATTAAATGAAATCATTTTAAAAGCAATTAGTTGAACTTAGTTTTTTTTTTTTTACCCACTTAAGTAGGACTTAATATTTATGTACTTTCATATTTTATTCTATTGTCAATGAACTATGGTTAAAGTCTACTGCTGAATGTACTGACAAGCATTTATGGTATACTAGTATAACGCAATTATAATGTAATTTCTATTGAAACTTGTATGTCAAAATGCCTAAATACATTGTGACAGTTTAGTATTTTTAAAATATATGAACTTTTATGTAATATCAAATACCGCAGTGTGTTTTTTTTTAAGTAGCCTACTTAAGAAACATAGTCATGAAATTGTACCCTTTAAGTGCACTTAACTGTCCTTTTATAGAGCGCATTCAACAAAATAAGCACACTTATTTTCCACAAGGGTGAGGCACACAGTATCAGGACACATTAGCACTTACAGTACACTGCATATACAATGTGATCACATCTAATTTCTGACCATGTTGGCCCCTTTTTACATCTGTCTTTAGCACTGACATGTTAATCCAGGGGATAAACAAAGCCTGTATTTGCACAAAATGTCTGCTTCCCTCATGAACCAGTGATGGATGCAGTATAGAAAAGAACAAAGGGCAGTGCAGACAGCAGGGGCTGGCGAACACACAATCATACTGCAGAAACAGAGAGCACAACCGCTTCACAGAGCACAACAGTGACCACCCCACTTTCTTAACAGCATTGGTTCTCGAAATATTTTTCATATTAATTTTCTCTAAAGGTATTAAAAAAAAAACACCAAAAAATCAATCAATAGTTTTGAGCCATGAACCAAACCAACCAAGCTTCCAGATTATTCACAACATTAAAAACTATGTTTTTAAAGTTAAATACAATAAAATAAAATGTGTGTGTGTGTGGTTCAGGTAAACACTAAGGGGACAAAATGTCCCTACAAAGATGTCAATATCCGAAATCCTTGTCCTTATGGGGACATTGTTTGGTCCCCATGAGGAAAACAGCCTATAAATCATCCTAAATGATGTTTTTTGAAAATGCAGAAAGGTTTCTGTGATGGGTATTGGTTTAGGGGCAGGGTAAGTGTAAGGGGATAGAATATACAGTTTGTACAGTATAAAAATCATTATTGCTTTGGAAAGTCACCATAAAACATGAAAACACAATACAGGGCAAAGGTCAATAGCCAAACCACGTAAGATAGAAGTCACCGAACTATGAACTTGTCACGTTTTGGTTTGTTCATGTCATGTTCCATTGTCTGTCATGTGATTTCCTGTTTGTCATTGGTTAATCGTCTGTTCATTGTTCACAGGTGTCTCTTGTCATTAGTCTGTGTATTTAAGCCCTCATGTTTGCCATGTGTCTTTGTCAAGTTTTGTTTCCTGTAGTCCACTGTTTGTAAGTCTGCGTTCACGTCACGCCTGCCCAGCCAGAGACTGCTCATGTCACGCCTGCCTAACCAGAGACTAGTCACGTCACGCCCGCCCAGCCAGAGACTGTTCACGTCACGCCTGCCCAGCCAGAGACTGCTCATGTCACGCCTGCCAAGCCAGAGACTGTTCACGCCATGACCATGTGTCTTTGTCAAGTTTTGTTTCCTGTAGTCCATTGTTTCTAAGTCTACATTCATGTTCATGTCTTGATTTTGAGTTTTTTATGCCACACCATGTTTTTGTTTCATGTTTGATCTTCTTTGTAATAAACTGCACTTGGGTTCTCTCTACAACTTGCCTCCAGTGGACCCCTTTACAGAAAACTTGACCAACTATGAAGCCAGCGGTTGGCCTCCTAAATTTATGCCAGGGGAATCATCCCCTGGAAACATATGTGGAGGAATTTTGTGGACTATGCTGCAAGGTAGATTTTAATGACGTTGCACTCAAAAACATTTTTAGGTTTAGACTTGACGTACTGTTGCGCTATGAACTGCCTGGGGGGAAAATTCATTCCCTAGAGGAACATATTGACTATGCCCTTTTGTTAAGTGGCTCAACTTTTACCGTGGGTTTTGCGAATGAGGAACACCCACTGTATCCTCTTAGCCTGGGTCTGTTCACGTCATGCCTGTAAATTCTGAGTCTTTTCACATCATGCCTACAAACCCCGAGCCTCTTCACATCATGCCTGTCAAGTCTGAGCCTCTTCACATCATGCCTGCCAAGTCTGAGCCTCTTCACGTCACGCCTGCCCAGCCAGAGACTGTTCACGTCACGCCTGCCCAGCCAGAGACTGTTCACGTCACGCCTGCCCAGCCAGAGACTGTTCACGTCACGTCCGCCCAGCCAGAGACTGTTCACGTCACGTCCGCCCTGCCAGAGACTGTTCACGTCACGTCCGCCCAGCCAGAGACTGTTCACGTCACGTCTGCCCAGCCAGAGACTGTTCACGTCACGTCCGCCCAGCCAGAGACTGTTCACGTCACGTCCGCCCAGCCAGAGACTGTTCACGTCACGTCCGCCCAGCCAGAGACTGTTCACGTCACGTCTGCCCAGCCAGAGACTGTTCACGTCACGTCCGCCCAGCCAGAGACTGTTCACGTCACGTCCGCCCAGCCAGAGACTGTTCACGTCACGTCTGCCCAGCCAGAGACTGTTCACGTCACGTCCGCCCAGCCAGAGACTGTTCACGTCACGCCTGCCCAGCCAGAGACTGTTCACGTCACGCCTGCCCAGCCAGAGACTGTTCACGTCACGTCCGCCCAGCCAGAGACTGTTCACGTCACGTCCGCCCAGCCAGAGACTGTTCACGTCACGTCTGCCCAGCCAGAGACTGTTCACGTCACGCCTGCCCAGCCAGAGACTGTTCACGTCACGCCTGCCCAGCCAGAGACTGTTCACGTCACGCCTGCCCAGCCAGAGACTGTTCACGTCAATCCTGCCCAGCCAGAGACTGTTCACGTCAATCCTGCCCAGCCATAGACTGTTCACGTCACGCCTGCCCAGCCAGAGACTGTTCACGTCACGTCCGCCCAGCCAGAGACTGTTCACGTCACGTCCGCCCAGCCAGAGACTGTTCACGTCACGTCCGCCCAGCCAGAGACTGTTCACGTCACGTCCGCCCAGCCAGAGACTGTTCACGTCACGTCCGCCCAGCCAGAGACTGTTCACGTCACGTCTGCCCAGCCAGAGACTGTTCACGTCACGCCTGCCCAGCCAGAGACTGTTCACGTCACGCCCGCCCAGCCAGAGACTGTTCACGTCACGTCCGCCCAGCCAGAGACTGTTCACGTCACGTCCGCCCAGCCAGAGACTGTTCACGTCACGTCTGCCCAGCCAGAGACTGTTCACGTCACGCCTGCCCAGCCAGAGACTGTTCACGTCACGCCTGCCCAGCCAGAGACTGTTCACGTCACGCCTGCCCAGCCAGAGACTGTTCACGTCATGCCTGCCCAGCCAGAGACTGTTCACGTCAATCCTGCCCAGCCAGAGACTGTTCACGTCAATCCTGCCCAGCCAGAGACTGTTCACGTCACGCCTGCCCAGCCAGAGACTGTTCACGTCACGCCTGCCCAGCCAGAGACTGTTCACGTCACGCCTGCCAAGCCAGAGACTGTTCACGTCACGCCTGCCCAGCCAGAGACTGTTCACGTCACGCCTGCCCAGCCAGAGACTGTTCACGTCAATCCTGCCCAGCCAGAGACTGTTCACGTCACGCCTGCCCAGCCAGAGACTGTTCACGTCAATCCTGCCCAGCCAGAGACTGTTCACGTCAATCCTGCCCAGCCAGAGACTGTTCCCGTCAATCCTGCACTGCCGGTGCCGGTTTTGTTTCATGTTTGATCTTCTTTGTAATAAACTACACTTGAGTTCTCTCTACAACTTGCCTCCAGTGGATCCCTTACAGAACTGAATGAACACAGTGCTTAATGACACATAATAATTGAAACAGAACAGGTGTTAACTAATTAAGAACCATGGATACCAGATGTGGAAACTATAATGTTGTCAGTGCAATTATTTAACAATCTTTATTCTTTGTTGAAAAATATAATTTCAAAATTTTTCTCCCATTTTATCAAAACACCACTCTTATTTTTCATGTAAATAATTTGATTTGATTTGATTTAATTAATTGTATCAAACATGCCTTACACATGAAACAAAAAAGGCAACAAATACAATCGAGGATAAAAACACAATAAAGTCCAGGACTAATAAAATCTAATCCACCCATTAACCCTCTGTGGTCGGCTATCGCGCCGGCGCGACGAGCTCGATTTTTTCCTTATCAGTGCAAAAGAGAATCAAATTACTCTGTTGATTTTGATCTTACATATAAGTGTTGTACATCATTAGATCATGTTAAGTCTCTATTATTTTTCTGGGTACTCACAATAAAAACAAAGTGTTGTGCTTTTCGTCAAATAAAGAAAAATAAACATGATGCGCGTTTTGCCTTCTCTCTGTCAGTGAAGTCCATTCTGAAACGCGTCCGTAAAATTAACTGTAATTCAGTCAATACTTGTCACAGAGATACGAGAGATTTCTCTTTATGAAGCTGAAATTCTCTTCTTTTAAATGAAGTAATTTATTTAAAAATATATATATTTCCAGTTTATGTAATCCGTTTGAAACCAAGGAGAGGTACAGTTTTTTCGTTCTCCCTTCATTATCTTTAATGAGCCGAGGCCGCCACGCAGGGCCGGCTCTAACCCTTTGGTTGCCCTAGGCGATATTGAGTTTTGCGCCCCCCCCCCCCACCTCAAAAATTATTATTATAAGATTATTATAAAATTATAAGTATTTATTAAACTAAATAGTCTCTTATAGTCACTCAAAAACGTCAACAATAAATTGTTCATACAAATGCTACAAAGAACGTTCAAGGATATTAATATCATAATTGCATTGTACAAATATTTTTTCTGACCATAACTTGTAGTAGATAAATTACAATTACTTCCACCACTAGGCGTACTATTATTACTAATCTATTAGGCTGCTACAAGGTTAAGGGGGTTTCGGGGGTATTTCCCCCGTAAGAAAATGTTGTGCATTTTAATGTTAAATTCATCAATCTGGTGCACTTTGAGAGTTCAAAACTAAAAGCTCCAACCCATATTCAGTGTGCAAATTGAACAAAGAAAAAATCTCAAACCTCTTTTAATTACAGTGTCTGTCTATATTGCACTACTACATAATAATAGATATAATATTAATCCCATGACAGTAATAGCCATGGGCTATATTTTAAAACAAATGCACTGAAAAATAAAGGAAACTTTCATAAGTATTGTACACATTTCTATACTTGAAAGTAAGTTATATATCTGGAAGTAACCCAGCGCTGCCAATTTAGCAAAACAAAACAAAACGAATGGGCCACAGATGTACGAGTTTTATGGGCCGTTAAGACAAAAATAGAAAAATAAAAGTATGAGATAGGCCTATGTATCGGCCCAAAAAGCACGTCGGGCCGCGGGAATCTCCCGGTAGTCCCGATGGCCAGAACATTTGACACCTTAATGGCTGAGATGAGAAGACTTACCTCTATACTGGGCTTTCTTTTTATCTTGTTGCTTTCTCTGTTTTCGTCCCTGTGCACCAGAGGGTTTAGACCGCTTCATTTTCAATCAGCACGCGCAGCAGCCGAGCACTTGCCTAACGTAACCATAGAACGTAACGTAACGCAACTAACCCCCGCCCCCCCTTTAGGAAATGATCGACAATAATCATCCATTCAATCTAATAATCAGGACAAGTTATTAAACGTATGGCTGAGGGCCGCCTTAGGATGATCATGTAATAAACATGTTTTTGTTCGCTTGTCATTCTAATTATGTGATTAATGGGAAGTAGGCCAAGGGTGACACTAGAGGGCGCCCGCGCCCCCAACACATTTGTCGCCCTAGGCAACCGCCTAGTTCGCCTATAGCAATCGCAGGCCCTGCCGCCACGCCCCCAGAGCTTTTCACATGGTAAATAGGTGATCTAACGTTACGCATCGCACACGCCCCCCGATCAATACCATAACAACACGCAGTTTCTTCATCAGATTCACTGATAGTTCATCGCGTTTTGAGAATGGCACGCTACTCCTTCAGATGATTCTGGACAGCGGGGAAGAATTCACCTTTTCCCCAGAGGAATTTGAAACTCGGACGACAAACGGCTGCATTTTGAAGAACGAACTGACCCCGCCGAGGATACAAGCTCGGAGTAAGTTGTTTAGTTTTATATAATTCCTTTTCTGATCATAGAGCTCAAAGGAATTTTCAGACTATATTTTGCCTAGTTTTGGCTAGCTTTTGACATAGGAAAGATTACCTCACAATATCCCTAACATTCGTGTAGGCCTATACGCTCGTGTAAACTTTTTAAATGTGATATTAGCCTACTACCTTTTTCACTCAGTTTTGAGATTTGTCTATGACACTACTTATGCGTAAATACTGCCTTATGTGTTTGCATTTTGTTTGCGAATAACTGCTTAGGTTATAATGATTTAGTGAAATATATTTCAGACTCCGGTAAAATATGTGATACTGTCCAAATACAATATATTTTTTATATATAAATGTTCAGTTTTGGTTAGCCTATGACACTACTTATCATGCGTAAATACTGCCTTATGCACATATGTTTGTGAATAGATGTGTAAATATTTGAAATGTAGTGATTTATCGTTCGCGAACGATCCGTTCATTGAGTGTATCAGTAAATGCGTGCGTCTATATGGGCCATAAACAGATACTCGCGGTGACGCGGTCTACGGCCCATCAGGTGAGATCTCAACAGTGTCTCAAACTGAGCTTAGATTTGTCAAGATACCAGAAGTCTGAGATCTCAATATGAACTTAAACGTTTCGAGGAGGAACATCTAGGGTTACGTTTAACCCGGTTCCCTGAGAAAGAAACAACACCCATGGGTCATGGTTTTGACGCTATCGGAACGCCTTCAGTGAACGCCTGTGTTTTAGGCATGAGTGAAATCATGGCAATTTGATTTGCCAACAGAGGTCATGTGAAGAAGAACAGTGTGTCAGCAAAAACATAAAAGGGCACTTGCATCACAGAATCTCCAGATTCTAATTGTCTGAAGAAGCCGTGCAGGCATGCTTGAAGTAAGGTTTTGAAGGTTGAAAGGATACACAAGCACATACCTTGTGGATTAGCAGAATGGATTAACCCAAAAGGACCTGAGCGCCTGGGGTTGAATCCATGTCCACACAATAAAACCTTATTAATGTGTGCTGAGAGGACCGGCCTACCACAGCACAAACATCCTGCAAGAGCGTCCCTTTGAAAAAGAGGATGCCACACTCCGGGTAGAGTGGGCTCTGGTGCCTAAGGGCAAAGTGAGACTGTGTGCCTAATATGAACAATAAATCCCATCAGAAACCCAATGCAATAGCATTGGATTGGTGGCAGTGAACCTTGGTTGTGCCCACAAAGCATCAGACTTGATCAGACTTACGCTACTGGGCTGAGCAGTGAGTGTAAATCCTAAGGGCTCTGGCTGTACACAATTGTACAGCCTCTCCTGCTGAGTCAAAAGGCAAAGGGAAGAAGGCCTGAAGAATGAAGAAAAGAAGAGGAAGGAGCCTTTGGGATGTACTCCGATCTAGGCTGCAATATGACTTGGACCAGTCCAGGGGCAAAATCCAAGCAAGATGCTCCGAAGATGCTACCGAAAGGGCCTGCAAGTCTCATTTCCTCTTGAGCAAAGTTACCGCCAATTAACAGAACTATCTTGTAGACTCGGAATTAAGCCTTTTTCCCCGTTACTATTTGATTCACGGAACCGGACACCAGTTATCTTGCCCAGAAAAAAATATTCGTCAGCATAGGAGAGAAACTTGAGAAGATGTTGTATTCGTGCCAGGTCTATGTGTTTCCGGTATTTCTCTGCCGTAGTACAGTAAGATTGAGCTTATATACACCACTGAGCAACTTTCAACTTCCTTGTAAGGTAGAAAAACATGTTGCTTATGTTTATAAGGAACGTATACCTCGTGCTTACACATGGTACAATCCACTTTCCATATTTAGGCGACACACTACAGGTGAATAGGGTAAAATTTTAAAATAATAGATATCACCATGAAGTATATACATTTTTTTTACACGTTTTTGAAATGTATATGTTTAATTACGCAAATTAGGCATTATCTCATTAAATATGCACGATTTTGAATATTTTCGGTAGATAGATCTAAACATATGATAAAGACAGGGGCAAAATTATTTTTTCTTTTTTTTTTTTTACTCACAAGATGGGAAAAAAAATTCTGAGGGATTTCAGGATATATATGCTTTCATTACCTAGGAAATCAAAATACACTGTCCATAGCCTTCGATTATGGCGAATATCGATTTTTAGCCATAATTTTTTTATTAAAATGTACCTAACCCTAACTCAGAGTACACCACGTGATGCGTCTGAGCGAATCACGTTAGCAGAAACCAGCAGTAGCCAATGAGATTTCGTCATTAGCTTTAAATCACTCTTTGGACATTCACGATTGGTTACTGATAGAATTTAGAATTTAGCAGTTGTTCGATTGGTTCACGATTGGTTTCTGATAGAAAAGAAATGCCCAAATTTGAGTTACATAGCGTTGTGCATGACTCTTTACAACGATACCGGTCATGACAGACTTCAGTAAACAGACGGAACTCTGAACTTACAGCCGCAAGTAAACTTACTTGGAACATACTGCCGCAAGTAAACAAAATGTAATAAAATAAACATCTTAATGTATATTTTCAACATTTTACATTTGCATCAGTTGAAAAACATTCCTTTCCTTGTAAAGAACATGCCTACTTTACACATTTGATGTATCATCATGGGAACATTTCTGCTCAGTGAAAGTTGAACTGCACACATACCTCTAAGCAAAATTATATAACTCTCCCAGCTCCCCTCCCTGTGTCTAAAATATGATCCTTAAACACATGTGTCCATGCAATCTATAGTCTAACTCAGAGCTTTACAACGATACCGGTCATGACAGACTTCAGTAAACAGACGGAACTCAACCCGTATCTCTCATCGTACATCTCACATGTATAATATTCTCTGACTAATAAAATACATTATGAAATTATTATGAAAATTAATAAAGAAAAATAATACTAAAAAATAACATTAAACGGTACATTTTTAGTCTTCATACCTACCAGATAAACTTCTCTGAGGTTGTCTTAACCCTTTCACGCGTACGATCACACCGGTGTGATCAGTCTTGGCTGGTCCCTGGAGCGTACGATCACGCCGGTGTGATTAGAACGGTCAGTGCATCACGTGATCAACTGCTAAATTCAAATGAGCTTTCGCGCGTTGGCTGGCGCTGAGCCAGAGACGGACGCACTCAATGCTGTCATATATCACAACTATTGAGTGTTTACAACCACATAATGTTTATTTTAGGTTTCAGACATTTAAATACACATAAGTACTAGCAAACAATGATTTTGAGTTTGTAAAATACACACTGATGTCTATGGAAGCGGCAATAATAATCATTTCCATTATAATAAGACGACACGTTTTACATGTTAGATACACATTGTGTAAGTAGCTTTACATTTTGCTCTATTCTTCTCCCAGTTCACCGGCCACTTACTTTCATGTATTTCGTGAGAAGTGGAGGAATTGACGTGTTGTAAATCCAACAGATCCGATTCTCTGAACTGTAAAATAAACTAAAATGGCGCCGCCCATTGTGCATACAGCTCAACTAACGCGATCGTTATAAATATGTTTAAACAACAAAACCCATCCACTTGCACATATTTGACAATCGGAATATCAGTGTTTCATGCTATAGCTAATACATTTGTGAATATTTTTAATACAAAAGGAAAAATGACATAAAAGCAGATCATCATTCATTCAGCGCTGCGTTGTGGTTGCGCTGTGTCACGTGACAAGCAATGACACGTCACCATGGAAACATTAAAGTGACAAGTTCTAAATAACGGTCGCCTTGAAAAACGCACGCTGGGGGTTCAGCAGTGGTGGAGGAAGTACTGAGTCTCAGTACTTAAGTAAAAGTACAAATAACCAGAGACATATTTACTTTAGTAAAAGTAGAAGTACCACAATGACAATCCTACTTAAGTAAAAAGTAAAAAGTACCTGATTTTAAATGTACTTTAAGTATTAAAAGTAAAAGTACTTGCATAATTTTTTTTTCTCTTAATGTATATTCTAATGATTAATAAAACAGTTAATTCTAACTCATTCAACCTAATAGCCTACTCCTATAATGATGTTCAATAATGATGGATTTATTTTTTAAGTTTTTGTCACCATTTCTGAACAAGCTTGCAATTAGGCAATACACACATCAAGCTTACTATATCCTTACTATATACTAGTATTTGACGGCGTTTGGCTGTAAACGCGATTAATATATGGCGTAATTCTGAACCTCTTGCCTTGCCATACTAATCCTAACCAAACGTATAATTCACACGCACCCCACACCACTACTAAACCTACCCATGCGTACCATATGCACGTAAAAAAATAATTTTCACGTATAAATTGCACGATAAACACTGCGTGCTATAGAGACGCATTTAGTGTGACCGGGTTCATATATCTATGGCAACCAAACTTCACTGGTGAGTGGTGAGACAAACGTGCGACGAACGGACGGTCAGGATGACGTTTTGGCAGGAAAAACTGTTCAGAAAATGTAACGAAAATGTCACAGAATATAGTAGAAATATACTGGAGTAGAAAGTATAATAATTGCTGCAAAATGTAACGAAGTAAAAGTAAAAAGTATGCACTATTGATTCTACTTAAGTAAAGTACAGATACGTGAAAAATGTACTTAAGTAAAGTAACGAAGTATTTATACTTCGTTACATTCCACCACTGGGGTTCAGTTAGAATATTTTAAAGTTACGTGTGAAAGGGTTAAAGTTTTCAAATGGAGCCCCTAAGAAGCCTTCCAGAACTATAAAAAGATCCCCAAATGGAACTCACAACAAGAAACGTAATATCAGGGCATGCCTCCCCACATGAGCTCCATTAATGTGAACATGGCAGGCCAAAATTGAGGCCACCTACACTTTAATTGTAGCCGGTGTCAGCCCCGCTGAGAGATTCTTCTGTCTGAACTCCAGAACTGAACCAACCAGGTTGTCGACTGGATCCAAGCGACCCTGATTGCATCATAATACAAAGAGATGGCAATTCAGTACACAAAGTTGCCTTGTAGAGGGAGCAGTCAGGGGAAGGGAGTACAGACACAGCCTTGGCCACGTCTGCACCATGGCATCCAGCCCTAACAGAGCTGGAGGTGTGATGAGCCCATTGGTGGCATGCTTTACACACTTGAGAGAGTCACTCTATCCGATGCTTGGCATTGTACTAGGTAATGTGAGGCATGCATGCAGCTGCTCAGACATAGCAACCCATTCCATGAAGCTTCTCCCGCACAATTTTTTTGCTGATATTAATGCCAGTGGAAGTTTGTACCCTTCACCTATGGAATCAGAAGAGCGTTGGCGACTTTATGCATTATACGCATCAGCATTCTGAGACACCGTTCTGTGACTTTATGTGGTCTTCTTCTTCATGGATGAGTTGCTAAATGCTTCCACTTTCCAATAATACCACTTACAGTTGACCATGGAATATCGAGCAGGGGTGAAATTTTATAAACTGACTTATTGAGAAGGTGGCATCTCATCAAAGTTCCACACTTGAATTTACTGAGCTCTTCAGAACAACCAATTTTTTTACACAAATGTTTTTAAATGCAGTCTGCATGGCTAGGTGTTTGACCCCTGTAGCAATGGATCTGATTGAAAAACCCAAATTAATTAAGAGGTGTGTCCCAATACTTTTGTCCATACTTCCACCCTCTGCATCGACCCATACCCGTGTGCATTTCCTGCCTTTCTTTGGGTCACTTGATGTTTAACTTGACAACTGCCTGGGTCACAACTTCGAGTAGTTCCTCATACCCCTTTGAATGAGGAAGTTGTTCAAAAGACGTGGCCGGTTCATTATAACCAACATCCAGCTCCTCAGAGCATCTGCAATCCCCATGATCTGGGCCACCACACTGTCTCAGCAGCAGCAGGACCCGACCTGGTAAGAGCATGCGTAAGACGAGCAGTTGACTCGAAAGAGGGGTGAAATGTAAGTTCCTTTATGGTTTCTAATGGTTTATTTAAAAAGGCGAGTTGATTAAGAGTGTACTTACACTAGGCACAGTTACCTTGTACCGTGCTTTGGCGCAATTGCCCCCCCTTCCCACTCCCCCGTTGTCCCTCACTCACATTGCACTTAACGTTCCAGGCCGGGGCAAACTTACTTAATTTAAAATCCAATTTTTTGTTTTAAAGAAAACCGGAAGAAAAGCACATTCGCTAGACTGCCTAATAGATTTATAATTTTTCACTTGATTGTGGTGCACACAAGAATAGCTGTTCTATGCACCGGCACTGTTAGCGATCACACTACACACTACTCTTCCAAACGTGCCCGGGCAAGGTTCAGAGCGATCACACTTGTCAAACGAACCAGAATTTGAGGGTCAAACGCGCTCAGGCACAGTTCAGATCGTCTAGTGTGAGTATACCCTAAGACTAGATTCAGTGTCACCCTTTAATGTCATCATTGGGTGCTTTAATAATAGAATTGCATATAGTCCTATGTAACGTCATTGTGTGAAACAAACTAATGAACTGTTTTCTTTTAACCGGTTCATTGACAAAAGCTGTCCGAAAGAACCAGTTTCCAGAAAAGAAAAGGGTTGCCATTACTAATCTGAATTATGCAAGCCACAATAATATTATTATTATTATTTACTTTTACTGTATAACAACAATGGGCAAGAGGAACACACACACACAAAACATTAAAATACGTTTTTGTAGAGCATATGTCCCCCTGCAGTTAAAATCAGATGCGCCCTACTCTTCCCTGTGATAGATTGATCTTGCTGTAGTGTTTTATTTCAGGGAAGAATGGATGTCTCCTTGCTAAACAGTAGCTAAATAATAAAATCTATAAGACAGCTTGTTCTACAGACTACTAACTAAGCCATTACAAAAGCTCTAGTTATAAAACACATAGTTCCTTCTCTAAAATCAGATAGGATGAGCTACATTTGAAAACGTTGTAAAATACTTGAGGAGAACAAGAGCTTATTGATGCAATTCAGTGTCTGCTATTTTATTCCAACCGTTATGCTATAAATATTTACTTACGTTTTAATAGTGCAACGCACAAATATTTTGTAGTGCATAAGTTGTAACTTAGTGCTTGTAAGTTACGTCAAAACTAGGCAAAATTGTAACTTACTCACAGCTGGTGCAACCAGACCCTGCTGATTAAAAGACTGAGCACAAATGAAATAAAATTAAAGCTAGTGAAGAGAAAAGATCATACAGCATTCGAGCGCAGACAACATTTTCCACTGGAGTTATATTCAGACATTTTTAATTGTGAGTTAATTGTCCAACAAATTTAATCAGAGAACTCATTTTTACAATGGAAATGGAAATCGTGGCAAAACAGCTGAGCAGTGACTGTACACTCCCATGAAGCATTGCACATAAATCAAGTTGGTCTCTCTACATACTCAGACTATTCTGGTGCTTGTGTATATTTGAATACATCTTGGAGATTCTTCTTCAAAAAGGGATGACGTGTCAACCTGGCACCTTGTAAGCATGACTTTGTTTCCCAGTGGAATGCTGCTTTTCCCCAACTCCCAGAAGTTACCAATATTTCACCAATCAGTCTTGAACTAAACATTTAAACCTGCTCTTCCATGCAGGCAGTTTTTGTGTACAATATGCATCAGGTCATCAGTGAACGGACCATGTGGATCTTTCATCTGAAACTGAAACCATTGCATTAATACAATAAATTCCCAAACTCCTTTCTGTCTCCATAGTCTGTTAAACACCATGAAGCAGAAGCAGTTTTGATGCCCCCTAAATTAGCAACATCTGAGAGCATCTCTGCCAGTTGCCACACTGTTTGTGTTCAGCTGTCACAGAAGTGGACCCATTAAAAATTAAAATGCCCACATTTCTTTCCATTAATTTCAAGCTTCACTGCTTCAAATGGTTATTCTGCTGCCAGCTAGTCCAATTATAAATAAACTCTACTCAAAGCTGTTGCAACTCTAAACTCTTAAAAATCTCTGTGAAAAATCCCCCCCCCCACCCCCCCCCCCCCCCCCCCCCCCCCCATAAAAAAACACACTCTCATTCATTCAGGATTGTCTTCTTCAAAAAGGCAAAGGTAAATACCCCTGGTTCTGGTGACATTTCCTACAGAAACTCTAAGTGTGTACGGCTCATTTCCTATACTGCAGTACAGGATTTTCTAGCACAATCACAGCAGGACAGGTCTTTAATACATCTCAAATGTAACAAATGCAACAGATTACACAGATTAGAAGGCGGAGAATTTATGAATAGGCGAACAATTGTGACGGGCGAAAAATCAAGAGAAGTGCTAGTGTATCACACAGAGAGAATGAATATGCTGTAATGGAAGAGCACAAGGCTGTATTAAGCAGACTGCCGTTTCATTAACTCAACACTGCTAGAGGCTTTAATTAGATGTATGCAAATTCCAATATGAACTTGTGAAGCAAGCTATGTATGCAGTTATGTTGCATAAAGTGTGAGCAGTGGTAAAAATTAATCCTGCCTACACATAAACACATACAAGTAAGGAATGTGAGTGCGAGTGAATGATTCTGGCTCCGATTACGATTCCACAAAACCATTCCAGTTCCTTAATGATTTTTTAAATTATTATTTTAGTAATTTGGAGAAAGAAAGAAAGAATAGTTGGAAGTGATTATATGTAAAACATTTTTTTTTCTTTTTATTTCTTTTTTTGTTGTTGCATACACTCAGCATCCTGTTGTTCAATCACATGTCAGACTTTAGCAGAACCACAGCAATAAGAAGAATAAATGATTGAGGCTGCTTGAGGCTTGGAGAACAAATACAAGGTTTTATTGCAGTTTGTTCCAATTGCTCTGATGTTGACATATCTCTATTCAATTTACATACGGGTTGTATACAGGACTCTTGTCTCCAGGCACAAATTTAATATCAATTTCTAGGGAGTGCTGCAAGGTTCATTGTTAGGCCCATTCATCTTTTTCAGATGCATATGGTGGAATCAGACTTACTCTGGGAGAAAGACAGGCCAAACCGGATGCAGACACACATTTAGAGGCAGCAGTTTATGTTCTAAATATACATTTCTGAGTACACAGCCCTTGCACACTGTTCCTATTCAACAGAGCCACACTAATCTCTCTCCTGATATCAAATAAAGCCTAAGGAGAGACTCTATAGTGAACGTACCACTTCATTTTGACCCTGGGTCTGCAAATATAGCCAAAGACTTCCATTCTAGTAAGATCATAGGGCTTCACATGAAGCCACTGGGGTTCAGATTGAAAAAATGTCAGGAAAGTAATGAAGCATTCCTTGTGACCAGCGATTTATGTCATATGGAAGATATTTTTCTGTTAGCGTTGCCTCACTGCACTCAAATGAATCAGACACCTAGAGACGTGAGACAGATGCAGACAGAAATCCCAAACACCACTACTCTCTTTCTTCAGTAACATCTCAAAGCAAATGAATGCTGCGTTAGAAATAAGCCCTCAGGGACGCAAAGGAAATCACTGTAATCTTATAACAGCATAAATCCTTTTCCAATATACAATATTTGTTTTGCTTTTAAAAAGATATTCAGAAGTTTCCTACAGCATTGCAGTTGAGCATGTGTGGTTCACTGCAGATCTAAAGCTTCAGGATTCAGATTAGCTGACCTTGTTCAATCTGGATACAAAGTTGATAAGAGACCGTATTGTTTTTTCAAGAGGCTGAGCAAGTTTCTCATCTCCGGTAGAACAAAAATAAAATGCATTTTCATTTACATTTGAACAACTTCCCAAGCTAAAGTCATAAGGAACCTCAATAACCTTATACGGTTAACATGCATCTATTGTCGCACATTATAAAGCCATAAAATAAAATGAATACGACATAATTACATCACACTTTTTTTTACAGCATCAAATCCAAACATGTTGAAAGGCAGATGAAAGTGGCAGTAACTCAAAATACATAAAACAATAGGAGAAGATTGGTTGCGATTATATTATTGTTAAAGTAAAAACAACTTTATCGTTTAATAATTCAAACATCAGATAATTCGCTTTTTAATAATAAGTGGGTAGAAAGATATCTGAAACTTTTTTGTGTTGTTAATTTCCGCCATTTATGCCACTAAAAATGTCACTGGGGCAAATGGCCAGACTATTGGAATTGTTTAACCTTATTGTTGGCCCCTGAACAGTAACACAAGTTTCATTTCCAGAAAAAAAGGGAAATACTGAAACTTCATGAAAATGATGAAGTGATGTAGATGATTCATATCCAACTTGCTTCCTTTGCAGCTGAAGAATCAATCTGCTATAGATAGATACTTTGGTATTCATGCATTAATGGTCATTGGAATGTGATCTAGTCTTCTTTGAAGTAGTAATGTCTATTCTAAGCTCAGGTCATATAGCACTGGAATAGGTTAGTATCCAAACTCTTTTTAACAAGAATGGCAGACCAAACCCTCACCTGAATTGATGGCACTCTATTTATCTTTCTTTCAATAACTCAATACCCTTGTTTACTTTGTTCAGTCTAATGAACAGTATTGGATCAGAACTATTGTGTGTGATTTAACCAACACATTCTGCAACACATTCTCATCCTTTGGCGTCATATAGGTGACACCATATGACATTTCGTTGAAATCTTACGCACATGGCATCCTTTAGTGTCAATATAACACGCACTGTTATGGGTAGGTTTAGGTCTGGGGTAGGGTTACGGTTATGACGCCTTGGGATCTGCGTCTCATATTGACAGGGTTCCTGCAGACTTTTTAAAGTCAAATTTAAGGCTTTTTAAGACCTTTTTAAGACCTGAAGAAATCAAAATTAATACCGTACATCAGGGGTGTGCAATATTGACAAAAATATATCTCGATATTTTAAACGTTTTGTTGATAATAATTAGATGATATTTTACTGATTGTGTTTTTGTGCTGGTGCATTGGCTGGTTTAGGCCTGTTGTTGACAGCAGACTCACGAAGATATTCATATTTTTCATATTCTATGCAGTGGTCAGTTCACAGTAGTGACAGAAATGATTAATTAATGTGCAATATTTGCCACCCTAAATTGATTTCCAGGGGCATTTTCACCTATATGTGGACATTTTTTCTAAACTTATTTAGAGTTATTCATCACCTTTTATGTCAAATAGCCTACTAACATTCAAATTATTCAAATTAAATTGTACAGTAATTATACTTATTTATACAATAATACTTAATTACACAATAATTATACAGTGCCACTGTTACCAGTCAAATTAAATCATTCAATCAAAATCGGAACACAGAAGCGGCATCAGAAGTGGCATTAATATTTACACTCCATTTGCATAAATAAAGCTATGAGAGTTTTTTTTAAATCAATATTCAATATTTAAATATGAAATGATTTCTAATTTTAACGTTTTAATTAAAGGGTACTTTAAATATGAAACTAAAACCGCCAGTAGGCGGCGGCAAGTCACTGTCCTAATACCGTAAGCGAGTTGAGCATACTGTCTATCGAGTTGAGGGATTCATTCATTCAACCGATTTGTTCAAACGGCTGATTCATTCGGGAAAGAAACAAGTGATTGTTCATTGAATCGTTAAAATGACTCGTTCAAAACGTGGAGTTCAGTCAAGAAATTATCGCTGTCTGTTGCATTGAGACTCTGCTACGGTTTCATTTTGAAATTCTAGTCTGCGAAATAAAGGGAAAACAAACAATATTGACAATATGGTGCCTAAAAAGTAACTCATGTTAATTTATTTTTAATTTAACTATTGTATAACATAAATATATCACACTTGTGCACGGAAAAACGGCACTCTTACTCATGTGATATTCTAATATAAGAACAGAATATGATATATAAGACAAAAACTAATTTGGGGACATAGGCCTACAACTGCACTGACACATCACGCAGTGAAAGCATGAGAGACAAATGCGATCTCAGCTCACAGTGCCTCATACATCGTTAAAACAATGATTACAATATCATTAGACAATACACATCGCACACCCCTAAGGACATAAAGAATGAACTTACGACTGAACTGACATTGCCAACTTTCTTCTTCTCTCCTCTCTCGCGTGCAGGAGACAGACGTTATTCTGCCGCGAATGTGATGCGAATTGTCACGTGAACAAGCAAATCCACAAAGATAGAATAATAAAAAATAATACTACGCTATTTAGATAGTTTTAATTTGGAAAACGTTTAGATATGTCTAAGTCGAAGTGTCATCTAAAATTTTAGACCTTTCATAAGTAAAAATAAGACTTTTTAAGACTTTTTATGGCCTTATATTTTAAAAATCTAATTTAAGACTTTTTAAGACTTTTTAAGGATCCGCGGGAACCCTGATTGACGCAAAAGGATGCCATGTGCGTCGGATTTAGACGAGCGTCACCTGTATGACGCCTTGGGTTCTGCGTCTCATATTGACGCTAAAGGATGCCATGTGCGTAAGATTTCGACAAACTGTCAAAAGCGCCACATGTATGACGCCTTGGGATGAGAACGGGCTGGATTAAACACGATTGATTTGATGCATTCTAATTAGTAGAAGATAACAGCACATATCAAAACTGAAAACTGCCTCTAATGTTTGAAGGACCACTAAAATCATGATAAATAAAATTTGACTTACTGTATTTTAGATGAAAAACAAAAAACACATTGATGGCTCAATCAGACTGAAAAGTTTTCATGTAAACACCTCAATCGATCCCATTGAGCTCAGTCAGATTGTAAGGGGTGGTGCAGACCTTAAATAATCTAATCAACAGAGAAAAAAAAAAAAAAAAAAACATACACATGCTTAAATCGGACTATTTCCTTAATCGGATTCAAAAACACCTTGCACACATTCTCGCAGTGCTGTGATGCATATGTTCTCATTTGTCTTGCTCGCATATGTCACGCATTACGTCTAAATTATGCATATAAAGGGCCATTCTTGATGGGAACGAACTCGAAGTGGACCCCCTTCCACCCCTCAGAATGTGATTGTGAACGGACCAAGGCCCTGTCCCATGCTTGGGACAGCCCTGCACAAATATCATCCATATTTACGTCTCACGTCTTTCGAACTGGCATGTCAGAAGAGTTTTATAAGTAGACATTTTGTAAATTTTCAGTCTCATCCCTACCAGTTCGTAAGACATTATGTAACTAACTACATTTGAAAATTGTTGGATTCATGTGTTTACAGTTTTTCCTATTGAATGGATTATTTCAGATCTACACCACCCCATTTGTTCCTCTTTAGTAATTCTCTTTGGATAAAAGCATCTGCTAAATGCATAAATTAAAAATTAGCTGTCAAACCCTGTTTCTGACTGTGTGTGTAGCACCTTCAACTCTACATATGAATATTCCCAATGATAGGAAAGTATTGAAGTATTTGTTAAAAAAAAAAACTTTTATTGAAGAATATGAAGAATAGATCAATGCAAACTTTGTTGGACCTGCTAGCAAACCATCACCTGTATGATAGTGGCACAAAATGCTGTTATTAATGTCACATCAGAAGTAGTAGTTTGCATAGAAGTCTTGAAGACACAGCTGATTAAAAAAAAGCCCATTTCATTATAAGATTCAGAAAGAGGGTGAAACAAT
Organism: Tiaroga cobitis; assembly: GCA_030578255.1. Classification (NCBI taxonomy): domain Eukaryota; kingdom Metazoa; phylum Chordata; class Actinopteri; order Cypriniformes; family Leuciscidae; genus Tiaroga; species Tiaroga cobitis. Next base: position 6,347,340 of record CM060593.1, read on the forward strand.
CCAAAAACAAAAATACAATGTTTGGTGCAGAAAATCTTTAAAGCAGTCATCAGGGAAAAATAAATGTATGACATGACCCCTTTAAAGCATAACATTGTAAAGTGAATCAGGCCTGTAAGCAATAAGATTGTTATTATTTCAGTAATAACTGACATCTTCAGTGCCTTGTGTGCCATAAGCGGCATACATAAACTGTTCATTTGCTGAATATTTTTCTACTGAACAGCTTTAGTAATGGAGATACGTTCTTTGTACCACAGGGCACAGATTTGTCTTCCAAGTCCCATAATACAAAATTCTGTGATAGGACAGCATTCATACGCTTACAGGCAGTTGATAATATAACAACATGGGCTCATGTGTCTTAGCGAATTTGTGTAGTGTGTATCATATCACTGTTATCTTGATTAGGCACCTAACGCTGCTTTCAGCTGGAGTGCTGCTGCTCTAGATAGAGCTTCAAAGCATCGGAACAAAAGTACAGTGATGGAGTGAGAAAGAAAGAGCGTAAGTGCCCTGTGGCACTAAAAATACAGCTAATGCACAGAAAAAAAATCCTCTTTAGCGTTTCGAGAACGTATTCAAAGAAAATCTGTGCGACAGAGGCTGGCACCTTTAATACTGACTAGGGTAAAATAATGAGAGCCCTGAACAACTATAGGAGGTATAAACACAAAGGACAAACGGTCTGCTATGTGTTCACAGTCGGCAACCTATAAACAAGGGGTGATGCTTATGGAATTCTTTGATACAGTGCATACTGTATAAGGTAAATCCTTAATAAGGTAAATCCTATTCTTAGAATGGATAGTGCGCCTAGAAATCAAAATTCTTTCATTTTACACCCACATTGCTTTCTGCATGATCACAAGGGAGACTGTCTTGGCAGCTATTTTTCATATAATGAAAGTGGATGGAGACTGGGGATATCAAGCTCTGAAATAAAATAAAAAAAACAACATAAAAGCACGCAAAGAGTCAAAATTGTATACTACGTTCGAAGCCTTCTAAAGACAAAACAACACAAATTGATATGTAAGTACAGTAAAAGTGACTTTTTTTTCGCATTTTTGTCTACATGTATTGTACAGAAAAAAAATAAACTACAGTTCAAAAGTTTGAGGTCAGTAAGATTTCTGTAAAGAAATGTATACTTTTATTCAGTAAGGACACATTCAATTTATCAAAAGTGACAGTAAAATCATGTATAATGATACAAACGATTTATATGTCAAATTAATTAAATGTTTGAATGTTCTATTCATCAAAGAAAATGTATCATGGTTTCCAAAATAATATAAATCAAACTGTTTTCAACATTGATAATAATCATAAATATTTACTGACCAAATTACTGTATTGACTGTAAACCTGTTCCCTGAAAAAGCGATAACGAGATGCTGCGTACTCATACGCTACGAGAACATCATTTGTTTGATCGGTTGTGAAGCATGTGTGTCAAACACGCCAATAACTTGGCTTAAATAAACTCTGACGATAACGTCATTGGAATGCACGCTCGTGAGAGGCTATAAATAGATGTGCAACTATTTGCGCCTTCAGGTTATCACTTTGTCTAAAGAGACGTCTGGACCAGAGAAGGATGAACATGCAAGCTATAAAATCTGAAATGCGGGGAGTGTATACATTTTCCCTCACCCAATGACACATCATTTGCTTGGCGGTGGAAGCCCCCCGGTTGCGGCCCCATAGCAAATAAAAAGTTGCTCTGACTTATGCCACTGGCTAATACGTTGGACCATAAGACCACGTCTGGAGACCATAAGATTGGACACAGTAAGTGGCATTTCTCCTGTTCCACCGTAGTGAATGGTGGAGGATAGAAAGCTTCAAGAATGACTAGATGCAAGGTCGAGAATGGAAAGGGTGAGGGTGCAAAATAGCCTTGACCAATCCAGAGGCAAAGTCTAAGCAGGATGGCAAGATCGACAGAGCCTGCAAATCCCCAATTCTCTTTAGAAAAAAAAAATCTTTAGAGTCAGAAGCTTGACAGGTGCTGACTCTAGTGGCTCAAAAGGGGTCTCGACCAGCCCCTCAAGGACTATGGCTAGGTCCTTCACTTATAGGACGCCTCAGCCGCCTAGCTCCACGAATGAAGCGGGCGATCAGAGGGTGTTTCCCCACTGGAGGCCCGTCAATCAGGCCGTTTCAAGCCGATATGGTGGCCACAAATACTTGCGGGACATGTGCCTGTTGACAACTTTTCCTGCAGAAACTCCAACACTGAAACAATCTGGCAGTGAACTGGGAATGCACGGCTTGCAGTAAACCGCCCACAAGTGTCTCTTCCACCTGAGGCATCAACCACGTGCCCTTACACCAACAAAAGTCAAATAAGTCGACGCCTAGGACACAAAGACACACGATGAATCTGGTTTGGTTATGGTTAGGGAGTTAACTCATCATAGAGAGCCTTGAAAAATGGGAAAGATCGTCGCTCGGCCTCCTCCCCTTGGCCACTGGACAGAAATCTGTCCTCTAACTTTGAGCGATTGGGGGTCTCTTGTTCCTGTGGCCAGTCTATCCGTAACCTGGGGACTTCACGAGTCACCACCTCGAGTAACTCCTCGTGCACTTTATTACTGTGAGAGGAGCGCCCAGAGGTGGCGCTCTCAAAAGGACTTCCCGATCTGGAAAAAGAACGAGAGAAAGAGAAGGACCCGTCTCCCGCTCCTCAGCCAGATCAACTCGCAAGCCCCCCGATCTTAATGTGGGGGCTTGCCCTTGAAAATAAGCAAGACGAGCACCAAACTCTTTAATCGAGAACAGCTCACAGTGCTTGCACTCACCATGCTCGAACGCAAGGACATCATGCTCTTCCCTCAAGCACTCAAAAAAGAACTCATCGTAATCGGGCATGTCCCTTGAACAGAGAGGCACACATCTCCTGATTGTTTGCAACATGATGTTCTCTTTACTTTTTTTTTTTTCTTTCACACTCAGAAATTCTGCACATTGACAACTCAAACTCTAACCCCTAACAAAGTGTACAGATAGAGAGGAAGCACAGGCACAATGCTGTCTCTGAAGAAAAAAGAAACTTGAAGGCGTTTCATGTCTATTTATAATTCTCACGATTGTGCATTCTAATAACGTGATCGTCAGAGATTATTTAAGCCAAGTTCTTGGTGTTTTTTATACACATGCTTCACAACCGGTTGAACAAAAAATGTTCCGGTAGCGTATGAGTACGCAGAATCGAGAGTAGCTTTTGAAACGAAACAGCATATTAGAATGATTTCTAAAGGATCATGTAACACTGAAGACTGGAGAAAAGGTGCTGAAAATTTGCCTTCACAGATATTAAAATAGATTTTTTAATTGAAATATTTCACAATATTACTGTATTACTGTCATTTTTTATCAAATAAAGGTAGCCTTGGTGAGTATAAGAGACTTCTTTCAAAAACAATTATTTAAAAATCTTACTGATCCTAAACCTTTGAACGGTATATCTGGAGGGGGCGCAGAATATATTTGATTCTGCAGAAGAAAGAAAGTCATGCCAGTTCGGAGCGGCATTAGGGTGAGCAAATGATGACAGAATTTTTATTTCCTGCTGAACTATTGCTTTAAATTATGCACATCATTAACATTCCTCACAGTGAAAAACAGTGGTGATTTGAAATGCACAACTGATGATGCCGCAGTGCAGACATATGCTTCTCTAATTCAAAGTGTAGTGAATGACAGTTTTTAAACTGCTGTCCCCTCACGGCAGAGACCCCATTTATGCCTTCCACTGGCTCATTTTCCCTTCAGTGTGACAGAAGGAAAAGTGCTAACAGGAATAAAGATCAGACAGACACTAGTGTGAGTCTGCTTTACATTCTAAGACAGAATTAAATGTAATAGATGACATTAACACTACATTCATCTTAATTTTGTTTCTCTCTAGCTTATACTGATGCTGAATAATTACCAGTCTTTTGTACAGGAGATCCCTGATGGGACGTGACACCTGTCTTTGCCTCTTTTCTCACCTCTGGCATCTGACGGCATGTGTGACAAACTGTGTCTGCAAGCTGTTCTGCCCTCCCTCTAACGGAATCTGTTCTCCGCAGATGCCCGGGACTCCATGTCATTCACACAATGATGTCTATAACACAGTGCCATTAAACCTTTAAAGGAGCGTTCACATATATAGCCACTGTATTGTTGTACACTCACCTAAAGGATTATTAGGAACACCATACTAATACTGTGTTTGACCCCCTTTCGCCTTCAGAACTGCCTTAATTCTACGTGGCATTGATTCAACAAGGTGCTGAAAGCATTCTTTAGAAATGTTGGCCCATATTGATAGGATAGCATCTTGCAGTTGATGGAGATTTGTGGGATGCACATCCAGGGCACGAAGCTCCCGTTCCACCACATCCCAAAGGTGCTCTATTGGGTTGAGATCTGGTGACTGTGGGGGCCATTTTAGTACAGTGAACTCATTGTCATGTTCAAGAAACCAATTTGAAATGATTCGAGCTTTGTGACATGGTGCATTATCCTGCTGGAAGTAGCCATCAGAGGATGGGTACATGGTGGCCATAAAGGGATGGACATGGTCAGAAACAATGCTCAGGTAGGCCGTGGCATTTAAACGATGCCCAATTGGCACTAAGGGGCCTAAAGTGTGCCAAGAAAACATCCCCAACACCATTACACCACCACCACCACCCTGCACAGTGGTAACATAAGGCATGATGGATCCATGTTCTCATTCTGTTTACGCCAAATTCTGACTCTACCATCTGAATGTCTCAACAGAAATCGAGACTCATCAGACCAGGCAACATTTTTCCAGTCTTCAACTGTCCAATTTTGGTGAGCTCTTGCAAATTGTAGCATCTTTTTCCTACTTGTAGTGGAGATGAGTGGTACCCAGTGGGTTCTTCTGCTGTTGTAGCCCATCCACCTCAAGGTTGTGCGTGTTGTGGCTTCACAAATGCTTTGCTGCATACCTCGGTTGTAACGAGTGGTTATTTCAGTCAATGTTGCTCTTCTATCAGCTTGAATCAGTCGGCCCATTCTCCTCTGACCTCTAGCATCAACAAGGCATTTTCGCCCACAGGACTGCCGCATACTGGATGTTTTTCCCTTTTCACGTCTGGCACCAACAACCATGCCACGCTCAAAATTGCTTAAATCACCTTTCTTTCCCATTCTGACATTCAGTTTGGAGTTCAGGAGATTGTCTTGACCAGGACCACACCCCTAAATGCATTGAAGCAACTGCCATGTGATTGGTTGATTAGATAATTGAAGAGGTCTTTTCCAAAACGCGATAAACGCCATTTTTAAAAAAAATGAGTTTGTCATGTCATGTTGCTGTGCACTGAACCTATTCACTGCTCCATCAACATTTCATGCCAAATCGCTACATTTCCTTGTTTAAAATGTACTACAAGATGCAGTTTCTTTCCAAAACGCGATAAGCGCCAAACCTATTTTTAGCCTAAACGCGATAAATCCTCTCGACTAATCAGAATTCGGTGAACGTTCTACGCAATCCAACAGGGTGGCGCTCTGAACAGAGGTTTGTTTATGTTCATTTATTCCTCAAAATGAGTGAGTTTTCTAATCGACTAGTAGTAGTTCATTTAAGTTTAATCACATATTTCTATTGATTTAATTATTTAAATATGGGAGAGAAACCATAATGACCATTTTTTTAATTGCCTATTCCGCATCTCACGCATAAAGCTTGCCACAAAGAACCGACAAAAGTAATGATTAGGCCTATGCATGAAACTTTTGAATTGTTTATTTTTTAATTAGTGTTTTCTGTCAGATATAGCTGAAAAGATAAAGTTGATATGCTGACTCGCCATCTTCGCAGTAGTGAACGCGCCTATAGAGAGAAATGCACACTTTGAATTAGCCTACATACGCAGAGAGTAGCCAATTTCTTTTCGTTTTTTATTGTTTTGTTTAAATGTAGACATTTCAAGCTTTTTATAGATATACTTCTCAGGATTGTGAGGCAAGTATCGCTGTGTTTCGGTTCATTTATGTGATGCTCTCCAGATCACGCGCGGGCGCTTCCGTGTCCTGATTATATGTCTGCTATATATTTGCTTATTTATTTATTATTAATCCAGTCAATTTGTTGATGAAACATTGATTAAAATGAAGATACAATTTATACAAAACGAAATTCACTTTAAAGCAAGGCTTTCTACTAAACAAAACTTAATAAGTGGTCAAAATCATGTCTGACCCATTCCAAATGTTTTCCGATATATTGGTCATCTTATGATCCTATCATACTCATCTCATGCGGTTCCCTTTTCATATAATCAACATAGATTAAATAAAAAAAATAACATTAGCCTATATTATTAAACATAAATATGAAACGTATGTTTAAGTTTTTTTTTAAACTTAGCCTATATGTAAGCGTCACGCCGCTCCGCTTTGTTCACATGCTGTGTAGCCTATACACGCATGTGTGTGTGTGTGTGTGTGTGTGGTGGAGGGGTGCCCATCACTACTTTTGAATATCGTTATCATTATTAAATATTTTTAATAATTTGTTTTTTTTACGCATATGTAGTGGACAAATTGGTCCTACTTGTTACAGGTTTGACACTTTACTAAAAATGACTCTGAATGTATTACTAAATAACTTATTGAATAGCTATTGATATCATTACTATTTTCAGGTTCTGCACCAAATGACTTTTAGCCTAAATGTGTTACTAAATTTAATTTATAGTATGAGCCCCTGATTATATGTTACATGCTCTCGTTTTTTTTTTTTTAAAGACAAACCATACAGTTTTGGAAAAAATTGATGGATTTATAGCGTTTTGGAAAAAAAAAAAATTTACTTTTAATTTATCATAAACAATATTGTTGTTTGATTTAATAATCATTGTTCAACATGTTCAGACTGAGCCAATAAAACATTTTAACAGGATAAATTGAATATTCACAAAATGTGTGGGTCTAGGTAAAAAATGTAATTTTCCTGAAAACTATTGAAATGGATTTATAGCGTTTTGGAAAAGACCTCTTCAATTGCATTAATGAGAAATTGAACAGGTGTTCCTAATAATCCTTTAGGTGAGTGTAGGTTAGTGAGTAGATGTATTGTTGATGTAGTGCTGTCATACTCCTGGATTTTCTTAACGTTATTGGTAAAGCTACACTGTAAAAAATGTTCGTAATTTGAACAGTAAAATACTGTAAAAAAGCAACGGAAAAGACATGTTAATTGCTTAAAAGTATGTACCCTTATTATATACCGTGAAAAACTGTAATTGCTCTCACGGGACATTTCATGTAGTTTTACAGTAAAATACTGTTAACCCTCTGGGGTCTGATGTGTTTTCTGGGTCCTGGAGGTGTTCTGACATGCTCTGACATTTGTGTTTATTTCTGATACTTGTGACATTTTCATGGCTAAAGTCTGATTACACTGTAACTCTGAAACTCTGCTACAGTAATATGTCAGCAGCATGTATGTAAAAGTTTTTAGTTTTGAGATAATGACGTTTATGCGTGGTTTGTGAAAAAACAAAAAACAAATATCACTGAAATAAGATCATAAAACCCTTACTAATTATTTCTTCACAAGACTTTTGAAAATTGTATCACGTAGCCTAGAATATTTGCTTCAAAACTATGTGAAAATCATCCTGACTACTCATTCAGATAAGTCAATAAAGTCTTTTAGAATGTGTATGACGTGTTTTGGGTAAGAAAGCTTTAAGCGAGAAGGCGTAAACCACTGTGAATCTCTCATTATTATGTATGCTTTTCACACCTGAGGAAGACAAAGACCCCTCCCATAATGGCCCTATTAAGGTGCTATCAGGCCCTATCATTAGGAGCCTTGCACAAAGAATGAGGAGAGCTTTAAAAAAGAATGGCTTTTTGATTGTTTAGATTTATTTACAACACAACATAATCCAAAGATACACAACAAATGACAAAAAAGCACATTATTGAACACACTGATCTTTAGATCACACACACTCTGTTCAACAGAGACCTTTGTGACATTCCTGAAACATAGTACATACCAGGGACGTGCGGTCAGGGTAGGCAGGGTAGGCAGTGCCTCACCAAAGGAAATGTTGACATTACATTTATTAATTCCAAGAGCTTTATTAACTCACCACATTATTAATTGCAATTATTTTATTCCAAATATTAATTTTTGTAACAAAAAAAAAACTCGTATAATAGGAATACTCGTATAATACTCCTTTGGCCATAGTTTGCTCCTAAAAACAATTGTTTCATGCAGGAAATTCAAGGCCATGCCCATTGAGGCAGAGGTTCGCAGTGCCTCTTTGGTCCATAGAACGTAGTTTACGGAGATTTGCGCATGCGCAGTCAGTTCTCATGCTGTTTTGAATTATCAACACCGGGGTGGTGATGGCGCAGTGGATAAGACACATGCCTTTGGTGTGAGAGACCCGGGTTCGAATCCACTGTGAGACACCAATGTGTGTGAGAGACCCGGGTTCGAATCCACTGTGAGACACCAATGTGTCTCACAGTCTAAAATACTTAACCCCTAGTTGCTCCAGAGGTGTGACATATATAGCAATTGTATGTCGCTTTGGATAAAAGCGTCAGCTAAATGAATAAATGTAAATGTAAATCAACATTGAGGCAGAGACCGAGACTGCTTCTTATCACGTGATCCACTCGCTCTCACTCAGTCCGCGATTCTGACTTTGCTCTGTATGCAGGCAGCGATGTGATGATGCCTGATATTAACTTGGGTTGCTAAATTACCTGAATGAATATACAGTGGCTTAACTTTGTTTTAAAAAGTGGGTGGGACAGGTGTGTGTGTGTGTGTGTGTGTGTGTGTGTGCGCGCTCGCGCATGTGTGTATAGATGAATGAATCACATGAATAAATATATAGATCCGACAGCTTGATGTGAGTCCTTTAGTGGTCCAGTGGTGGAACTTTTGCCGCGCATGTCAGAGGTTCTGGGTTCTAATCCGCAATCGTATAGGTTTTGTTTTTTCTCATCAAAACTGAATATGTTCATCAGTGGTTGTATTATATTAAGCAGGGACACATTTGTGTGCATTTTTGTTTTGTGATTTCACCGGAACGAACAAAGAGTCTCCGAAACAGATTGAAGCGCGCGTGCATGTGAAGACTGTGTGACCCACGAGATACACTGTAACCGCGCCACCGATCGCAGCGGCAAATTAGGCCCCTGTGAATATGCCACATTGATATGTCACAGCCTACCCATGACAAGACTTCACCGCACGTTACTGGTACATACCTGTCCATTGTCACAGTCTTCGTCTGCACTGTTCTGTCTTGTTTGCACTACATCTCCCAGAATCCCTCTTGTCTCCACACCTGATCTCACACCCTCATTTCCTCGTCATCATCTGTCTCACCTGTTTGCACATCATTAGTGTTCCTTGGTTGTGTATTTAGTTCCCTCTGTTCAGTCATTCCTTGTTGGTCTTTGTTTATACGTCACCTTTGTGTGTATGCTTTGTGTATGCCTTAACCTGATCCTGGAAATACAATAAATCTATGTTTGAATTGGAACCTGTCGACCATCGTCTTCTTCAACCCGCACACACCCGTGACATCCATGTTCCATTTACCATGTTCATGTACAGACTACAGAGACTCATGTGAATGTCAGCAGGATTCAGTGGCTCAGTGGTCCCTGTAAAAAAACAAAACAACAGCAAACAAAAAAACAACTGTGAATGCTGATATCAAGAGAAAGGCTGCACAATTTTGGGAATACATTTGAGATTTTTCTGGTTAAAATATCTTTTTACAATTTATAAAATACACACACACAAGTATAATGAACACCAGGTGTGTTGTGCAATGCATATAGCCAACGTGTATGGCTGCATAAAGTAATAACAATAGTCTATAGCAGTTCGGCCTGGTAACACTACACTAGAGAAAAATGTATTGATATGTTACTTCAAATGTTTACAATCGTTATGACGTTCTGACGTAAACCATGAAACCTAATGTTTGGTGCGTTTTGCTTTTCAAACTCAGAGCGCGCGCAGAGAAAATTTATTGGATCGAGCAACTATGAAACATTATTGTTAACATATTATACATATCTAACGTTACGTTTGAGCAGATATCCACAAACACTGTATTTAACAGTAAACCCGGATCTAAACATTATAATATTCACCATAGTAGAGTAAACACTAGGCTACTAGCCTACTATATCATGCTGTGTTTTATTATCAAACATAAGAACAACCTTGTGTCGTACATGAATATAAATTTCGCATTGAAAGGTATGCCTGCCTGTCTATAGTTCATATTTCAACATGTTTCTGTCGATTTCATACATTTTAGTCTAGCAACAGCTTAACTGCAATTCAACACTAACACTAACTAATATTATTCATAATACATTTCTTACCTTACATCTTTCTTGTCTTCAAATCGCGATCTTCTTCTTCTTCTGAGGTAAGTTAAATCCAATGTAAAATCACAGCGTGTTTTCCAACCTCGGCGAAAAGCATTGGACTGATGAAGTTTGGTGAGTTGTTTTTGAGGTAATGAGGGCGTTGCGTTCCTTCACGTGGATATTTGCATATCAATCTCTTTTGCGCGCCTGGGCGTGGTCGAATTAAAAATAATGAGCAAGCGTTTGAGAAACTGGAAATCTTGTTGGTTTTATACAAATTACTTAAACAGAGAATATTTGTTTTTGTTTTGAATAAGATAATTTAAAAGTACACACTTACATGTTTATAAAGATACATGGCTCATAAATGTGAGACGTGTATTTGCTGAGTTGTTTCAGTTTATAGACGTGCTCAAGAAAAAAAAAAGTTCACCGAGACGGAGAGAAAGAACGCATACCCCGTTTATTTTCTTTATTTTACAAAAGCACAATGGTTTGCTTTTATTGTAAGTGGACACATACAAAAATAGACATCTCACAGATTCTTTTTTCATGTTTCTTTTTTCTGTATGACCATAAATGACGGAGTATTTTAAGTCTATGTTGCTGCTATGTGAAAAAAATCGAGCAAATCACGCCGGCGTGATTGCCGACACCAGAGGGTTAAATGTATGGATTTTGGATGTAGACTGTAAAAAATATAACTTACCGTTGCATTTACCATAACTTACCGTAAAAAATACGGTAGCAATTTTTACGTTTTACATCATTGAACTTAAATTTACGGTAAAAAACTGCTAGCTGTGGTTGACAGTCCTGTACCGTAAAAAAATACGGTAGAAATATGTATGTTTTACGTCATTGAACTAAAGTTTACGGTAAAAAACTGCCAGCTGGTTTAAAGCGATTTACCGTAAAAAATATGGTAGTAATATTTTAGGTTTTACGGCAGGGATCTAAATATTACGGTAAAAAACTGGCAGCTGTGGTTGCCAGTACTTTACCGTAAAATATATGGGAGAAATATTTTTGTCTTTACGGCACTGAACTAAAGTTTACGGTACAAAACTGGCAGCTGGTTGCAAGTGATTTACCGTAAAAAATACGGTAGTAATGTTTTAGGTTTTATGGCATTGAAGTTCAGTTTATGGTAAAAAAACAAACAAAAAAAAACCTGCCAGCTGTGGTTACCTGTAATTAAAAAATGTTGTAGTACAATTTGTCATAAAATATATCATTGAGAATTACCAGAGGTTTAGATGTTGATGTTATATTAAAAATAATAAAGTTTGAAGTCACCATTATGGAGATGAGTGTTTGCTTTAGTTGGGCTCTTCATTCTTGACCCTTGAATTTTTTATGTTAGCATTTCTCTGACTGCTTTAACTGTGTGTTAATAAAAAACACATTTGTTATGACATGAAAATCAGAGAGAAAATGTGATCAGATGTTGTTAGCCGTTTATTGATGATGTCAAAATCATCATATAGTGGCCTAATTCACTGAGCTCATACAGAGTCTTATCTTTCATTGTATGAGGAATGTTAAAAATCAATGTATTTCACGTTATTGAGTATAATTGTTACATGACACTATGCAAGCTAGCAGTGACAAATGGACAATCTGAAGAACTTTAATAACCACAGGATGTATAAAAAAGGTTTTTAATTTAAACTGCATGACCGACACAGATATCAAGAATCAGCGTATGAATCTCAACAATGGTAACAATCAACAAAATAATCAGATACAACTCTGAACATCACAAAACAAGCTACTAAAAACTTGCAACAAAAACAACAGCAAAAATAAAAGCAGATGATAATAATAAAAGAAAATACTGAGGCAAATCAGCATAATTTATTCATGCTGCAATGCATGCTGGGAGATAATGGTGAGGTTTGATTGATGGATCCAGTCATGCACTGCACTTTTATCATTACCATTGTTGAGATTCATATGCAGATTCTTGATATATATGTGTGTGTCTAAAGAATATAGTAGTTCAAACTTATATTGTGTGCAGAAGTCTCAAGATCATAACAACAATGGTAGATCACATACAGTAACATTATAGAGTTAATACAATCAATAATGTAACAATATTAAAAAAGATAAGACTATTAATGAACTCAGTGTTTTGAATATGTACTCTACACACAGCCAACACCACCTGATACATTTTCTCTCTGATTTTCTTACCATAATCAATGTGTTTTATAAACACAGGGTTTACAGCAGACAGAGAAAAACTAATGTTAGAAAGTCAAGGGTCAAGAACCCAATAAAGCAAATACTGATCACCATCATGGTAACTTCAAATGAAACTAAATCATCAACATCTAAACTTGTTCATTCTCAAACAGAACTGTAGACGTCTGACAGAAATAAAGTCAGTCTGGTTAGTAATAAGCTGGTAATGCTGTTTGTGGAGTTGTTTAATCCTCCTCTGCTGAGATCTTCACAGATTTAATGTCTTCTTTTCTCTTCAGCTGATTTCATCTAAGGATGTGGCTGAAGTCAGTTGTAGTTCCTGTTGTTTCTCTATATTGACATTCCCAGAATTCCCTGCGTGACACTTCACATTTGATGTTATTTCATTTAAACAATTATGTTGTTTTCAGTTATGTACATTTGGGGTTTATATTACATTATATATTGTTTAATGAATGTTTATGGCATTATTTGGAGTCATGTGTGTGTCACCATAATAGTGTTTTGTATTTATGTGTATGACACTGTGCACCTTATATATGTTTTAATGTGTGCCTCAACTTGTGAAAAATGGTGAACTATGAATCAGAATGTGGTTTTATTTTTTTACAGCCTGTATTATTATGGTGGTTATCAGTATATTGCAAAGATATAAAGCAGATTATAATATATCAGTGAAAATGAATAATAATATTTGTATTGTGTATTATTTGTATTTGTATAATGTAGTATTTTACCGTAAATTTCACCGTTTTTTTTAACAGTGAACTGGCCAGAGATTATGAAAATTGATCAAATGGGGTGCATTTCGTGTCTTCTGGGTTTGGAATGAACAGAGGCTAAATCAAATGTATACATTGTGTGCTTGCCTATGTCAGCAGTGTCTCATAATTATTCATGAGGCTGCACTGCCTTGTCCTATTTGAAGGCACTGTCTTATAATTATTCATGATGCCATGTGACCTTTTCTTTTTGACAGGTACTTCAAATACTTAATACCACACATAGGTCACAAGTGTTTGCATGCATGGAGCAAAAATATGGTGCTCCCACATGATGCTGAAAGAACGACAAGCTTTCAGTCAATCGCAGACACCTTTGAATATTCATGTGCAACAATTCACAATTACGGAAATTGTTTCACAAATGATTCACATTCATTACGCAAAGGATTTTTAGATTTAAAGAGAGGTGGACTGATGCTCGTGTGAAACACGACGCGGTCTGACGCTGATAAACTCGGCATCTCAAACACTATCCCCTTACTGTCAGTGTGTCAATGATTACTGTATATCTGGGAATTGTCACAGAATTACTCTTATTTAACAATTATTTATAAAAATGGCTAACACTTTAGTTTGGGGACCAGTTCTCACTATTAACTAGTTACTTATTAGCATGCATATTATTAGCTGTTTATTAGTACTTATAAAGCACATATAAATGCCTTATTCTGCATGACCATATTCTACATCCCGTAATCTGAACCAATACCTAAACCTAACAACTACCTTACTAACTATCAATAAGAAGTAATTAGAGCCAAAAGTTGTAGTTAAAGGTACAATATGTTAGAATGTTGTATCATTTTTGGCTGAACTAACCCTTTAATAGTGAACACGTATTTTCCAATCTAAAGTGTGACCTAACATAATTTTAAAAAGCTATTAAAAATGCAAAAGCACATTTCCATATTTTCAGATGTAGAGTACAAATGAAAACAGCTCTGAATTTATTTGTGCATAAAATGACTAACACTAAATGACTTATGTATTTGCGTAATGTACATGATTGGGAGCTTTAAAGTGTATATATTCGTGCATTTTTTTGTGTACAATGAAGGATTGCAGCATGCCTTTGCGAACTTTAACACTTAAATCATTTGAACCCGTTATAATATAATGAAACTAATATAATCTCATTCCACAGGTTTCCATGCGTACTTTTTAAATGTACATTTTCATGCGGTGAGAATTGACCTGTGATGAAACGGGCCGCTACATGACATTTTAAAACATGAACGGGTGACAAGCTTCTTTCTTGTAGCGTGTGCTGGGCTTTTGACAGGAATCATCAGAGTTTTATGCATTTGCTGTGTATCTGTGCTCTGCTGTGACACTGACAGCATTCAGCCAGCAGGAATAAAGATGAGAATAGAGGGACAGCAGCTGTTGTGGAGGAGAGAGTATCATAAACCTCTGCAACAGCTGAGAACAGGAGATCTGTCTGTTCCCTACAGAGAAGAGACAAGGGGTAAGCAGTCAAGAGGCGAAGCCAATCAGAGCATGTTGCCTTGGTGAGACTCATCAGAGAGGTTGAGTGTGTGTGTGTGTGTGATCATTTCAGAGAGACAGAAGTCATGTGGCTAGAATCAGGACATGCTGAACTTTTCTGAAATATTCCATTGAGACAAATAGAGAGGTGATGTTCTAGTGTTGATGCAGAATTCCCTGTATCATTTGTGGAAAAGACACTCTCAGAATGAAATGTATCATGCTCTGTGAAGAAAAAAAAATTGTTGGATAAAGCGAGAGAATATGAATTTATTCAGTACAGAAAAAAATAATAACACCATGCTCAATCTAGTTAAAATTGACTATTTTACCTCAAATGTGTCCATCTATTTTTAACATTTTGAAAAAGAAGTACATGTAATTGTATTGATTGTGCACTTGTGGCGTACTTCAAATCCTACAAGTACTTTTTAAAAACTGTACTTGCTGATAATATAAAATGAATTAAATAAAAGGCCATGTAAGTGCCCTTAAAGAGAGACACTTCCGTGGATGCACACTTAAAAAAAGTAATTTTAAATAATCTTTTGTCAACTTTTAAAGAAGTGCCCTTGTTTTAATGTGTTGAGCATACTAATGCACATGTAGAGTACTTGATGATCATTTTAACTGTAGTGTGTTTCCAATATTGCATTTAAATAATATAAATATTAATACATACATTTTAAATGTACTAAATTACAACATCATTACAAATATATTTAAATGCATGGCATACACGTTTCAACATAAATAATATTAAAGTATATTTTAGTTTATCATAAATGTTTGTCAGTACATTCTGCATAAAAAATAACATTATAGGTCAGTTTATGGTTGCCGATTTGTTGAGTAAATGTGAGTTTGGCAACATGTTTTGTTTTTTAGATATGAATTGGTCTCGCATGCCCAACATAGTCATCGTAAATACAGTATGGCCGTCGAGTGAACTGATATTCGTTTAAAGGGTATTTGGCATTGCATTGCATAACAAACTCTTTTGAAATCACTTGTGAGTCTTATGAAGGTCTATTTTAGGATGCTGCCTTAGAAGGCTTACTGGGTTTTGGAACGCAGCCTGTGATATTTTGGTCCCTATATGGCTCAGGTCCCAGCTAAGTAAATGCAAGAGATGAGGAACCATTTATTTAAATAATAATAATAATAATTCACTCGAGTGAATCTGAGCAGAGAAATGTCTTGAGCAACAGAGAAATACACGCAGTTCCTTAAAATGACGTTTTGGCTCTCACATACTGTAGATGTTTCGTGATTTCACTGGCCAGTTTATAGACACATCAGATTACAATAAAGGAATTATTTTTTCCTCCTCATGAAAAGACTATTGCAACTGCATTTCATCCGACTTCAAAGCAGCACATTGAAGTCTGACAGAGATTCGGATCAGCAGGAGCAGAAACTCCAGCACATGCTCTGACAAAACAGATTAAAGAAGAATGTCTTCAAGTTCAACAAAAACTGTAACTGAAGGCAATTTTCACACATTTCAGGTTTGACAGTTAGCGAGATTGGCAAAACCCAAAAGCTGAACTTTAGGAGGTGAAGTGAGGATGGCATAATCTTTCAAAGGACTGATGGAAGTGTCTGTTGCACAGAGACTGGCAGACGCTTGTGTGAAGGCCTTTCGCTTCAAGATGGTTCAATGCATTCAACTGTGGAGCAAACCATCAATTACAACATCACCTCCAGCGTCATGTTTTCAGGCAAGCATTGTAACATGGCATTCAAACAATTTCAACGTTGACTTTGACCCTACGAAGCCCAGTCAAAGATCACTAGAAAATGTTCATGTCTTTGCAATGACATGGCACCATTTTGCACCTTGTGATTGGATTGTTTTTAGTCAATTTTAAACTTGGATCCAATGTATCGTGACAACAGTGGTGGGCAGTAACACAGTAGTTCTACTTCATTACTGTACTCAAGTACATTTTTCAAGTATCTGTACTCTATCAGTGCAGTTTTATTTTGTAAAATGTTACTTCATTACATTCCAAAGCATAATATCGTATTTTCTACTTCGCTACATTCCATTAAACATGTCGTTCCTTGTTATTTCGACCTAAATATACCGCCACCCTATGAGATATGGGATAGAGATGTCTTGAATGAATTGACTTTTTCCAGTGATCCTGCTGAACTGGTTCACATACAGTGTAACGGAGCGATTTATTCTCAAATTGGACTGATACAATTGCAACTGTTCTCGACTCAACAAATCACTGATTCAATGAACCGGTGAAAAGAACAGGAATCATCCAGGCTTGAATGTGCGTGTGACTGATGGTGCGAAAAAGAAGTTACTAATGAATTTGAGTACTGGTTATTGTCATTGAAAACATATTTAGTTAATAAGTTGTGATGTAAAAAGGGTAAGCTTTTAAGTCCACTTATGCTTAAATGTGTTGGTTTAGGCAAACTAATGTCCATACATCTTTCCCGCTGCTGTAGCTCTTTCGAATGATATAAACAAGTATGTTTGCATAGCGTTCCTCTTAAAATGTTAACGCATTTTGCACCAAGTGACGTATGTGTAACAGTAATGTTCACCTCTGTTTAGTTTCAGTGTGTTTTAGTTTGGTTCTGCTTTTTCCCGTTTGCATGTGCATGTAAATGTATCGAACTCTGACCCCCAAACCGAGGTGACTTCTGTGTACTGTTACACCCCTAATAATTCAAATAGTCATAATTGGTTTTTCTATGGGGACAATGGGGCTTTTTCACATTAACCAGTAGTTCACAGAAAAAAAATAATGTATGGTTTGGGGCTATGCATTCCATGTAAAGTTTCACATCTGTATGTTACATCAAAAGAAAAAAATAATACAGCTTTGCCGAGGAGAAGGTCAAACTAGTTGTTGGTCCAGCATGAAGCGAGACAGAAACAACTGTCATGGTGCTTCAGTTTTCCAGCCAATTTAAATTCACTAGGATCATCCAGAGACAGTAAAGTTCAATGTTCGACATTACCTTTTTTTTCCCCCTTCCAGCGATTTATCAAAGCCATCACCAGAACCTTTTTTTCTGTTGTGAGCTCATTTACATGTTTACACGTTTACTGCGCACACTCACTGCTTTCTTGTCAACTATTTGACAAAGTTCTGACTGATTATAGCAGGTTTACAGTTATTTTATAGTAACCTTCTTTTCAGCTCTAATAATCCTAGAGCATCCCAGGCAAGTATTTCAAATCTCCCAGACATATTTCTCGTTAAACTCGAGCAAACACTGCCAGATTGCTGTGAGTATAGTGGAGGGCGCTGTGTAGAGCTGAAATACACTCTTAGTATTGAATGCAGGAATTTGAAGGAGCACCTGTTGTTTTTGGCCCGATTGGTGCCTCAGGCGAGGTATTTATTTAATTGATTAAAAATACTATTTAAAAAAGTAATATTAATAAACATTGTTGCAACTGAATAATATTTCAGTTAATATTTCACAATATACACTTTTTAATGTATTTTTGACAAATAAATGCACCCTTGGTGAGCATAAGAGAAAAAACATATATGGCTTGATCTTTGTGCAGTGCACCTTGGGAATTTTCCTAGCCCTCCACCTTCCCCAGCACCACCTGCCTAGGGAGTTTTTTAAAACACTTTTTTATTTTTTATTGTCATGATTGAAATCAGTCTAGTGGTATAGCTTTTGTTATTTATTTTGATGGTCCACTTTAGACATTCTGTTGACTATAAGTAACTTTGCAGCTACGTGTCAACTAACTCTCATTAGAGTATTAGTAAACTGTCTGCTTAATATCTGCTAAGTCTTTATTGTGATGCTCCTCCAACAGACACTCAGCTGACTACACGTAACTTTGAAAGTACGCCAACTTTTCCTATTAACCCTAAACCTACCCCTAAAAATATATTAACCCTCTGGGGACCAAAGGTTTTTTGGGGCCCTTGGGATGTTTTGACATGCACTGACATTTGTGCTTTTTTCAGTTATTTATAAACATGTTAATGGCAAAGGTGTAAATTCACTCTATATAGCACACACGGGGCTACTATAATATGTTAGCAACATGCATGTACATGTTTGTATTTTTGAGAGAATATTATTTATGCGTGGTTATTGAAAAAACTAAAAATAAAAGTTTCTGAAATAAGGCCACAAAACACATATTGATTATTTCTTCACAAGACTTTTGAAAATTGTATCACATAGTCTAGAATATTTGCTCCAAAACTATGTGAGAAACATCCTGACTACTCATTCAGATAAGTCAATAAAGTATTTTAGAATGTGTATGACGTGTTTTGTTTGAGAAAGCTTTATGCGAGGAGGCTTGATCTCTCATTAGTATGTATCCATTTCACACCTGAGAAAGACAAAGACCCTCCCATAATGGCCCTATTAGGTGCTATCAGGCCATATCATTATGAAGAGCCTTGCAGAAAGAATGAGGAGATTTAAAAAAGAATGGCTTTTAGATTGTTTGGATTTATTTACAACACACACACACACACACACACACTGCTTAGAATAAGTGAACACACCCATGCTAAAGTTGACTAAAAAGAGGAATAAAAAATCATAATGCCTTAATTAAAAAAATGAGGAAAACTCCAACCTTTAGGGACATGAATAATGTCCTTGAATTCTTTGTGAATGAAAAATTTATCACAAATAATTAAATGTTCTTCTTTAAAATACAGGGTGCATACGTCTGGACACATCTATCACACACCCTTCGCCATATAGACAAGGTTTTATTTCAGTTCAAAGTTAAAGTTAGAGTTGGAAAAATCTTGAAAAGAAAATTGTCTTTTCCATAAATGTCTTAGTTTGATCATACATATTTCAAAGTTGAGGATTCATTATTTTGATTTAGCTTGGATTGGAACAAACACTAGACTATAACATCTTAGTTGATTAGTTTATTGACAAAACATACTATATATTTAACATATGAGCAGAAACTCCTAACAAAGCTTATTTGATGTCTATTTGATGTCTATTTTAGAGTAAAAGCTTTATACTCTATCCAAAACTAGTCAACAAAATGTCTTTTATTTCGTCTATAACACACACACACACACACACACACACACACACACACACACACACACACACACACACACACACACACACACACACACACACACACACACACACACACACACACACACACACACACACACACACACACACACACACACACACACACACACACACACACACACACACACACACACACACACACACACACACACACACACACACACACACACACACACACACACACACACACACACACACACACACACACACACACACACACACACACACACACACACACACACACACACACACACAGAGAAACATGATTCACATTTAAACAGTATGCTATTTTTCCGTTTACAGACACTAACGTTATTCTATATCGCGATTAGAACAAAGCACAAGCATAAAACACTTACACACTTCTCAGCTGAATCTGTTGCTCCTCCTCGTGGTGAAAATAAACCAGCACTTGTTCTGAGGTAAGTAAATGTCCCAGGATTGTTCCTCATAGCCGCTCAAGATGACAGTAGATTAATCTGACTAAAAAATATAGTGTGTTTTCAGAGTTTATGGGCGTTAACGCGTCTCAATGTGGTGCTTCACGTATTTGAGTTTGAATAGCGCGTGCTCTCCGTGGGCGTGTCACATTACCGGAGATAATGAGCTGAGAGAAAGATAATTAGAATGGCTGACACGTCTCTCTTTTTATATAGATTACATAAACGGAGAATATTTATTTTAGTTTTGAATCGGATCATTTAAAAGTACAAACTCAAATGATTTAAAAGATATATTGCTCATGTCTGGGTGAATAGTATTTGCTGAGTTTTGTTGAAGATTAGAGACGTGCTCCAGGAAAAAAGTTCACGGTGACTGAGAGGCAGAACGCACACCCTGTTTATATTCTTTATTTTACAAAAGCACAATATTTTATTTCGATTGTATGTGGGCACATAAAAAAGTAGACATTTAACAGATTATTTTCTCATATTTCTTAACTCTATATGAACAGAAATGATGGTAGTACTTTAAGTCTATTTTTCTGCTATGTGAAAAAAAAAAAAAAGAGGGTTTTCCCCAGAGGGTTAATACTCAACTAATACTTTAATGAGAGTTAGTTGACATGTAGGTGCAACGTTATGTATATTCAACATAATACCTAAAGGGGACCATCAATAACAAAATCAATTCTTTTCTTTTTAATAAACCAAGCAAAAAAACCTAGTTAATTCCCACAGCGGCAGGACCCGATGTCCAAAGAGTCAGAATGTGATTTTCAGAAATCAGAAAATGAGCGCATTTAACATACTATACAAAGAAAAGTTTACATTTGATTTTGTGTTTTCACACATATATATGGTGTATGTTTGTATATAGTGAAGCTATCAATGAAATGATTAAAAAATACATATTTTATGGAAAATGTCATTTCAATTTGTTAATTTGTTTGTTTATCTGAGCAGATCTCAATGTCACCATCAAAACACAGCAACTGAAGTGCGTCTGCACAGGTCATCAAATAATAAATAGGACCAAGGCTACGGTTAGCTTATGCATATGAATGAGGTGTAACTAACTGGAGACTGAGCAGCATTATCACATGACTCACCCCTGCAGCTCTTTGACTGAGAGTGAAATCTTCAGGTTATGTCCCAGCACATGAAGGGTGGTGAGGATGTCTGCCCATTGGACCATCTCTCCAAGTGGCCCACCTTTCAGCACCTTTGGACTGAACACATCACCGGATTCCTCCGTCAGAAAGCCCACATGCACCAGGATCTGAAAGAGGGAGGAGAGGTTTAGAACGACAAATTACTCATACTACTATTTCTACAGAATAATAAAGCAATTAAAGCCAAAATAAGCTATTTTTATCAGTGGGATAAATGAACTGTAATGTAATGAATATCAATTTTACAGCCAAAAAAAAGCTACATATCAAGATTAAGTCAATATGTCTGAAAAAAAGGATAAAGTTCCATAAAGCTGAAGTCCAAAACAGAAATCCACAATTAATTTGAGTAACTAACTTGCTAGCCTAAACTAATTAATTCCTCCTAAAAGTTCACATCTCTCACAATTCAGCTTGCCATTGGGTCAGTTTGGTTTGACACGTCACTATTAAGGATGCATATCTACGTACTATAAAATATTAAAATATATTAACCTTTTTAAATGAACACAATTCATATTACACAATTCATACACATTTCATACATAACTATTTCAGAGATGTCATTATACTCGAGATGTGTACTAAACTGTGGTTTCATTTTTGTAATTTGCTTGTTCGTTTGTTTGTCATTTTTTAAGGGATCCATTTCACTCATGAAGGAAAGTCTGATATAGGACATACAAGGCAGACTGAAGGCGAACACATCAGGGCTTTTAAACTAAAATATGATCAAAAGATCTGTATGATTTGGTTACAACCTTTGTCTCCATACAAGGTTGAAAGCATTTGCCCTTGACTAAAAAACGTCCGAATTCACTTATCGACTAAATCGCTTGTAAAATAAACCTACATAAGAGAGAATAAAAACAGTCAACAACAAAAGTCTTTTTTTCTCTTTTCTTATAGAGGGTATGCGCATGACGTCACCGTCGGCCGGAGTGAATGCGGTCACGCCCACAAGTGGCAAAAAGACTGAGCGGCAGCATTTGTTTTCAGCGTGAATGCCGTGAAAATCACACAAAACATATCTAAAACGGGAAAGAGCTTTGCGATTGACTGCACAACTAGATTTGACCAGAAATCTGAGTTACTGTATATTTTTACAGACTGCAAAAAGCTACAGAACAGACTATATTCTGCATAATTGGATGTTTTTAAATAAACACTGACAAAAAACTATACAAGTTTTAGGGCTGGACGATATGATGATATACAGTATAACATTAATGTAAGTGATCACTCGGATTTAGACCTATCTATATTGTATTTATATAAAACGTTTACAGGCAAATTTTCTTCATTTATTTCCCCGGCGTCGAAATCAGGCACATATAAATGTCAGGAAACACGATTCCTGGCTGCATGTCAATATCCATGGATCACTGGATCTTTGATAAGTTGTAAGGAACACTATATCGAGTCCAACTTTTAGTTTAAACTGATAATAGTTTGTTTTACTCGCGTTAACGCAGTTTCCCCTATTAACTCCAGCCACGCAGCAGCTCTTCTGCCACTCAGTCCCGCTGAGGGGGGCGTGTTCCGGCGGGGAAGTGACGTTAATGCATTCCCTCTATTTCTCTATCTTTCAGATACAAAGAAGAAATAAATAGATAAACAGATAGACAGACAGACAAACAAAAAATAAATAAATAAATAAATACATAAAAGATTCCACTAAAGAAGTGTGCAGAAGCCAAGTTTTTGGTAACACGTTATAACACGTAATGTTTAATAACGTACTTACAAATCATTTGTAAACTATTCGTTTATAGTTAATTACTGTAGTTATACATTAGTAGACTAAAGACAAATAGTGAGTTCTTCATTGTCACTGTCATTAGCTCTTATGTAAAGAGTTAGATAATGTTTTGTTAACAACTTATTAACAGTAAATGTTATTAACAGTAAAGGTATGTTGGATTTCCATGTTTAATAGGGACTTTCCATAGAAATAATTAGTTTTACTGTACAAACTGTATATTCTGTCCCTAAAACTACCACTAATCCCTAATCATCTATTTTAACAACGTGATCTTATGAGTATTTGTATGTAACTCATATTGTCATGTATTTATTTGTTTGTTTGTTTGTTTAATTTTAAGTGGTTATGTTTAGCTTTGGAGATAGGTTTAATGTATTTGTAAACATTTTAATGAACTCATAATAATAATGCAATTACTGTCCAATAAAGTTTGGTTTAAAGCACTTAATTAATGTCATTTTCCCATTGTCCGTGACCTAATCTAAAGTGATAACTATGTAAAGTTAATATGTTGTTAACAAAACATTATCTAACTCTTTACATATGAGCTACTTAACCAATAACACTTTGTTAATTACAGCAACAATGAATGAAGAAGGCTATTATAATTAATAACAGGCAGAGTCAGATCAAATAGTCAGATCGTTACTATTTTGTCTGTATAAATGGGGAAACATCTAAGATAATGTCAGTAAATTATGGAGTGCCGCAAGGATCTGTGTTAGGCCCTCTGCTATTTTCAATATATGCTGCCACTCGGTAATATTATAAGAAAACATGGAATTAGTTTCCACTGTTATGCCTATGTGTAATGATACAACCAGGCACAGGTAGATCCGAACGCAGCGTGAGTTTAATACTAGGGCTGGGTTTCGATTCAAATTTCAAGAATCGATTCGATTCCGATTCTCAAGATCTTGAATCGATTATCATTATTTGATTCGATTCGATCCGATTCGATTCGATCCGATCTGATCTTTGAGATTTAGATCAGTGTTTTTGACATATTGTTCAACATATTGATACTATTATTATAGACATTCAACTGAGTATTGATGGTTGTAAAGAACAATCCCCCTTCCAGAGTGTTGATACAACTGCTTTCACAAACTTGCACTGGTGTAGACGACCGAGGACGCAGTATATCAGCAGCAGTAGTAGGGCTGACACGATATCCGCAATCTTGTAGTACCACACTGACAGGTCAACCGCAGAGGATTGGAAGTAACCGCAGCAATATTCACGGTTTTTATAAGGCTATACCCTTCTTGTTTTGAACTTCATGCATGTGTATTAAATGTTAAACAAGTTCATAATGATAACAAGACTGTTTATCATGGTCATTTGTAGCCTACAGAGGCTTCCCACAGACAGTGAATGAGAGAGATCGGCAGAGCGCGTGCGTCTGTCTTTGAAGTCATATTCGTGGAAAAGTTGCCGTGTCAAAGAAAAGCGAAATATTTGTCGTATAGTCCTTTTAACGTTCACGTCACGGAAATGCGCGTCAGGAGCAGCGCTGGTCAGCTTCCCACAGCGCGAGGAAGCCGCGGGGAAATAAAATCAACGAGTCGCGCATTGAATCAATGCCATATTGGTCTTTAATAAATGAAGCATCAGCTTCAGCGTTACCCATGCGACGCATTGCTGCTCAGCTGAGCCTTGAAAAGTGGAACTCAAGGTGTTAATTATTTTTAACTTTGTTTCATTATCTCTTTTAATGAATCAGCTTTTCTGAACGTGTTCGTTGAATGAACGGTTTAATGACTCACTCAAAGTCCGTTGTCGTAACAATGTGCGCGCTGAGTGAAAGCCTTTCAATGCGCATATAGGGATCTCCCAGTCGCGGCAAGTTAAAGTTCACAGGGAAAATGTATGCCTATTATTAAATCGATCCTCTGAGTTACGGATCGATCTTTAGAAATTAATATGAAAATCGATTCAGAATTGGTGAATCGATTTTTTCAACACAGCCCTATTTAATACAGGTTAGTCAGACAGGCAAGGGTCACAGACAGCAAACACAGCATAGGAGGCAAGGCAATACTCAGCATCAGAAACCAGGCGAGATGACAAAGGCAGGCGGCAGACGAGATGCAATCCAGGAAACAGGCAAAGGGTCAAAAGGCAGGCAGCAGACAATCGAGGAACAGGATCAGCAAGGGTCGATTACACAGACTAGACTAGGATAACAGACTAGGATAACTGACTCGGAAAACTAGGAAATGCTCGGAGATATACACAACAGTGAAACAAGACTTCGCAAAGGGTAATAGAGTGAGTGGGGTTTAAATGTGTGTGGAGCTGCGTGTGGAACTAGATGCAGGTGTGAGAGTGATCAATGGAAACAGGTGTGCGAGTAATCAGTCCAGGGTGTGTGCGTGAACAGTCCAGGGAAAGGCAGTGTAGAAGTGGAGCGCCCTCTCGTGGCACTCGAGGGCAATCCAGCCGATCATCGCCACACTATGATACTCAGCAATATAGAACATCATGACCAAATTAAATCTTATCCAAGTTGACAGAGTGTGTTAAAGATATAAAATATTTGATGACAAGTACTTTTCTTCAAATAAATTAGGATAACACTGAGATATTACTTATTGGACCAAAAACCTGTACACAGATTTCCATTACACGAGAGTAGATGTTAAAACTTCATGCTGATTTGTACTCGGCTTTCGCCAAGATAAGCAACACTAAGACGTAGCTTTACAGTTATCTATGCTTCACCCATTTACGCTTCTTTCGATATGGTGGTGTGACTCCCCTTCTGTCCGGCGTTAATGACTGCAGTGTACTTGGCGCGTCAGCACACACGATGGCTGCAACTACAGTGTGGTCTCCCTAGTGGACCAGCACGACAACCGTCTGGATTGAGCCAAGTAGGGGACATCTCTAGGGCCTTCAAGTGGGCACCTTCAGTCCTCAGTGTTTCGTCGACTAGCCCACGACACCTCAAGAGGGCTCGAAAGTGACTCTGGCGTCCCAGAGTCACTCCCCTCCGTCCCCCACTCAACTCAGCCCAGCGTACTGACCTCTACATCCCTCCTGCTGCTGAGACCTAACCACAATCTCACAATCTCTCCGCAACCCAACCATACGCGCTAACTCGTTTGACTAAGGCTGTCGAGGCCCACTGGTGCGTTAATATGCAGTTTCAGTGGCAACGGTTCCGTATGGCATACCACCTACCGCAAAAACACAATATCTGCCCAACCACCCGTCATTCACGCTATACACAGGAGCGTAATGACTGTAAATACTATACAACCTATACAAATAAACCAACAGACTCTTCAAGTTTTCAAGAATTCTACGAAACCGTAGCGTGGCGGCCTGTACACAGCCAGCTAGAATCTTTCCGTCTCAACCACAGCCAGTTGCTGCTCCTTTCTGCTGCTTGAGCTAAGTTCTTTACTGTGCGACGCAACTCTTGGCCACTGAATCCGATGTCTCTTAGGAACCGGGTTGTAGAGTGTGCCACAAAACCTCGACAACCCACTTCCACTGGATAAACCTGGACTCTCCATCCTCGCTGTTCTGCTTCAGCGGCCAGATGAGCATACCCTCTCATATGCCTCATCTACCGCATCCTCCCATGGCACTGTTAACTCTATCAGTTGAACAATGCGTGCTGATCCAGACCACAAAACAATATTTGGTCGTAGGTTAGTGGTGGCAATCTCAGATGGAAAAATAAGCCGTTGATCAAGATCAGCCAGCATCTTCCAGTCCCCAGCAGCTTCAAGTTGTCCTGGGCGAGAATTGGTGTTAGCACCTTTTCTTGGTGGTTGCTCGCCTGGACGGAGGAATATTGTCTTCTGCGTGTAATGTTTTGCTAGAACAGGCGGCAACTTATCGGTCATACTACGCTTGCCTTCCAATGCTAAAGCCAAACATCGCAATACGTGGTCATGGCGTCAAGTAAACCGACCTTGGCTAAGAGCCACCTTACATCCTGTCAAAATGTGCCTTAATGTGGCAGGTGATGAACACAAAGGACAAGAGGGATCCTCTCCTACCCAGAGGTTTAGGTTCTGCGGTGATGGGAGAACATCATATGTTGACCAAATAAGGAAACTGATCCTACTCTCTTCCATTGACCAAAGGTCTTGCCAGCCCATTTTGCGTTGTTCCACACTCTCCCATCTCATCCACTCTCCCTGCTTGGCCTGGGAAATGGCCTTTATACATCTCATCCTCTCCTCCTGCTTTCGCACCTCGTTGACTACCAGCTTCCTCCTTTGAGCTGGGCCTGCCTTGTGCCATTTAGGAGGAGCTAAACTGAGCCCAAAACCCCTCTCTTCCATGCTGTACCTGCCCCACGATATCCCCAATTTGAAGGTCAGCCTTTGCCTCTACTACAGATTTCTTTGCTGACCACTTTCTACCAGTTTTTAACACAGGGCCTGCCTGCCTCCCTTACACATTTGTCGCGTGACTCTACTAAAGTAATTTCCAGTCTGACCTTGGCACACTTAAACTCCTAATTAAAGCAGAGAATGGCAGCTGCAATACTCCTTTACTATAAAGTCCCACTCTGCTGAGGCAGCGTGGAACTCCCAACCATTTCCTGATGTATGAACTTATTAACGCTTCCAGCTTATCCACTGTTGTCAAAGAAACCTCGTGAACAGTCAGTGGCCACAGCAACCTTGGCAGTAGACCAAACTGAAAGCACCAGAGTTTTAGTTTGCCTGGTAGAGCACAGCTGTTTATGCTTTTCAACCCTTCCACTGCTTGTCGTCTAACTTCTCCCACTCGAACTGTGTCCTTTAGATCCCCATCGTACCATCTCCCAAGACTCGTCACTGGCTTCTCAGAAACTGTTGGTATTGCCTCAAAATTAATGAAGAATGTTTTATCTACTACCTTTCCTTTAACTATCGAGATGCTCCTTAATTTAGAGGGCTTAAATTGCATTCGTGCCTATTCAATATTATCTGTTAACTTCCCCAATAACCGATTAGTGCAGGCTACTGTTGTAATCATGGTTGTCATGTCATCCATGTATGCTCTGATTGGTTGTAGTCGCATCCCAGAAGCCAAGCGCTCTCCTCCTACTACCCATCTTGATGCCCTAATGATTACTTCCATTGCCATGGTAAAAGCCAGTGGAGAAATGGTGTATCCTGCCATTATTCCAACCTCTAAGCATTGCCATGCGGTGCTGAATTTTGTAGTTGAGAAACTAAATTGCAAATCTCCAAAATAGGCTTTCACTAAATTTGTTATTGACATTGGTACTCTGAAAAAAATCAAATGCTGCCCAAAGAAGCTCATGTGGCACTGAACCATATGCATTAGCCAAATCCAGGAATGTCACATGGAGCTCCTGCCTCTCCTTTTTAGCTGACTGAATTCGTTGCCAGATAACGTTGTTGTGTTCTAAGCATCCTGAGAACCCTGGAATGCCCGCTTTTTGAACTGAAGTGTCAATGAAGCCATTCTTTAATAGGTAGGTGGACAATCTCTGGGCAATAATGCTGAAGAAAATCTTACCTTCAACGTTTAATAGTAAAATAGGACGAAACTGACTGATGCTTGTAGCATCTTTTCCTTAGCTATAAAGACTCCACCTGCTCTGCGCCATGCTCTAGGTACAACCTGTTTTTCCCATGCCACTTTTATCAATTTCCACAGAATTCGCAAAACTCCTGAAGCACTCTTGTACACTCTGTACGGAACTCCATTAGGCCCTGGAGATGATGAAGCCCTTGCCTTTCACACAGCCTGCTCTACCTCTTTCCACTTAGGTGCACAGACCTCCATTTGGTATTCTGGTGGATTGATAGGTGGTATGTCTGATGGAATTGACATAGGCTCATGACTTTTTGCATCTGCATTTCCTCCAAATATCTCTCTAGCTCAACCCTAGATGCAGAATCTCTTTGAATACAATTTGCATTTAGAAGGATGTCCTGTTACTTCATCCTCTACAGACAAAGACCTGGGAGTTCTATTAGACAACAACTTGTCTTTCTAAAATCATATTTCATATGTTAAAAAAAACAGCATTTTTCCACTTTAGAAACATCGCAAAGCCACAGAAAATGTCATCTGTTTCTAATACAGAAAAGTTAGTTAATGCATTCATGACCTCTAGAATAGATTACTGTAATGCATTACTAGCTGGTTGTCCTGCATCCTCAATAAAACAAGCTACAACTAGTCCAAAGTACAGCTGCTAGAGTTCTTACCAGGTCAAGAAAATATGATCATACAACACCAATATTATCAACTCTACACTGGTTACAGGTTATCTATTAAGTTCTGTATCAATACAAAGTATTACCACTGACCTATAAGGCCCTAAATGGTCTAGCTCCTGTGTATTTAACTGATCTTCTATCGCCCTACAATGCATCACACTCTTTAAGGTCACAAAACTTTACTTTGGGCTTCTGGTTGTACCTAGGATATCTAAGTCCACTAAAGGAGGGAGAGCATTTTCACATTTGGCTCCTAAACTTTGTTTTATACCCATCCTAGCGACTACTCCAGCTCCAGTTTGGATCCAGCTTCTTATGAAGACTTCAGATGCCCAACACCTGTGAAGAGACACCGCCAACTCCTGACAGGACTTCAGATGATGCAAAACCTGCCTTATGTGCAATTTACTTTTTTTTTTTTGAGTGTTGATTATTATATCTACAAAAAACAGCAACAGAATTTAATAGTTTGGGCTGTGTTGTTAATTGTAACCTTTAATATTATAGTAATGTGCAAGTAAGGGCTCCATATACATACACTGTAAAAAATGTTCGTAATTTGAACAGTAAAATACTGTAAAAAAGCAACGGAAAAGACATGTTAATTGCTTAACAGTATGTACCCTTATTATATACCGTGAAAAACTGTAATTGCTCTCACGGGACATTTCATGTAGTTTTACAGTAAAATACTGTTAAATGTATGGATTTTGGATGTAGACTGTAAAAAATATAACTTACCGTTGCATTTACCATAACTTACCGTAAAAAATACGGTAGCAATTTTTACGTTTTACATCATTGAAATTAAATTTACGGTAAAAAACTGCTAGCTGTGGTTGACAGTCCTTTACCGTAAAAAAAAATACGGTAGAAATATGTATGTTTTACGTCATTGAACTAAAGTTTACGGTAAAAAACTGCCAGCTGGGTTAAAGCGATTTACCGTAAAAAAAATGGTAGTAATATTTTAGGTTTTACGACAGGGATCTAAATATTACGGTAAAAAACTGGCAGCTGTGGTTGCCAGTACTTTACCGTAAAATATATGGGAGAAATATTCTTGTCTTTACGGCACTGAACTAAAGTTTACGGCACAAAACTGGCAGCTGGTTGCAAGTGATTTACCGTAAAAAAAATGTTTTAGGTTTTATGGCATTGAAGTTCAGTTTATGGTAAAAAAAAAAAAAAAAAAAAAAAACCTGCCAGCTGTGGTTGCCTGTAATTAAAAAATGTTGTAGTACAATTTGTCATAAAATATATTATTGAGAATTACCAGAGGTTTAGATGTTGATGTTATATTGAAAATAATAAAGTTTGAAGTCACCATTATGGAGATGAGTGTTTGCTTTAGTTGGGCTCTTCACTCTTGACCCTTGCATTTTTTATGTTAGCATTTCTCTGACTGCTTTAACTGTGTGTTAATAAAAAACACATTTGTTATGACATGGAAATCAGAGAGAAAATGTGATCAGATGTTGTTAGCCGTTTATTGATGATGTCAAAATCATCATATAGTGGCCTAATTCACTGATCTCATACAGAGTCTTATCTTTCATTGTATGAGGAATATTAAAAATCAATGTATTTCACGTTATTGAGTATAATTGTTACATGACACTATGCAAGCTAGCAGTGACAAATGGACAATCTGAAGAACTTTAATAACCACGGGATGTATAAAAAGGTTTTTAATTTAAACTGCATGACCAACAAAGATATCAAGAATCAGCGTATGAATCTCAACAATGGTAACAATCAACAAAATAATCAGATAAAACTCTGAACATCACAAAAGAAGCTACTAAAAAGTTGCAACAAAAACAACAGCAAAAATAAAAGTAGATGATAATAATAAAAGAAAATGCTGAGGCAAATCAGCATAATTTATTCATGCTGCAATGCATGCTGGGAGATAATGGTGAGGTTTGATTGATGGATCCAGTCATGCACTGCACTTTTATCATTACCATTGTTGAGATTCATATGCAGATTCTTGATATATATATATATATATGTGTGTGTCTAAAGAATATAGTAGTTCAAACTTATATTGTGTGCAGAAGTCTCAAGATCATAACAACAATGGTAGATCACATACAGTAACATTATAGAGTTAATACAATCAATAATGTAACAATATTAATAAAGATAAGACTATTAATGAACTCAGTGTGTTGAATATGTACTCTACACACAGCCAACACCACCTGATACATTTTCTCTCTGATTTTGTTACCATAATCAATGTGTTTTATAAACACAGGGTTTACAGCAGACAGAGAAAAACTAATGTTAGAAAGTCAAGGGTCAAGACCCCAATAAAGCAAATACTGATCACCATCATGGTAACTTCAAATGAAACTAAATCATCAACATCTAAACCTGTTCATTCTCAAACAGAACTGTAGACGCCTGACAGAAATAAAGTCAGTCTGGTTAGTAATAAGCTGGTAATGCTGTTTGTGGAGTTGTTTAATCCTCCTCTGCTGAGGTCTTCACAGATTTAATGTCTTCTTTTCTCTTCAGCTGATTTCATCTAAGGATGTGGCTGAAGTCAGTTGTAGTTCCTGTTGTTTCTCTATATTGACATTCCCAGAATTCCCTGCGTGACACTTCACATTTGATGTTATTTCATTTAAACAATTATGTTTCTAACTTGTTTTTGTTTTCAGTTATGTACATTTGGGGTTTATATTACATTATATATTGTTTAATGAATGTTTATGGCATTATTTGGAGTCATGTGTGTGTCACCATAATGGTGTTTTGTATTTATGTGTATGACACTGTGCACCTTATATATATATATATATATATATATATATATATATATATATATATATATATATATATATATATATATATATATATATATATATATATATATATATATATATATATATATATATATATATATATATATATATATAATGTGTGTCTCAACTTGTGAAAATGGTGAACTTTGAATCATAATGTAGTTTGATTTTTTTACAGCCTGTATTATTCGGGTGGTTATCAGTATATTGCAAAGATATAAAGCAGATTTTAATATATCAGTGAAAATGAATAATAATATTTGTCCCGTAAAAACTAAGAGGTTGCTACTGTATTTTAATGGTAAATTACTGGGAACCACAGCTGATGTTTTGTTTATGTTTTGCCGTAAATTTAAGTCCAAAGGAAGGTTGCTACAATATTTTTACGGTAAATACTGGCATCCAAGCTGACGTTTTGTTACTGTAAATTTCACAGGTTTTCTTTACATTGTGTTTATTTTGGCCGTAAATTTAAGTCCCGTAAAACATAAAAGGTTGCAACCATATTTTTTACGATGAAATACTGGCAACCACATGAAATACTGGCAACCACAGCTGCCGGTATTTTACCGTAAATTTCACCGTTTTTTTTAACAGTGTAGCTTACTTCATTAGCTATGAAAATGTTAATGTTAATTATAATTTAATTTATTTAAAGAGAGCTGCCTTTATTTTTTAGAAAGGGAAATATACTTTGTAAAGGGATCATTATATTTGTTGATAAATACATATCATATTTGGGGCAATAAAAAGTTTGTAACCCTTGTGGTAGATCATCAGAAAAATTACCAGATGGGATCCCAGGAACCTCGCTGACCTCCATTTCCTAAAGTCATTGACAGCTTAAGTAGAAACCATTTCCAGCAAGGGTCTCTACGATAACCCTGATGGTGATATTTTTGGAAACACAGCCCTTGATGGGGCTTAGATGAGTCTTGCTGAATGTTAGTAAATTGCTAAATTGGCTGAGAAGACGAGGACTAGATTGAGTACAATTTCCGACAGAAAGGCTTCTCATAATTCATGTCTAATGAATGACCAAGTGCAGCATTGACACGTCAAGTCAACACATTCATTTATCAATAAAACACTTAAAGTCAAAATTACTTACAAATGAAGAGTGCTTTAAACCACAGTGATTTTAAACAC
Organism: Tiaroga cobitis; assembly: GCA_030578255.1. Classification (NCBI taxonomy): domain Eukaryota; kingdom Metazoa; phylum Chordata; class Actinopteri; order Cypriniformes; family Leuciscidae; genus Tiaroga; species Tiaroga cobitis. The sequence goes on from CM060593.1 coordinate 6,380,876, forward strand.
AGAAGCCACATTAAACACACTGTATCATACTTCATAAATACATTTCTAAGGCCTATAATTATCAACAATCAAAACTACTGCAAGTCATCTGATTGATAGTTTATATCCATAGCAAATCTTTTTTTTTTTTTTAATAGTTGTAAAAACGTCTACCTTCAGGTCGTGGTTCACAAGGCTTTTTCCGGTGAAATCTTTACTGATTTTTATCAAGTAAACATAAGACAACATTTATATTGTTATATTTCAAGATGAACACTTACTGGATGTAAACAATGTAGGTTTTGCATAAGTAGATTGTTATACTGTTATACACTGTACCAAATTGAATATTTTTGAATAAAATGAAATAAAATGAAGGTATTGTTGAGCTGTCATTTATCTGCATTGATGAATATTCCCAACACATAAGACATCTCACTGAATGTGAATACATGCAAAGTACACAGTCTTTCCCCTTAATGTTTAATTGATGGCGAGTCACGGACAGGTTTAATGGATCCGCACTAACCGGCAGTAGCCTGAAGCTGCATTTTGCTGCTTGCTTTCTTTCTCTTGAATTATTCTTATTTCTATCTGTCATTCACCCGTCTACACGCTAGTCTTGGCATTAGTATGGATCTGGTTGAAATGTTTAATTGCTGTTCATTAGTTTGTTTTTAAACAATAATGTCAGAGGCTGTTTTGAAAGATTCAGAGGCCTGTATTAATCAGAACATTGTTTTCCTGTTGCTAGTTAGTATTTAGTCACATGGCCTTTCTTTACTGCTCAATGGCATGCTAAAAAAACAAACAGAATTTAGCGTCTGTAAGCAAAGATGGCAGCTTTTTCCCATGTTCCACTTTATTAACTGCCATTGAGATGAATTGATATGTTACCAAACAGCTCTTCCCAAAATTGTATACAGCTCACAGATGCTAACATGTTCCTGTGCTGTGTGTAGAAAGACAATAATAGTGTATTTTTTTTTAGTTTTAAGGGGACAACAGTTAATTTACAGATAATTGGGATGGACTTCTATCTTCTTCTGAATGGTTTATTGAATGAATGTCACTGGATGTACCGTAGATGAGTAATGCAGCTCTCAAATATTTCAAGGTATTTCAGAATGATTTATGAAGCTCTTTTCCAAGATTTATTTTGTTTTTTTGTGTGTGTGTCCATTTCAGAAGCATTGTTTGCATGGTGCAAATGTATGAAATCGTTGGATGGCCTCCTTTGAGATGCAGACAGACTGACACCTCTAAGATATATGTGTAACATGCATTTCTTAGAATGTTGATATACTACAAATGACACTTTTTTTTTTTTTTAGCTTCACAAACCCTCCTCACATTCTCAAAAGTCTATAATTTTCCACTATTACTTCAGAATATGTGTTTGTTTGTGCATCAAATTAAAGACACAAATGACCTGGGTGTATTTAGGTTGGCTTGAAAAAGCATACTGATTTACTATTCAAGTTTCTTGACAAGTACCTGACAAGTTCTTAACAGGGTAACACTTTAGAATACTGTTCCGTCATTACTGAATAACTACAATATTAAATAGTGTACAATTTATACAAGCATTAAATGTTCACTTCTCTACCATAAGCTGTCTCCAAAGGCGTTTCAGAGAATTTGGCAGAAAGGTCAACCGGCCTCACAACCACAGACCATGTGTAACCACACCAACCACACCTGTACAGCAAATGCAGTGTCATCAGAGGACATTTATGCATTGCCAACAATATAGCTTTAAGACAAAGCAGAGCAGTTAAAGTTGTCTGCGTCTAACATTCAAACAAATGTTTTAATAAGTGAGACTTAAGTGTCGTATGGTTGAAGTATTAAAACATTATGTTAAATTTATCTGTTGTGAAAAATATAACTAATGCATTGATACTGTGATGACATTGAGGCAATTCAACACTCATCAGACAATGGTGGCAGCAAAACATTCAATAAACAGCACAACAGCATGACTTATTCATACTTCAATGCATGCACTACAGCATTACAGTTTTTCTGAATTGCCAAAAACGCATTTCTCGAAACCATTACCTACTTTCTCAAAACCTTAAACACAAAACCAAATTTTCTAACTAGATTGAGAGAACACCTGAATCTTCTGGCAAAATAAAAAAAATTGCCTCAAAACCATTTAATCTGTCCTCAAAATTAAAGAATCTCAGATCTTCACACAGCGAGCCAAAATAACACTACAGATCATTCATTAGATACTACATAAAAAAAATTAAGAGCACAGCATCCAAAGCATGCAGTTAGTATATTGTAACACAGTAAACACATTTTGCAATTACATAAAAAAAGTATAGTAATTGCAACTTACAGTAGCAAGGTTATTAAATTGTATACTGTATGTACTGCAAGTATTACTGAATGTCCATATTTTCAACACTTGCATATTGTAAAAATGCAATAGAATACATACAGTAGTCAAAATGCAAAAGATAAAAGGTTAATACACTGCTCAAAACCCGAGCTTCGAGCAACATTGAGCGAAGTCAGAGATGGTGAGGCGGAGTTCTCTCGCTGCAGTGTGAACACGCACCGTGAAAAAAAACACAGAACTATTTTTAATTATAATCAGTAAACAAGGCCACTTCATTATAATGTTGTCACCATCAGTAACAAATGTCACCTGTTTTCATTGTAACAGCAAATGTGTTTTATATTAACCCAGAAAGACTAAATTTAATCTCAAGGGTCAAGAGTCCAACTAAAGCAAACACTGATCTACATAATGGCGACTTCAAACAAAACATTTTTAATAAAACATCAACATCTAAACCTCTGATAATTCTCAATAACAACTGCTGTATATGTATGACATAAATAAAGTTTGTTATAAGTGAAGATGATAATTATGTATATGTAGTTACTCCCTGAGGTCGGCAGTCGCGCCGGCGAGATCACCTCGCTTTTTTTCTTATCAGTGCGAAAGAGACTCAAAAACTCTGTTGATGTTTGTCATACAGGCAAGTGTTATACATCATTCATACAAAAATGTTATACGTCTTCTTTTATTTGTGTACACTCATAATAAAAACAAAATGTTGTTTTTTGTAAAATTAAGAAAATAAACGATGCATGTTCTGCTGTCTCTCTCAATGTGAAGTTCATTCTGAAACGCGACAGGAATTGTAACTCAGCGAATGCTTGCCACACTGACATGAGACATATGTATTTACAAAGCTTGAAGTCTCTAGCTTTAAATGATGTAAATCATATCAAAAACAAATATTCTCTGTTTAAGTAATTCGTATGAAAGCAACGAGATGTGCAGTTTCCTCTAATGTGACCACACCCATGCGCGCAAGAGCGATTCACATGCAAATCGTCGGCCAGGAAAACACCTCAGACCACAGAGGGTTAATCCTCCTCTGCAAAGATCTTGAAATGTTTAATGTCTTATTTAATCTTCTGTTAGTTTAATCCAAGGATGTGGCTGGAAGTCAGTTGTAGTTCCTATTTTCTCTTTTTTTTCTGTTCTTGTTGTTTCTCTTAAGTGATTCTGGTTGTTAACAGAAGGTGTTTATCAGTAATGCTCAATCATCACTAAATGAATCACTTAAGTGATTACTTAAATAACTGCAATGTATATCTTCTTTTAGTGAACTCAAATGAAATAAGAGTACACATAAATATTGGTTTCTAAACTTAAATCAATTAAGGTTATTGGCTTCCTCAAATGTAATGAGTTGGCTGAACTTATTGGGGTTGACTTTGTGTGCTTTTGTGAGCTAGCAGAAAACTGCAATTGCTCTGAGTTATTTAAAAGTTTATAATTGCAGTGGATTTTCTCAATATATTGAAATTTCAGCTTTATAAAGTATAGAATGCAGTGTACAGTTTAATTGTATATTAATAAATTGCTTTGTGTTAGTGGACATAAGTTTTTTTTAAACTTAATTGAATTCAGGTAATCAGTTTATTCAAATGAAATGAGTTAGTTTAACTTGTTGGGGTTTACAGTAGCCACATGCTAAAACATGTTCGCCACATGTTTAACCATGCTAGCAATATGCTAAAACAACTTAAATTAAAACGAGCAACCTAACAACTTAAAAAATATTAACATTTGAAAAAGCATGGTAGCTTGCATGTTAAATCATGGTAGCAACTGGTTGAAACATGCTAGTAACAAACTAAAACATGCTGGAAACATGCTAGCAACAGTATATAGCCAAATGCTAAACATGTTAACAATGTGCTAAATCATGTCAGCAAAATGGAAATGTGGCTAAATCATGCTAGAATTGTTCAAATATGTTAAAATGTTAACAGTGTGTTAAAACACGTTAGCAACACTTTATTTACTTCATATCTGTCTGCTTTATCTGACTTCCCATTTTCACAGTCATTTTCAGACACAGTTTTGTCTAACCAACATCAAAGATTCAAACTTTACACATATAGTTAGAGGCCGTGGCCATCCAGAACAGCAGATTTTAGTTACCTTTTTGTTGTTGTTGTTGATCTGAATACTGACACCAAATAATGGAATAAGCTACAATATGCACTCCTCACACTGAGACATTCACTCCATTTCTCTATTTGTGGTTTTCCACTGAGACCACTCTCAGTGAAAATGAATAGCTGATAAAGTGATAGATGACCATGGAGCAGAGGTCAAGTGCACAATCAATTTGCGTTTTGATGTGCTGGACAGCAACTTCAGCCACTTTATTTTCCCTATCTTTCTGAAATGAAATGGTTTCATCCATAAATTTCATGTATCAATTTTTGACATTATTACATTTTATGTGTTGTATATCTTGTGATGTCTCTAGTCCCCGACTTTCTAACCAAAATAAACTTTAAGTTTTAAAGTCTCTAACCATGAACTATAAATATATTTTCTATCATGTGCAATGCCATTAACCCAAAACATAACCTTAACCCTATAGTAAGTTTATGTAGTTAAATATTACTCATTAATTACACTTTAACAACATCACCGTATAATAATGTGTAACAAAAACACGCTCTGTCATAGTAAATGGTATTTTTATAAATATATAATATTTAATTTGGTATGTGTACTAGAAATATTGTTGTATTTTATCTAGTTTATAGTTATTATTTGGGCTTCCTTAAAAGTACTAAATAGTTTACTGGGGGAAAAAATTTAGTTGTTAAGGAACCAAGATCATTAATTGGAATCAATTCTGAGGCAAAATAATTACATTTCCTATACACATGATAAACACAGACAGTTGGTAATCCATATCAATTAATAGCAGAATGCAGATTCAACCAAGACTGTTAAAGGATGTTAAATGACTCAATAGGGCACATCGAAAGTGCACCAACCAAACGGAAATGGAATGTTGAGAAAGCGAACGCGAAGACAAATAGACAAAGAGACCATAATTAAAAACTAGCACATGGGAAATGTGTGCAACCAGCCATTGCAATCAGTTTCACAAGCACCTGCAATTATCATAAACTTTTACCAGTCAAACTCATAAGCAGGAATCTTCATCTACAGTAAACAGCTTTGTCATTGTCACAGTCAAACTCTTTACCGAACACCATTTCTCTCTGACAGAATTGAGAGTGTGTATCTGGGTTGTATCTCACAGTGAGATTGATTTAATTTGATATACAGTTGTTGTTGTTTTTTTTATTCAGGCTCGGCTTCAGGACAGAAAATGAAAATAATCAGTCTGTATCGGCTTATTTGTAACAGATTATCTTGAAAGGAAATGGTACAAACATTACTGTTTATAATCTTCATAATAAATGTTCCTATCAACCACGGTTGAGTTCCCTTTCGTTGTCACTCCGAGTTCCGTCGGATGACGACGAATGGGAGTTTCGCTTAGAAAGCCTATCCACTTCGAGTAATACAAAACGAGCCAATGGCAAAGAAATGCCATGGGTCTGCAGAATTTGCATGGAGCAGCTCCGCCCCACCTCGTGGGTATAAAGGGCGGAAATTCCATCAAAGCAGTATGTTTTCGCTTCGGAGCCAAGTACATCCTTCGTTCCACAAGCCATTCCTGATACTGTCAGTTCTACAGACGAGCGAGATTCTCTGGTGTTGGAGTGACGGCGATCTCCGGCGAGCGCGCGCTTCCTGCTTATCTGTCTGTGATTCGACAGCGAGTGTGTGTCTCCCCGGGCGCTTCAACACAGTCAGAGTTTTCTTTTCTCTCACAAAAGAGCTTGCACGCGGCACGTCTTTTTAAAGATGCATCGCCCGTGCACTTCTGGTTGCGGTAGACTCGTTGACATCTCTGATGGGCACGAGCGTTGCATAGTGTGTTTGGGCATTGATCACGCTAGAGCAGCTTTCGTGGATGACTCATGTTCTCTCTGTGGGAACATGACCATCGCAACATTACGGTCGAGACTCAGTGATCTCGCAAGAGTGAGAGTCCCCTCATCCATCCGTTCTACTAGTTCTAGAGATAGAGCTGGTACTTCGGCTGGTGGCCAGGGTGATCTGAGGGTGACGGTTTGGAACAAAGCGCCGACTATCAGTCCGTGCCCAGCCGCACCCTCTCCAGTGTTGCAACCCGCGAGTGTTCAGGGGATTCCCGCGGGACCATCTTCGGATGCCCCGCGAGTTTCCTTTGGCGCTCCAGAGGAGGACGCGATGTCTAACGCAGCATCACGAGGTGGGTCTGAATCTTCTGGAAGTGAAGACTCAGCGCAGCTGCCACCTTCCGGTGTGCATGCGGTTGTGCCTGAGTCGGATCCGGAGATGACGGCCATGCTCGCCCGAGCCGCCGCGAGCATCGGTTTAGAGTGGTCCCCGCCACCCTGTCCCGAGCGCTTGCGGCTGGATGATTGGTACTTGGGTAAGGCCGCGGACCCCCGTCCGCGTCAAACCCCAATACCTTTCTTCCCGGACGTGCATGATGAGATCTCGAAGTCCTGGAAGACCCCCAGCTCTTCCCGTGACCGCTCGTTGGTCTCATCCGCCTTTCCTCCCCTCGATGAGGCGGCTGCCCGTGGATACACTGGGCTCCCCCCGGTTGAACGCTCTGTTGCGATGCAACTGTGTCCTCAGAGCGCTTCTTCTCGTGGTGAGCCTAAGCACCCATCCAAAGCCTGTAGGTACTCGTCTACGCTTGTGGCGAAGTCCTACAGAGCGGCGGGACAGGCAGCCACCTCTTTGCATGCCATGGCCATTCTGCAGGTCTACCAGGCCCAGATGCTCAGGGACATGCACGAGGGTAGGACAGACCCAGGGCTCTTCAATGAGCTGCGCACCGCCACCGACCTTGCTCTCCGAGCGACGAAGGTGACCGAACGCTCCCTGGGTTTGGTGATGTCCACAGCCGTGGTCCAGGAGAGACACCTATGGCTGAATCTTGCTGATATGCGGGATGCCGAGCGGTCTCGGCTGCTCGACACCCCCATATCACAAGACGGCCTCTTCGGCGGAGCAGTCGAGGACTTCGCCCAACAGTTCTCGACTGCGCAGAAACAGACTGAGGCGATTAAGCACATTCTGCCCCGACGGCCCGCTGCTGCCTCCACCCAGCCAACCGGGCAGAATACTCAGTCTGTTCGCCGCCGAGGGCGCCCTCCTGCGGCTCCCGCCCCTCCCGCCCGGCCCAAGCAGCAGCCTTCACCCGGGCCCTGAAAACTGGTGGGTTACGGCCCTTCACCTTGCGGCTTCCGCCCGGTCGTGGAGGAAGCCGCAAGAAGGCGACCCAGCCCTCTCCTGCCCCGCCCCCCGCTAAACGCCGGGCCAAGCGGCGCTCCTGAGACGGGCTGCTCAGGGATGATGTGCACTTCTCAGGAGATGGTAGCAGGACCACTCCTTCCACCGGTGGAGGGCCGGGGGAGAATCCTTTGTTCCACCGCTGCTCACCCACGGGTGGGCAGCACCCTAATGTGGTTAAAGAAAGAAGTGACACAATTATCCCTGAGCACACAGAGTTCTCGGACGACACGGTGTGCCGCCCCCGGGCCGTGCACCCCTCGTCCTCCTCTGTCCCAGAGCCGGATGACAGTGCGCGCCGTCCCCGGACCGTACCACTCTCATCCTCCTCTGACGCCAGACCCCTGGCAGAGGAGACCCCCGCGGAACGTTCGTCCTTCCCTGGTCTGCTCTGTCAGGACGCGGTCAATGACTGTGCCCCCACACCGGGCCGCTATGCCGTCCACATCTGGGCCAGTCATTCCGCCTCGCTGCACCACCGGTGGGAAGTCTGTATTTCGTTTGATCCCGCTGGTACAGTCGTTGGGAGCTTGGCAAAAGCTTCCCAACCTGTCCCGCTGGGTCGCTCGAACAGTCAGGCTCGGCTACGCGATTCAGTTCGCGCGGTCTCCTCCCCGCTTCAGGGGAGTCCGCTCCACTATGGTCGGTGGCAATGCCCCTATCATGAGAGCGGAGGTTGCAACCTTGCTGGCGAAGGGTGCAATCGAGACTGTCCCTCCAGCCGAAATGAGGTCCGGCTTCTACAGCCCGTACTTCATTGTCCCCAAGAAAACTGGTGGGTTACGGCCAATCCTGGATCTGCGCGTGCTGAACCGCTCCCTTCACAGGCTGCCGTTCAAGATGCTCACCGCCAAACGCGTTTTCGAATGTGTGCGGCACCAGGATTGGTTTGCAGCGATCGACCTGAAGGACGCCTACTTTCATGTCTCCATTCTCCCTCGACACAGACCGTTTCTTCGGTTTGCTTTCGAGGGGCAGGCATATCAGTACGCAGTTCTCCCTTTCGGGCTAGCCCTGTCTCCTCGCGTCTTCACGAAGGTCGTCGAGGCAGCCCTTGTTCCCCTCCGGGAACACGGGGTTCGCATCCTGAACTATATCGACGACTGGCTGATTCTAGCTCACTCTCGAGATCAGCTCTGCGAACACAGGGACTTGGTGCTCCGCCATGTAGCCCGTCTGGGCCTTCGGGTCAACTGGGAGAAGAGCAAACTTTGCCCCGTGCAGAGGATGTCTTTTCTCGCTATGGAGATCGACTCGGTCGCCATGTTCGCGCAGCTTACGAGCGAGCGCGCACAATCACTGCTGACTTGCCTGAGACAGTTCGAGGGCAAGAGTGCGGTTCCACTGAAACTTTTTCAGAGGCTCCTGGGGCATATGGCATCTGCAGCCGTGGCAACACCGCTCGGATTGCTTCATATGAGACCGCTTCAGCTGTGGCTTCGCGGCCGAGTACCGAGGTGGGCATGGCATCACGGCACCTTCCGAGTACCAGTTACTCCGACCTGCCGTCAGACCTTCACCCCGTGGTCGAACCTCAGTTTTCTACGGGCCGGAGTGCCCCTGGAACGAGCTTGGCGGCATGTTGTTGTAACGACAGATGCCTCTGCCACGGGCTGGGGCGCCATGTGCAACGGACGTGCTTATGGCACGTCAATTGCCTCGAGTTGCTGGCAGTACAGCTCGCCCTGCGCCGCTTCCGAGCCGTGCTCAGGGGCCAGCACGTACTAGTCCGTTCAGACAATACCGCGACTGTAGCGTACATCAACCATCAAGGTGGTCTGCGCTCCCGCCGTATGTCGCAACTCGCCCGCCACCTCCTCTTATGGAGTCAGAAGCATCTGAGGTCGCTTCGTGCCATTTATATCCCCGGAGCCCTGAACTGTGCAGCCGACGAGCTCTCACGGTTTCAGCCCCTCCCTGGAGAATGGCGACTCCATCCCCAGTCGGTCCAGCTGATTTGGGACCAGTTCGGGGACGCACAGATGGATCTGTTTGCCTCTCACGACTCGACCCATTGCGCCCAGTATTATTCCCTGACCGAGGGCACGCTCGGCACGGATGCTCTGGCGCACAGCTGGCCGCGGGGCCGCAAATATGCATTTCCCCCAGTGAGCCTTCTCGCGCAGACCCTGCGCAAGGTCAGGGAGGACGAGGAGCAGGTCATTTTGGTTGCGCCGTACTGGCCCGCCAGGACCTGGTTCCCCGAACTTGTACTCCTCGCGACAGCACCTCCTTGGCCGATTCCTCTGAGGAAGGACCTCCTTTCTCAGGGACGGGGCACCCTATGTCACCCTCGTCCCGATCTTTGGAACCTCCACGTGTGGCTCCTGGACGGGACGAGGCAGGTTTGAGTACCCTACCACCAGCGGTGGTGGCTACCATCACTTCCGCTAGAGCTTCGTCCACGAGACACCTCTACGCGTTGAAGTGGAACCTCTTCGTCACCTGGTGTTCTTCTCACCGAAAAGACCCGCGGAGATGTTCGATTGGTGTTGTGCTTTCCTTTCTTCAAGATGGGTTGGAGCGAAGGCTGTCTCCCTCCACCCTCAAGGTCTATGTCGCCACTATTGCCGCACAGCACGACCTTATAGAAGGTAAGTCCGTAGGGAAGCACGACCTGATCGTCAGGTTCCTGAGAGGAGCGAGGAGACTGAATCCTCCTCGTTCTCCTCTCGTACCCTCTTGGGACCTCGCAGTGGTGCTAACTGCCCTGCGGAGTGCTCCCTTCGAGCCTTTGCAGTCAGTTGAGCTTAACCCTCTGAGGTCTAAGGATTTTTGGGGTCCTTGAGGTGTTCTGACATGCTCTGACATTTGTGCTTTTTTCAGTTATTTATAAACATGTTAATGGCAAAGGTGTAAATTCACTCAATAAAGCACAAACTGGACTACCGTAATTTCTCAGCAACAATTATGAAACATGTTTGTATTTTTGAGAGAATATTGCTTATGCATGGTTATTGAAAAAACTAAAACTTAAAGTGTCTGAAATAAGGCCACAAAACACATACTAAATATGTGTCCACAAGACTTGTGACTAATCAGTGTTGTTGCCTAGAATTTTTGCTTCAAAATGATCTGAAAATCATCCTGCCTAATCATTTACACAAACACATACACTGATTTAAATTTTATTAGAGACCTTTGGTTTGGAAAGGCAATATGCGTGGAGGCGTGTTCACACCTGAGAAGACAAAGGCCGGATAATGTGCCGCATAATGAGCTGCATATTAATTAGCCCTTTCACACAGGTGTGTCACAGGATCCCAAAGAATGCAAGGACAAAAGAAATGATCTATATAGCCTATACATATTTTACATAATTTTAACAATATTTCAAGTGTATTTCTTTGTAAAAACTATACATTTTATCATACGTATTAAAAAAAGGTAAGGATTCATTAGTTTGAATATTGGAACAAACACTATAATAACATCTTAGTTGATAATTCAATATACCTACTTTATTTTTGACAAAACATCATACTATAGTATATTTAACTATGAGCAGAAATTGGTGAACAAAAGCGTACCTATTTAATGTGACAGTAGTCTTTTTTTACAGTCAAAACTTTATAAGCTATCCAAAACTAATCACAAAATCGTGTCTAAACATTCATATTTAGTCTGTAATATATTGTGTATGATATATTAGTATATACATGTGAATTTGCAGCTTGTTGCTTATACAGACATTTTATTTCAACATATTTCAGTCTATTTTTACTCATACAAACTATATTGCTATAGCCTACTAAGATGTGTTTATGTAAACATAACGTTTACTAATGTAGGTGCGAGAGTGAATGAACAAGGCACAGACACGCGCTGTATAACTGTAAACAAAGCGCGCGCGCCTTTGCCGTTCACTCATCATTTAGCCAACACACATACACGCAATTCATATTTAAACAGTCTTTTTGCGGTTTACAGTCCGACACTTCAATATCACGATTAGAACAAAGCACTAGAATAAATGACTTACTACATCAGCTGGATCCGTTGCTCCTCGAAATGAAACTACCAGCACTTCTGGTACATTTTCCAGGGTTAGATATTCCTCACAGTGAAAGGATACGCTGTGTACACAGCTGTACAAGATACTTACTAAACACGATGTGTTTTATAATCCAGCTGGTGGGCGTTGGCATGTTTGAACGGCTTGTCTAAAATCATTTGCGTTTGAATAGCGCGCGCTCTCCGTGGGCGTGGCACATTAACGCGTAATTAGGTATAATGAGCTGGAAAGAAAAATACTGACATCTCTCTCTTTTCATACAGATTACATAAGCTAAGAATATTTGTTTTTTTTTATATAAATTAACTCATTTAAAAGAAGAGAGTCCAAGCTTCATTATGGAAAAACACTCGTGCCTGTATGACAAGTATTTGCGGAATTAAAAATAATCTTAGGACGCGTTTCAGAATGGACTTCACTGACAGAGAGAAGGCAGAACGCGTATCATGTTTGTTTTTCTTTATTTGGCGAAAAGCACAACACTTTGTTTTTATTGTGAGTATCCACAAAAAAAATAGACACTTATCAGGATCTAATGATGTACAACACTTAATATGTAAGATCAAAATCAACAGAGTATTTTGAGTTTCTTTTGCACTGATAAGAAAAAAGCGAGACTATCGCGCCGGCGCGATAGCCGACCTCAGAGGGTTAACTTCCTGTCAATGAAGACAGCGCTTCTGACTGCATTGGCCTCCATCAAGAGGGTAGGGGACCTGCACGCATTCTCCGTTGACGAAGCGTGCCTGGAGTTCGGGCCGGCTTACTCTCACGTGACCCTGAGACCCCGGCCTGGATATGTGCCCAAGGTTCCTACCACTCCCTTCCGGGACCAGGTGGTGAACCTGCAAGCGCTGCCCCCGGAGGAGGCAGACCCAGCCTTGGCACTGCTCTGTCCAGTACGTGCTCTCCGCATCTATGTAGACAGAACGCAGTGTTTCAGGACCTCAGACCAGCTCTTTGTCTGTTATGGTGGGAGACTGAAGGGAAAGGCTCTCTCCAAGCAAAGGTTGTCTCACTGGATAGTGGACACCATTGCTTTGGCTTACCAACAGCAAGGTCGACCGTGCCCCCTTGGTGTGACTGCCCACTCCACCCGGAGTGTGGCGTCCTCTTGGGCTCTAGCGCATGGCGCCTCGCTAACAGACATCTGCAGAGCTGCAGGCTGGGCGACACCCAACACATTCGCCAGATTCTACAATCTCCGAGTGGAGCCAGTGTCCTCTCATGTACTCGCTTCAACCAGCTAGTACCGGACCCGCTCAGGTGTCTTCGCTTGCTCGCCATTCCACTCCACGGACTGGATACGTGCGATATTCCCCTCAGGTGAGCTTCCCCGAAAGCCCTGAGTTCCTCCAGCACCCCTGATGCTGGCGCCAGTGTCTTTTGCCTGCGCGTCGGCTAGGTGCCTCCCGTGTGCATGGTACCTCCTCTGAGCTACCCCCACATGTGTATTTCCACTGTAAGCCTCTTTGAGCATGTGTCTTCCCTTGGCAAGCCACCTTGCCAACCCTGGGGTTGAAATATTCCACCTGCGGCTGGACACCCCAGTGATTCCCCATATGCATCCCTTGGGTCATATGTGTATTCTCTAAGTCCCCCCCTCTGGGTTGGCAGTAATTGCATATTTCCCTTAAAGACCTTGGGATATGCTCCCCAGTGTACCTTGGTATTCCTGTGCTAATAGGAGTCCTTCGTCCGTGCTATCTCACGACAGGGATCTCAGATTACGCAGGGCACTGGAAGACAGCTGAGAAGGTGGCGTGATTAGACTGATACTCCCATTCGTCGTCATCCGAACTTCCGTCTTCCTGCCACTTTCCGCTGTACAGCGGGGATCGCCTGAGCTCAGTCTTGGATCCTCAGCGAGGAAACATACTGCTTTGATGGAATTTCCGCCCTTTATATCCACGAGGTGGGGCGGAGCTGCTCCATGCAAATTCTGCAGACCCATGGCATTTCTTTGCCATTGGCTCGTTTTGTATTACTCGAAGTGGATAGGCTTTCTAAGCGAAACTCCCATTCGTCGTCATCCGACGGAACGTCTCCGTTCCCTACTAAGGGAACGAGGGTTACATCCGTAACCGAGACGTTTTCCTTATACAACCTCTATAAAAAATGTAATTCCTTACTCTTTTTCTCCAACTCTGAGAGATCTAATCCAGTTCAGAGAGGAACATCTGCGATTGGTTTATAATTTTCTTTTAGCACTTCTCATTTATTTTGGCCTTCATCAAATACCATATCTACAGCTAAACTTCTGGTTTGAAATCCCAGTTGCATTCAAATCAATACATGATCCTCTGCTAATAATCAAAACTCAAATGTCACTTCGAAAATAAATCCCATCCGAATAGTGCTAATGAAGTCATCGTTTTACAAGGAAACCTTATTCTAGAGCCTTTAATTGAGCTTCTTTAGACAGTGTGTGACAGCTCACCCTCTTCTGCTCTCTGTACTGACCGCGCAGGCGCTCCTCGAGTCTTCGTGCAGCTACAGCCCACTGTGCAGACAGTCTGCGCATGCGCCGCCTCATGAAGCTTAAGGATTCTTTGCCTGAGCCGACTCGTTCCAACAGTAGAGACAGGTCGGAGCGGAAAAATGCCTGTGGAAAGATCAACATTGAGTGTGTGCAAAGAAGTGTACAGACGTAATGTATGTCCATACACAAGTACTTGTTATTTTATAGACATAAGTCAAAACACAATTATACAGCACTTTAGAAGCACACTTTAGCATACTTTTAAATGAGTACTTATTACTGAAATAATATACTTTAAATGAAAGGGCTTAAGGATGAACTGAATTTAATATAATATAATATTATGACACTCAATTGCATTTTAAGTGCATCCATCCATCTTCTTCCGCTTCATCCGGGGCCGGGTCGCGGGGGCAGCAGTCTAAGCAGAGATGCCCAGACTTCCCTCTCCATGGACACTTCCTCCAGCTCTTCTGGGGGGACACCGAGGCGTTCCCAGGCCAGCCGGGAGACATAGTCTCTCCAGCGTGACCTAGGTCTTCCCCGGGGCCTCCGCCCAGTGGGACGTGCCCGGAACACCTCCCCAGGGAGGCGTCCAGGAGGCATCCTGAACAGATGCCCGAGCCACCTCAGCTGACCCCTCTCGATGTGGAGGAGCAGCGGCTCTACTCTGAGCTCCTCCCGAGTGACCGAGCTTCTCACCCTATCTCTAAGGGATCGCCCAGCCACCCTGCGTAGAAAGCTCATTTCGGCCACCTGTATCCGGGATCTTGTCCTTTCGGTCATGACCCAAAGCTCATGACCATAGGTGAGAGTAGGAACGTAGATTGACCGGTAAATCGAGAGCTTTGCCTTACGGCTCAGCTCCTTCTTCACCACAACAGACCGGTACATCGACCGCATTGCTGCAGAAGCTGCACCGATCCGTCTGTCAATCTCCCGTTCCATCCTTCCCTCACTCGTGAACAAAACCCCAAGATACTTAAACTCCTCCACTTGAGGAAGGATTTCTCCACCAACCTGAAGTGGGCAAGCCACCCTTTTCCGACTGAGGACCATGGCCTCGGATTTGGAGGTGCTGATTTTCATCCCAGCCGCTTCACACTCGGCTGCAAACCCTCCCAGTGCATGCTGAAGGTCCTGGTGTGAAGGGGCCAACATGACAACATCATCCGCAAAGAGCAGAGACGAAATCACGTGGTCCCCAAACCTGACACCCCCCCGGCCCCTGGCTGCGCCTAGAAATTCTGTCCATAAAAATTATGAACAGAACCGGCGACAAAGGGCAGCCCTGCCGGAGTCCAACATGCACTGGGAAGAAGTCTGACTTATTACCGGCAATGCGAACCAAGCTCCTGCTTCGGTCATATAGGGACCGGACAGCCCTTAGCAAAGGACCCCGGACCCCATACTCCCGGAGCACCCTCCACAGGCCGCCTCGGGGGACACAGTCGAATGCCTTCTCCAAATCCACAAAACACATGTGGACTGGTTGGGCAAACTCCCATGAACCCTCCAGCACCCTGTAGAGAGTATAGAGCTGGTCCAGTGTTCCACGGCCCGGACGAAAACCACACTGTTCCTCCTGAATCCGAGGTTCCACTATCGGCCGTATTCTCCTCTCCAGTACCCTGGCATAGACTTTCCCAGGGAGGCTGAGAAGTGTGATCCCCCTGTAGGTGGAACACACCCTCCGGTCCCCCTTCTTAAAAAGGGGAACCACCACCCCGGTCTGCCATCCCAGTGGCACTGTCCCTGACTGCCACGCGATGCTGCAGAGGCGTGTCAACCAAGACAGCCCCACAACATCCAGAGACTTGAGGTATTCAGGGCGGATCTCATCCACCCCCGGTGCCTTGCCACCGAGGAGTTTCTTGACTACCTCAGTGACCTCAGCTAGGGTGATGGGCGAGTCCACCTCTGAGCCCTCAGCCTCTGCTTCCTCAATGGAAGACGTGACGGCAGGATTGAGGAGATCCTCGAAGTATTCCTTCCACCGTCCGACGACATCCCCAGTTGAGGTCAACAGCCGCCCACCCCTACTGTAAACAGCATTGGTGGGGGACTGTTTCCCCCCCCTGAGGGCGCCGGACAGTTTGCCAGAATCTCTTCGTGGCCAGCCGATAGTCCTTCTCCATGGCCTCACCGAACTCCTCCCAGGCCCGAGTTTTTGCCTCCACTACCACCCGGGCCGCAGTCCGCTTGGCCTGCCGGTACCTGTCAGCTGCCTCCGGAGTCCCACAAGCCAGGCAGGCCCGATAGGACTCCTTCTTCAGCTTAACGGCATCCTTTACTTCCGGTGTCCACCACCGGGTTCGGGGATTGCCGCCTCGACAGGCACCGGAGACCTTACGGCCACAGCTCCGAGCGGCCGCTTCAACAATGGAGGTGGAGAACATGGTCCACTCAGACTCAATATCTCCAGCCTCCCTCGGGATCTGGTCGTAGCTCTGCCGGAGATGAGAGTTGAAGATCTCTCTGACAGGAGATTCGGCCAAACGTTCCCAGCAAACCCTTACAGTACGCTTGGGTCTGCCGAGTCTGTCCAGCCTCCTCCCCCGCCATCGGATCCAACTCACCACCAGGTGGTGATCAGTTGACAGCTCCGCCCCTCTCTTCACCCGAGTGTCCAAGACATACGGCCGCAGGTCAGATGAAACGACCACAAAGTCGATCATCGACCTACGACCTAGGGTGTCCTGGTGCCACGTGCACTGGTGGACACCCTTATGCCTGAACATGGTGTTCGTTATGGACAAACTGTAACTAGCACAGAAGTCCAATAACTGAACACCACTCGGGTTCAGGTCGGGGGGGCCGTTCCTCCCAATCACGCCCCTCCAGGTGTCGCTGTCGTTGCCCACGTGAGCGTTGAAGTCCCCCAGTAGAACGACGGAGTCCCCAGTCGGAGCACTTTCCAGCACTCCTCCTAGAGACCCCAAGAAGGCCGGGTACTCTGCACTGCCGTTTGGCCCGTAGGCACACACGACAGTGAGAGACCTATCCCCGACCCGAAGGCGCAGGGAAACCACCCTCTCGTTCACCGGGGTAAACTCCAACACATGGCGGCTGAGCTGGGGGGCTATAAGCAAACCCACACCAGCCCGTCGCCTCTCACCATGGGCAACTCCAGAGTGGTGAAGAGTCCATCCTCTCTCAAGGAGTGTGGTTCCAGAGCCCAAGCCATTTTAAGTGAAATTAAATGAAAATGTATTATTGTTTAAATTTACAATAAATGCTGAACTATAGAGATTTTTTTAGATATAGACCTATTTGAGTATAGACCTATGCTTTGGAATATAGACCTGTTTGGTCTTGTTTTAAAGCAAACAATCAGCAGATTATTACTGAAGTGAAAGCACTTAAAAAAATTAAAGTATGAAAAAGTTATGGAAGTTATAATTTACAGTAAATCAAATATACTTTATTAATGTAAAATACATATTTTACAAAATATTGTTTACTGTAAAATTACTATAAAATGAAAGCTATATATCTAACCAAGTTGTGTTCCAAATTTAAAGTTGATATCACAAAAACTGAAGTTCCCATGAGATTTTGTTTAGGCGTTATACCAAAAATAGCCACCGGGTGCCATTGAATTCCATTGAATTTAATTGTATGCATTCTGCCATAACAAATTAATAAATTTCTATCCAAATATCACTTCTGTCACTAAATATGGAACCTTGAGACTCAGACCTCTCTGACAATATGTGTTTTGTCAAGATTAGAAAAGGTTTTGATAATAAATTATGAAAGATGATGCCCAAAAGGGGAGGGGCCTAATGAAAAAAATACCGTTTCTATGGTAACGCAACGTCCAATTTCAAAACGGTTTTCACAGGATGAATTCTGAGTTCGTAAGCTTTCAAATTATACCTAATTTATGATAACTACTAAAATATGTGATATAATAATTATATAAAAAAATGATATATATATCTAATATATTATACTTTTTAGAGGACTTCTTACCTTACTTTTTAAAATATAATTTTATCTTTTTTTATTGTCAAATACTAGATTATGTTTTATTATGAACTTTTAGCACTAACAACCAAAGTTTCAATTCTTAAAAGTGTGTGCGTCGACTTTTTGTGACAAAGGTCAGAAACTCCTGTAATGACGTCGATTTTTTGAGGCGCACTCTTGTCATAAATTCATATATTACCAGGGACGTGCACAGGAATTTTGAGGGGCAGTTGCTCTGACCTGAAAAAGGGCACCCCCCACAAAAAAAAAAAAACTCACGGGCTAAAACAAGGACTGAGAATAACAGGGTCTTTATTAAAATATAAATACATAAAGAAGTAAAAAACTGAAATACAGGACTCAATAACCTTAACTACTACTAATAATAACACAGAAAAACATGACTTGAGTCATGAAAATCCCTACATCAATAGGCCCGCTCATGCAGGCTCAGCTCAGTTGCCGGTGTAGCAGTCGTGTTCCCCCTCAGTGCTCGCAAGAGCAGCTGGATGCACGGTAAGCGAAAAAGGCCAAAAGCATTGGCGCAAAATTTAATTGTCTTGCTACACTGCAGCATAATAAAATGGTTATCACACTCCAGTAATATTTCTGTGAATTGGATTAATAATCACTTGTTCATAGTTTTTGTATTATGTCTGAATATATTCAGTTGAATTTTGCCCATACAAATTGCCTTATCTGACCGTGTTTATGTCCAAACTCAATGGCTCATATTATGGTCTTATTATTATTTATAAAGATTGCAAAATTTTAGAGATGACAGGTTTATGATATACAACAGGTTTATGATATAAACAGTTTAACAATATTGTTAAATGTCACCAAAATACACATGAGAAAAAGAGTTCCTCATATTATTGTTTATTGTTTTTTAATTATAATTTATTTGTTTATTTATTTTAAATTTGAAAAGAATTAATCTGGATTGAATTGACAGATGGGGAAAAACTCGCTTCTAATAAAAAAAAAAAATTAAAATAAAAAAAAACGCTTAGAATTCGAGAAAAAATACAATCCCTTTTTAACCTTTTGGCTTCCCGTACATTCAGTTGTGCTTCTTGCTCGTATTCAGTTCTGATGGTACGTATGGTAACTGGGCAACTACGCATGATTTGTATTATGATTGCGTAAAGGGAACAGGAATTCCGGTAGGGAACAGAATCGACTGCTACACCGGTCGCGTGCAGCGCTGGAGCCACGTAAACAGAGTTTGCCCTTCCGCTACTGATTTTTACTTTCGGTGCCCGAATGGAAGTGAATGAGGCTTTGCAATTTTATTTAATTTTTTTATCTAGGCCTACGTGAAATTCTGCATCCATTGTACGATTTATTTATTTTCCCTTAAGGGCAACGTGAGTCGAGAAGGGCATATGGGCAGTTGCCCGGGCAACCTAAGCAACACCCCTGTGCACGTCCCTGTATATTACTGTTCATTCATAATTTGTAAGAAAAAAGCAGCGCTAAAATATCTATTTAGGAATCTTAGACCTTTCCAACGATATATAGTTTGTCATGACTAGATTCGGATTTAATAGTAATATAGTGAAGTAAATATAGGTTGCCCGTATACGGGCAAGTGACAGTTAATGGGTTTAAGGAACAACAAATGATTAATAAAAAACATCATTTTTAAAATGCACTTCAGAGTAAAACTTTTAATTAATCACAAAGTGCACTTTTAAAAGTTTACTTAAAGAACCCCATAAATCCAAATTTAGGCTTTTTAGCTTTTAGTATGAATAGGCTATGTTAGGCTTAAGCAGTGTTGGGGAAAGTTACTTTTAAAAGTACAATATTGCGTTGCTCCCCAAAAAAGTAACTAATTGAGTTTTTTATGAAAAGCAATGTGTTACATTACCTTTGTATTACTTTTTCTCACCTTGGTAGGGCTTGCTTGCTTGTTTTTTAAATAACAACAAAAAAAGTTATATTTTTTGGCAAATGTAAAGGCCCTTTCACACCAAAAGTGAAATGAATAAGCCTCAGGCTGAAGGAAATGTATATATTTACGTCTGTACAGCAAACAAACCTTTCAGCTGTGCTGCTATTCTAGATTAAAGAACAATAGGATACAAGAGAAGGAAGTTCAACACTCTTATTTATAAATCTAATGTAAAGTCATTTATGCTTATTAGTACGGTTGAATTAGATCATTGAAGGTCAGCAGCAAAGACATTGGTAAATAAAGTGAGATTAAATTCATGAAGTATATTTTTAAAATTTAATATAGTTAATTAAAAAGTTTTGCAAATTAGATATTTTGTTGTAAATAGAAAAAGTAATGCGTTACTTTACTAGTTACCTGAAAAAGTAATCTGATTACGTAGCTCAAGTTACTTGTAATGTGTAACCCCCAACACCGGCCTTAAAGTTATGAATAAGCTGGTGTGTTTTCAATAACACATCGCATTTGGGAGATATAAACATTCAAAAATTACAGTCTCAAATGTATCACACATTTTTATGACATCACCGCGGACTTCAACTTCTCATTACATCTTCTGTCCAATCAAATGCTCTCTAGAATCTAAAGCTCCGCCCCTTATGCTATAAACACCACCTGGCCAAAGCGACCATTGATTACGTCACGAGCAATATGGGTTGGAGATGTGTGTTCGGTTGCTCAAACACTCCAGTTTTATTCCGTTTTCCAACTGTACGTTGGTTAAGAATGAAATGGCTAGAATTTATTCACAACTCTACTATTGAATCCAACGTATCATCAGCGCTCAGTTTCGCTTCCATGTTGCTGTCGAATACGCAGTCTGAGGGGTAAACTAAACGCTATTGGCTATTTGAAAAGGGGGAGGAGATATTCAATATGTCCCGCCTTAACGTAAAGTTTCAGTGGAAATTACGTAAATACATCAAACAAAGTTGTGCGTTCCAAGGCACTTCAGTGGGCCTTTAGTAAGAAACAGTCATGAAAGTGTACTCTCTTTAAGTACACTTAAGTGGCCTGTTATGTCGTTAATATTTTTTTATGTACAAGTACAGCTTTATATTTGAAGAACACTACAAATGCACAACCAATACAATTATGCGCACTTTATTTTACTAGTGTATACAGTAATTTGCAGTTCTTCTCTTGGATATTTACTATACTTACTAAACGACTCAAACAAACTCTGAATATCCTTCAAAGATTTGATGCCACTAACCTGGAAAATCCAGTGATTAGGCATCAAAAGCTCAAAAGCAGTTAACCCAATGCTTAAACACAACACAGATTAATGGACTGCGAGTGGTCATGCTGGATGAGGCCGAGGTTAAGCAGGATTTTACAAATGAAAGAACTGTCATTTTAAAATGCCAGATAGTGGCATAAGAGTTCAGGCGTATGCTGGTTGAAGCTGTGAGGAATTTAAAGAGGTAATTATGCTAGACAGGAAAAATGCCACCGTATTTTAAGCTCTAGGGGAAAGAGAACTTGAAAAAAAAACAACATCTCATTTTAGTCTTAGCAGGGTTCAATGATGTTGTGAATAAGTGTCAAACAGCTGGAATTCTTTCACTTGAAATGACACCGTGAGGGTTTCTAACCAGGTGAGATCTGCACGCTGCACACACAGCATAAAACCCAGCGAGCTTCCTTGCTTTCTCAGCCTAGTAAGGCCGAATCCTAAATGAAATGAAACCTCATAAATGACTGATTTGGAACGCTGCATAGGTAGCAACTTGTGCGTCATACAAGCAAACGCATGGGGAATGCGGGGGACTCAACACACAATGGAGAAAAGAGCTTCATGGTAGCACATTGCTAATTCAGCAATGTGCTACTTCAGCCTCCAAAAAATAAATAAAAAATGCATAGCTATTTTGATTTTGATTGAACTTGTCAGTTACATTTATTTTACAGTACTTTCACTTGTGTGTACTTATGGTGTACTTACCTAGAAAAGTGCTGGTAATGTAAGGTAACTATATTGGTTAAGGTACGGTATTAGGGTAGGTTCAGGGTTATTACCCAGTTATTGTAATTGCTATAATAAGAACATAGTATTCACATGGGGGACAGGGCTGTAAAATAAAGTGCTACCCAACATATTATTACAATATAAAATAACTGTTTTCTATTTGAATACGTTTTAAAGTGTAATTTATTCCTGTGATCCAGAGCTGAATTTTCAGCATCATTAAGGTGCGTTCACGCCATGTCGCAATTACCGCAATTACATGATTTCAACTTGTGAAAAGCATTCACGTCCTTGTAGAGCTCGTAATTACAGCTTGTAAGATGGGGATTGTTTGAGAGCTCGACTTGAACCACCTGACCGCTGCAGATTCATTTATTCGTTGATAGTGGTGCCATAGAAACGCACAATTCCCAGTATGAGGATGTGAACAGTTTCGAATATAATGCATCTCCAGTCTACGGTAATTACGACGGCGTGAATGCAGCATTACTCCAGTCTTATGTTGTTCAAATTTTTGATACTCAAGAAATATGTCTGAATATTATCAATGTTGAAAACAGTGCTGCTTCATATTTTTGTGGAAACCATGAAACATGTTTACATACATCTTTACTGTCACTTTTAATGAAGAATTAATTTATTTAAAAAGAAAACTCGGTAACACTTTATTTGAAGGGGTGTACAGTGCATAAGACTGACATGACACTGTCATAAACATGACATAACACCTGTCATGAACATGAAGGAGTCTTTATGAATGTTTATGACTGTTGTCGTTAAGTGTCATTCGGTAAATTATGTCACTTTTAATGCAAAGTTGACATTGTTTAAAATGTCTTTGTTATGACAACTTGACATTAACAAAGACAAAAATGGCTTGATTATGACAACTTGACATTAACAAAGACAGAAATGTCTTGATTATGACAACTTGACATTAACAAAGACAGAAATGTCTTTGTTATGACAACTTGACATTAACCAAGAAATCATAACCTGTCAACCTGTCACAAATATGTCATAACAGGTCTAATATCAAACTTAAAGAAGTTATTTAGCTTTGCGTTAACATTACATTACCCTGTCATATGTTGTTGGTTTTGACTTTGGCCGTCATGACACCATTATAACTGTGTCATGAATATTTTACTTGTCCTCAAGTAAAGTGGGACACAATGTACTAGTTATAAAGATGTCATTAAGGGTTATTACACTGTCAAATGCTTTAACATATGACATATGACAAATGCTTTAACATATGCCAGGGTAATGTAATGTTAACGCAAAAGCTAAATAACTTCTTTAAGTTTGATAATGTTATGACATATTTGTGACAGGTTGACAGGTTATGATTTCTTGGTTAATGTCAAGTTGTCATAACAAAGACATTTCTGTCTTTGTTAATGTCAAGTTGTCATAACAAAGACATTTTTTTTGTCTTTGTTAATGTCAAGTTGTCATAACAAAGACATTTTAAACAATGCCAACTTTGCAATTGACACTTAATGACAACAGTCATAAACATTCATAAAGACTCCTTCATGTTCATGACAGGTGTTATGTCATGTTTATGACAGTGTCATGTCAGTCTTATGCACACCCCTTCAACTAAAGTGTTACCAAAAACTCTTTCTGACTTCAAACTTTTGAACAGTAATGTATTTATAATTTATATTTCTTTTGCTTCATCCATCTTATTTTTCTGGATTTTGTTTGTTCTGGATAAAAAATACCTGCAATGCTGCTTATGTAGGCAACTCCTTAGGTTAAAGAGGTTAGCCTTTATAAACTTCAGCTTAGCCACAATATCTCCTCACAAACCTCTAACCTTCTCAGTGTTGTAATTATTGACTGTTTCAGGCACTCACCTGTCTTTTTGGGAGGCTGCTGGTTGTGGGGTGGCTGCTTTGATTCCTCCCGGCCAGCGGGGGGCAGAACCACTCGACTTCACTAAGGTAGATGAGGAAAGAGCAGTCGGAGCCGTCTACTCCATAAAAGGTGTAGCAAGGGTCTGATGTCCACCTGGCTCTCATCCACTTGAACATTAAGAGATGAATAACAGTTAACTGTATGTTATTTGACATTTCACAGTGAGAGGACAGAGGTGTGATACCCAAACCAAGCATGACTGGACTCATCAAATGATTCGTTTTCATGAATAACTCAGGTTTGTAATTACATTTGCATTGTATTTTGCAGACACTATTATCCAAAGCAACTTAGAGGGCACTCAAATAGTATATTTTACCAGTACTGGCATTCTCTGCATGGGGATCTTGGCATTGTTTCAGGAACTGGAACTGATAGAGCATTTCAGTTTAGGTCAAATGGTCTTATTTACATGTTGGGTTTAGACTTACAGAATGCCTCTGCAAACCTTTACAAGAGCACATAAACTGAAATGTGTGCTTTTTATTTCAAATGAATACACTTTGCTAGAAAAGATTGGTTTGATTTGGCTGCTTTCAGGATTCTTTTTGGAATGGGAGTGTTGAACAAACATTTAACCTCAAAGAAACTATCATCCATACTCCACATGGGGGACTTCAGACATACTTCATACTTCAGACATGAGTGACACATTGAACACAATTCTAATGGCCCTTTCACACCACATTTAAGGTAAAGAAATGTTAAACGTATCAGTGGCAAGTTGTCTATCCACACCAAAAACAGAACGAATATCCATATGGCTGAATGAAAGGGAAATACATATTGGTACACAAGATGATGGATGTGTCTTTTAGCCGCTCAGACGTGTGAATATCAGAAGCACGGGATGCAGGAGAAGCAAATTCAAGACCCTAATTTAAGCAACAAAAAAAAACAAAAAAAAAAACAGACATAACGTAACAAAAGTTGCGTTTTTGCATGGTGGAATTCACCCAAAAATGAAAATTCTGTCATTACTTACTCACGCTCATGTCGTTTCAAACCCGTAAGGCCTCGCTAAAGTGAAGACATTGTTAAAATAGTCCATGTGACTACAGTGGTTAATGTCATGAAGCGACGAGAATACTTTTTGTGCACAAAAGACAATAACAAAAACATCGACTTTATACAACAATCTCTACTCTTCTATTCGCGTAGTAAACACTGTGCAGTGCTTCCATGCTTTACGTCAGAAAGCTGGCTCACTATTGGCCAGCTCCAGTGTCAGCATCACACGCATGTGTCGTGTGCTCACGTGACCAGCGTCGGCCAATAATAAGTCTGCATTCTGCCGTAGAACCTGGAAGTTCTGCACTGTGTTTACTATCAACAGCTTAGGAGTCTGACACAGACGAGAAGAAACTGCTGAATAAAGTCATTATTTCTGTTTTGATTTGCGCACAAAAAGTATTCTCGTCACTTCATTTCATTAAGGTTGAACCACTGTAGTCACATGGACTATTTTAACGATGTCTTTACTACCTTTCTGGGTCTTGAAAGTTGCAGTGACATTGCTGCATATGGCTGGTTCAGAAACCTCTCGGATTTCATCAAAAATATCTTCATTTGTGTTCTGAAGATGAACTAAGGTCTTACGGGTTTGGAACGACGTGAGGGTGAGTAATTAATGACAGAAATGTCCTTTTTGGATGAACTAACACTTTAAATCTACTTACATAGAGTGTCTAAAGTGGATTATCGGAAAAAAAAAATTGAATTGTAATAATATTTCACAATATTACAGATTGTACTTTATTTTTGGTCAAACAACTGCAGCCTTGGTGAACAGACTTCTTTAAAAAAAGGTATTTCAAGTCATTGTTATAGGGCAAATACAGTATTCTGCTCATTATAGTTTGTGCTTTAATGCCATCCTCCATGTGAAATATGTATGATCTGCTGATCTCTCCACGATACAGCATCTCAACCGCACTGTGCAAACTGCGTTCAGCAGCACAGACTGTGGGTGTGTTCGTGCCGTTGCCTGATCTGCATAATTAATTTAGTGGGCCTAAAGCAGCGCAGACAGAACATGCAAATAAACAGCTTTCAGCGAGAGCAATTCATTCTTAGTAAATTCCCCCGTGTGCATTACCTGCAATACAAATCATTAAAGCCATCATAATTATTTTAACATTTTGACAGCCCTATATTTCATAAAAATCTATTTATTGAAAAGTGGAAAAGATGCAAATGTAATATAGGTGGTGAAAGAATGTTGATGGAGGTAGGTGTAAATATGTGCAAGAAGCGGAGACATATTTATGAGGATGAACCATGTGTCATGCAGGGCAAAAGTGTAAATTCGTGCTGAATATTTTATGTAGGCACCTTGCTTATCAAAGGTCACGCATCTGTTTCATGGAAACTAAGAGTTCATGAACTGCACATATTTTATTTTATAAGTAATGTTCAGGCTTGTACGAAGACAACAGCAGCTAGATGCATTTGGCTTGAATGCTGGTTTCAGTGCATTAGTGCCAACAAATGTTCTGATTTGGGATGTTCACCACAAACAATGTGCATTGTTTATTTCAATATATTTTTGTGTGCTGAATATTTGAATTGGTGTGAAAGGAAAAAGTGAACTCGCCTGGTTACATGGCAAATTTGGCTGATGTGTCCTGTATTCACAATATATTTGTCATTATTCTATAGCAATATAAAATGAACCCTCTGGCGCTCTTCGATTGGTGGTCAGAAATGACAGAATTGTTTTATTTATGTTTTGTCAATGAAATTAATGTTCTATATTTTAGTTGATAATGTTTTTTATTTAATATTTTGTATTTTTAGGGGATTTTTCTATACTAAATTATATTTACGCTGAATTCATAATCCATTTATTCACTTTTTGAGCACAGACCTGAAAATGACTTGAACCTAAACTGTGGTAAATATTAATTGCTTTGGAGCACAGACTTAAGTTTGATCTCTTTTCAAAGACGACACTTGGCTGATTATTGCTGAAGTGAAAAACGTAAAAAAAAAAGTGAATTTAAAAAAGGAACAGAATTTTACGTGTATTGCTATGAAAACCGAACAAAAATACTATTTACATAGTAAATACTATTTATACTATGTATAAGTTGCCGCCTGTTCTAGCAAAACATTACACGCAGAAGACAATATTCCTCCGCCCAGGCGAGCAACCACCAAGAAAAGGTGCTAACACCAATTCTCGCCCAGGACAACTGGAAGCTGCTGGGGACTGGAAGATGCTGGCTGATCTTGATCAACGGCTTATTTTTCCACCTGAGATTGCCACCACTAACCTACGACCAGATATTGTTTTGTGGTCTGGATCAGCACGCATTGTTCAACTGATAGAGTTAACAGTGCCATGGGAGGATGCGGTAGATGAGGCATATGAGAGGAAGAAACTGCGGTATGCTCATCTGGCCGCTGAAGCAGAACAGCGAGGATGTCCAGGTTTATCCAGTGGAAGTGGGTTGTCGAGGTTTTGTGGCACACTCTACAACCCGGTTTCTCAGAGACGTCGGATTCAGTGGCCAAGAGTTGCGTCGCACAGTAAAGAACTTATCTGAAGCAGCAGAAAGGAGCAGCAACTGGCTGTGGTTGAGACGGAAAGATTCTTGCTGGCTGTGTACAGGCCGCCACGCTACGGTTTCGTAGAATTCTTGAAAACTTGAAGAGTCTGTTGGTTTATTTGTATAGGTTGTTTAGTATTTACAGTCATTACGTTCCTGTGTATATTGCGTGAATAACGGGTGGTTGGGCAGATATTGTGTTTTTGCGGTAGGTGGTATGCCATACGGAACCGTTGCCACTGAAACGCACCAGTGGGGCTCTACAGCCTTAGTCAAACGGGTTGGCGCGTATGGTTGGGTTGCAGAGAGATTGTGAGATTGTGGTTAGGTCTCAGCAGCAGGAGGGATGTAGAGGTCAGTACGCTGGGCTGAGTTGAGTGGGGGACGGAGGGGGGAGACTCTGGGACGCCAGAGTCACTGTCGAGCCCTCTTGAGGTGTCGTGGGCTACTCGACGAAACACTGAGGACGGAAGGTGCTCACTTGAAGACCCTGTCCCCTACTTGGCTCAATCCAGACGGTTGTTGTGCTGGTCCACTAGGGAGACCACACTGTAGTTGCAGCCGTCGTGTGTGCTGCCAAGTACACTGCAGTCATTAACGCCGGACAGAAGGGGAGTCACACCACCATATGGAAAGAAGCGTAAATGGGTGAAGCATAGTTTACTGTAAAGCTACGTCTTAGTGTTGCTTATCTTGGGGAAAGCCGAGTACAAATCAGCATGAAGTTTTAACATCTACTCTCGTGTAATGGAAATCATTATAGACAATCAAAGCCAAACATCGAAA
This sequence comes from Tiaroga cobitis, assembly GCA_030578255.1. Taxonomy (NCBI): domain Eukaryota; kingdom Metazoa; phylum Chordata; class Actinopteri; order Cypriniformes; family Leuciscidae; genus Tiaroga; species Tiaroga cobitis. The sequence goes on from CM060593.1 coordinate 6,409,242, forward strand.
CAAGTTTTGTTCCAAATTTGAGCTTGATATATAAAAAAATTAGCTTTCAAAATTTGTCTCCCATTAATTTCCAATGCGGTCATTTTTGACTATTTGACAATTTGTGAGAATTTTTTTCCAGGAACATCTAACCTTTTCGAATGTTCACATAGCAAGTCCCAAAAACCTTTACCAAGTTTTGTACCATTCCAAATGAAGTGAAAAATTCAGTAAAATGTTTCGGTCAAGAGGCAATACAGAGAACATTTCAATGTTTAATGATTTGTATGTGCTGTTTTAAAGACCATGAGATTAGATTAGCTATCTCTCTATACATAAAATATTGTAAATGCACTTGTTCACATGGTAAATCTGCTCTGATTTTCTAAAATGAGGACAAACTGCACTAGAATAAACAACATAAGAAGAGAGACATCATCTATAAAACAGCATCATCAATCAATGAAACAGGTGTGAAAACACTCTGCAAGAAATCAATTTGTTGGGTGCCAGTGTTTGCTTCAACCAATCTGTTTCCCTCCAAGGCAACCATGGAAGAAAAAAAAAGACAGACATAAAGGAGTATGAGAGTTTTGGGAAAAAAAAAAATCTCTGTCAACTCACATCCACTTTACTGGCGCAGTCCGGGTACCCGGGATCCTTCGGGACTTCGCACTGGCCCATAACTCCATCTCGGCCTGTAGATGAAAAGGACGGGCAGTCACAGTCTGATAACACGGTTCCACTGCACAGAAGCTTCGCTGTGGAACACCAGTGGGATCTGAACGCTCTCGGCTTTAATGAGGCTTTGGGAGAGTCCTCCGTATCTTCTTCCATCTCCTCAACTTCCTTTAAGCTTGCTTTATTAGGTATTATGAAAGTGAACTCTTGGCCTCATATCTCGTAGTTGTCGGAGTAAGGCTCGCTCTGGGCTTTGTTAAGCGCTCTGTACTGCTTTCTGTTCACTACGGTAGAAAATTGCAAACATCCCCCCTCTCCTTGATTAATAAACTCCCGTCTCTCACTGGTAGCCGGTCCCAGTCAGCCTAATTAACTTAGAAAGATGTTGTTCTTTGTAAAACAGGCTACTTCAGATCCATCAAGAAGCATACAGAGAAATGAATTATGGGCTATTCTGCTTGATTATGAAAAGACAGTAAGCAGCAGAAAAAAATATCCTTGAACCCTTAAATCAAAGGACGTCCACTGGCTCTTCTATTCTGTACCCATGGGACATTAATTTAGGAGATTCACTCCATCGTCCTGCGGTTGATACTCCTCAAACTTTATAGAGATCCCTATTGAAATCTCTTTGATTGCGGAAACCAACAAAGAAATTGACGAAATCTCTTTTGAAAGGAGACGTGATATTTTAGCAGAAATCTCAATGCCGTCGAGGAGAAACAACTGAAGTATTAAAGTGATCTAATTTATGACTTTACTTTTGTATGGGCATATCTATATACAGTATTCTATAAATTTTTTTTTTTTTTTTATGTTTTTGAGAGAAGTCAGCAAGGCTATATTTATTTGATCAAAAACACACTAAAACGTTAATATTGTGAAATATTATTATAATTACTAGTTTACTAGAATGTCTAAACTGGACCAACAAAATAAAGTGTAACCAAAAATCTTAATTATTCCAAACTTTGTACATTTACATATATTCTGATTGGCTGGGATTGTCACATTGTGTCACATTTTCACAGTCATTGTGAACAGCCAGGTACTGGAAACTGAGAACACAGGGCGTGTACGACTTTAGATCAAAATATATTTAGTATTGTCAAGTCAAAACTAAAATATTACAATTAGTAATGTCTAAAAAGTCATTAAAAACTATTTCAGTAGCACACTGAGGTCCTGCTTTTCAAAAAGAAAAGTTTTCTTAACAAAGTAAGCAGAGTTTGAGAAGAATCCTTGTACTTTCTGTCCAAATGGCAGAGGAGAAGTATGAATTATGTTTGTCTTGCATTAGTAGTTTAAATAAACCTCCCACACCTGTGCACATATGCTCGCTAAAAACCAGCTGGAAATCGACCAAACTCTGTTGGCAAACTTGCGAGATATCTAAACCTACAGAGGGCCTCGCTGAACAAATAGCGGCAAGAGATGACTGGCATTATTGCGATGAAGTTCAATCAAGTTGTATTAAATAATAAATAGCGAATGTGTTGTCCTGCAAAATGGCATCGAGCCCAGACCTCCTCATGTCTAATTTTTAAACAGCATTTTTAATATGATTTTGGCTCACTATAAAGAGACTACATCTCTCTAGAGTTTTTGATGAGTTTATCAATCTTGTTTGCTGTTTTATGAAATGAGGCAAAAAAGGAGTTAATGAACTAAATTTATACTTAATCTAAGTATAGACACAATGAGACTATTTTTAAAGTATTATATATACTTTTTTTTTTTTTTTTTTTTTTTTTGAAGGGGAGATTACTATAAAAATCAATATGTATATTGAGAGTTCCCGTAGACAACATATGCCAACACGTGTGTGTGTGTGTGTGTGTGTGCGTGCGTGTGTGCGTGCGTGCGTGCGTGTGTGTGTGTGTGTGTGTGTGTGTGTGTGTGTGTGTGTGTGTGTGTGTGAGAGAGAGACAGTAAATGAAGAACTCATTATATATAGCCTATTATTACATGGCTATGTGGAATACTTAATTCTGATTGGTCAATCGCACTATCCAGCGGTATGTTAGCCCCGGTAACAACCGCTAAAAATAGATAAATAAAATAAAAAAAATAAATAAATAAAAAAACCCACTATTTTTAAATAATTAAAAACCGCATTGTCAAAAGTTGAAGTCTCATCCTCATTATATAATTAAAGGGATACTTCACCTCTGGAAAGATGAATGTGTATTTAAAATGGGTCATTTATGTAGAAGAAATGTTAAATTATTTTTGAATTTGGAGCTTTCTAGACTGAGAAAAGCCAGAAAATGTATTTTTGGCTTATGTGGATGAAAGACAACAACTCCCAGAATGCACTTGCTTCGCTGCCCTAGGAGGCCACGCCTACCGGTAACAGAGCGCAGTAGTTCAACAACAAGTCTAGGCTACTAGTGAGTCTGCCTGATGAGTCTGCCCGGGATTTCGAGATCGCCCAAAATGTCCGGGATTCAGCTTTTGCGTTCTACAGTCGCCATTCATTATGTTTACTGTGGCGAGCAGGACGAGGCTACGGCTGCGGGAGAACGGCGCGAGGCCGGTGGCGTGATTACGATGAGCGACACCTGTGAGACGCAGCGGTCTCGTATCTCTCACTTGTAACTGAGTTATGGTCTGGCAAAGCGTCGTCATAGACAAATCATTTCTAGAGGGGCGTCACCAACGGACGTCGCGGATAGACCTAAAGCCAATCAGAGCGATGAAGGAGATGACGTATGCAGAGCGGCGGAGAAACATCTAGTGTTGTTCTTTGCTCGGTTTTTAACAAAAAGGAAACGTTCAAATCGCTTAAAACAGACGCGATAGCTGATTTGACCCAGTGATGTTCTACGGCGGCATCCATCTTTGTAATGTAGGCTACAAAATCTGCTTCAAAATCCCAGCGCTGTCGTCATCGTGTAAAGCCCGCTCCAACGTTTCTGATTGGTGCCTCGATTTCGACGGATTGGAAATGGGCTTGAATGAGCTCTTTGCCAGACTAACTTTCAGAGCAAATCTAAATTTGCCGGAAGTTGTCTGGGTTTTCCCAGGCTAATGAAGAAGACTTCTTGAATGCATTCAGTGTGTTTCCTTATTTAAAATAAGGTATTTTCACCAAATATCCTGTGGTGGAATTGATTTGTTAATAAAGCGATGTGATAAAATGTCAAATGTCAATGACAGTGAGAAATAATCAATTGCTACTACAGCGTAAAAAAAATTCAATTGGACCAACGACACGTTACCAACGACAACATATTATTTCTGATTGAGCCCATGTTAACAGACTATTGCCACAATTGCTAAAATTCAATTCACAGAAATTAAATTAGGCCAATTGAAAAAAATTAGATGTGACCAGTCACTAGAACATTTTGAGTTGGAGAGGTCTGAAATTTTAACAGTGTAATAAAACGACTTTTTGGTTGTCGCCCCAACAGCGACACAATGTAACCTTATTGTAAAGTGTTAATACTTTTTTTATATTAAAAGTATACAATTTGTGATTTTTTTTTTCTTCCTACACCAACCCTTACAATACGAAAATCCTCAATCACCTCTGCCTGGGATGTTAGTCTTCTTGAGAATCTGCTCCATTCGTATAGCCATGTCAGACACGTTCTGGGCGATGGCCTGGATTCGCTCCACCAGACCTACCGGCTGGAATCTGGAAAAGTGAACAGAAGAGAGAGAGAGAAATGATGCCCAGCTATTAAAGAAACAGTTCACCCAAAATGACGCTACTGGACTTCTTTGATAATTCCTTATGGTGTTTTTTTTTTTTAATCACAATCCACTTTGTTGTATGCAATGACCAGAAAACATCTCATTTAAACTTCCACAGAATAAAATAATAAGACTTTAGACCGACATGAATGTGAGAAAAGATTAATTTAAATATGCATTATGGAAAGGAGGCACATCTTAAAGTGTCTGTGACTAATAAATAAGAGAAATGAGAAGACACAAGGTCTAAAGATGTATTGCCTTGACTGAAGCAGACGTGTCTTTATTTATTGTGGAACTGAATTGCAACATCCTTGAATGGTGCGATTACCCATTGGACATGCTAATTGCTTGAAATATGCTTGGAGCCTGAAATAGCGATGCTTCTGCACTGACACCATTTACATAGATAGATAATGAAAATGACATGCGGCATGTTTAGGCCTGGCCCTGAGAGAAAAACACGTTACAGCAATTAAGCCAGTAACTTAATTCCCTTGTTGTTGAAGCCTAGAAACGATCCAAAACAACTGGGTTCAAATGAAAGGGAAACATTGCATCATTTAATTGTTCCTGAGGTGGATTTTTATGAAAACTAAGATTTCACCACTTTTTGTTAAATAAAGCTAGCATTGAAACGGCCTTGGGAAGTTTTAAGTATGCGTTCATTATTTTCAAATGTCTTTTATGTGTAATTATGTAGTGATAATTTAAAAAAAATGTTTTTATTCATTTTTTTTTTTCAAATTAATGATAATTGACAAAAGAGTAAAATAATCATAAAACATTTCAGTAACATATCAGTAAAGTTTCTTTGGTAACATTAGTAAATAAATACTGTAAAAACTAATGTATTGCTCATTGTTAGTTAATGCATTAACACATGTTAACAAACCTTAAAGGTGAACTAAGTAACTTTTTTACCTTAACAGAACAGCTTTGGAGTCATTGTAATGTTTATATTACTGATTTCGTGTTGAATGGTGGTCGTCTCGCACCCCCCTGGTGCCTGTGAGCCGCAAAACCACCCTTGCAACTTTGGGCCGCCGGCCTCAGTGTTAGGAAGTATCGTGTGATATCAGGTCTCGCGAGGTAACGAATTGCTTTACGGCAAAAAACAGATCTGATCAAATTCTGATAAAATGAGCATCAAACAGAAATAACCCGGCGCCGTATACATATGGTGTTCGAGGCGCACATACAATACAGACTGCCGACAGTTAAACAGGGCGCGCGCAGCTCTTAAAGGGGCCATACCTTATTTCCACTCGTTACAGCGTCCATCCTACTGAACAGGTACCGGTGTACAGGGGGAGGGGATCCGGCCGTGAGTGCGAGCCATCTCTGCGTGCTGAGTGCTATTCACGACAGTAAAAGTACTCCACAGCGACTCTAGGGGTCGCTGTTTGACAAAAACGGAATTCCTACTTAGTGCTGCTTTAAATGCATAGTTCACCCAAAAATGAAAATTCTGTCATAATTCACAATATCTTCTTTTGTGTCGAGCATAAAAAATAAATGCATACAGGTTTGGAGCGAGTTGAGGGTAAGTATATTATGACAGAATTTTAATTTTTGGGTGGACTATCCCTTTAAGTGTTACCAACATTTCAAGGTAACAATTGTTATGTTCATTTTTTTATGTTAGTGATGGGATACACAGTTGAAAGGTCACCTATTTCTGAATTCTCTTGAGTTAAAAGCTCAGATTTTTAACCATTATGCTTCCACCGCCCCATAATGCTCAAAGACTTGACTGAAATGAGCCTTAAAAATGGAGTATCAAATAACAAAATAATAGATTTGTATTTTTGACCAAATAAAATATCCAAATAGTGGCCCTGAAAAAAAATGGTTATAATAAAACGATCAAAAGTGTTGTATGTATGGCCAAATATACAAATTGAGTAAATTGTTAGATTGTGCTGATATCCTGCCGACAACGGCAAAATGTTAGGGATCTCTTTGTCAGAAATATCAGATATATTAGACATGTCCCAAATCACTGCCAGAAGATATCAGTCTTCTATCTGCCTAAGAATTTGACTGAGAAAGCCAGGGAAGAGCAGAAGCAGGAGATGAAGTGATGATAGTAAAAAGAGCAGAGTTTATTAAATAATCTTAGTTGCGTGTTTCAATGCTCAGACTTTGTCTGAAAGTCTCGATGCTTTGACTTCGTCTGACCGGTACAAATCCAACAAGTGTTATTATACACTGCCCAGCCAAAAAAAAAAAAAAAAAAAAAAAAAAAAACGCTTTTTTTGATTTGGATAGGCATAATCTTAAGAGTCTATGACAAGATCTTGACCAAAAATGTATGCACCTCTTGATGGAAATAAATGTTGTGATGTTAATTCCACCAAGAGGTGCATCAATTTTTCCTCAAGATCTTGTATTGTCAATGCAAGAATCCAGCACTCTGTCTGGAATGAAATGATTCTTCATAGTCATAGTCACAATCTGAGCCTGATGAATCTTGACATTGTCATCCTGGAATATGGCCATGTGTCTTCCTACATGGTTCTTTAAGAAATGAAAAGCTACTCCATCAATTAGTATTACTGTTGCCAAAAATATAACATAGAAACACAATACTCATTGCAATAATGATCCAATCATAGACTCTTATGCATTTTCCTATTCAAATCCAAACAACGACTTTTCTTTATCTTTTGGCCAGGAAAAATACCAAAAAAATCAAAAACAAAATCCTAAAACTGTTTATTTAGTCAGGTTGCCGATGTAGTCTCTGTACCCACTGTAGTTCTCCTCATGCTTGGTGACATTCTAGTTATTTTTGACTTTATATATATATATATTTTATCTCATATTTGAGACTATTTCAATAAAACCTCAATAGGTTTTATTTCAGGTATCTCAAGAGACTTAAAGAAACTCTTTCAGAGAGAGAGGAAAATGTCTTTCAGCAAGCTCGGGGAGTGCATTGTCATCTTTGTTTCACACCAAGTGTTTGATTTCTTCATAATACAGCTTGCATGCACCGCCTCCAACCTCGTGCCCTGCAGCTACAGTACATCAGCAACACGCCGAAGCAAACAGCCCCCCTTCTGTGAGCCACTGTCAGTCGCAATAAATGTCACCTCCGCACAGCACAGGGCTGAACGCTCACGAAACCACGCCATCTGAACCCTGACCTTTCTGACTTCACACCCAAAGACAATGAAGCGTTTAGGCGGAGCTGTCACATGCATGTCTGACTTCTGCATCCTCTGCACTTCTGAGAATTTTTTTTTTTTAGATCCTGTCAGAGCTTTTTACCTTCTGAAGTCTTGAATCCACACCAATCAAAGCAGTTTTTATAAAAGAACGCCAGTGTTGATTTTTCAGTCACTTTTCGAAAACCACAAGGTAAAGGCTCTAAGGCTTTGCTTATGTTGCACTCAATTCAATCTGTACTGTATTTGCAATAAAATTTAGGGCTGACTTTCACATTTTGCAAGTGATGACTTTGAATCCGTTTGTTCAGTCAGTGTAGTCAATATACGTTATTTCTACATCGGTTGTTGCAATAATTACTTCAGCTACAACAAGGGGCCCTAAGACTTTTTTCTACAGCAACAAAGAGTACAGTAGCATGGAAAGTGGTGAGCTCATCAGATAATATAAGCATCAGAGGCATGACAGTATTTTAAACAATCATTTACATGTTCACTCATTCTTTATTTACTATACAGCAAATGTAGTTACATAGTTACAACGAGGCGTTTTACAAAGAGTGAACACAAATTTGTTCTGGAACGATTGTAGACTGCTTTTTGTATCTAAAGCTTCAAATTGGAATATCGCATACAAGATTTGCGAAGGAAGCAGCATTTCCATCCAATTGGCCCTATTTTAAGGATCTAAGCGCATTGTCTAAAGTAGGGATGTCCCGATCCGATCACGCGATCGGAAATCGGGCCCGATCACGTGGTTTCAGACTCGATCGGAATCGGACGTTACCTCCCGATCAGGACTCGGATGTATGTAAATTAGGGGTGTAAAGGTACATGTATTCGTAATTATTGAACCGTTTCGGTACGAGGCTTCCGGTTCGGTAGGCATACAAACCGAACGATTCCTAGGACCATTATTCCTGCAGACAAAATCCGCGCTGGCGCGATCACCACAACGTTGCGCAACATCAAATGGCAAACGTAATGAAAGCGGAACGAAACTGCGCTACTCATTATATTGTGCTTAACGGACCATTTATCACTTCGGACCAGCAACATCTGTGCAGCGCATAGACAGTAAAAGAGATCAAGCGCGAGATCAAGCGACACTGTGCTAAGAGATCCAGTGAAGAAAACGTTTGAATTCGCCACTGAAGTAATAACATCGCTGCGAGATCTAGTGAGAAGCATTCAAATGTCTCCGTTATTTACCGTAGATCTCTATTAGATCAAACAGCGCTGACGTGGAAACCAGGAGAAACATTGTGCCGTGAATGAACATGGATTTAATGTTGCACTTCAAAACTCAAATATTGTATACATATATATATTTAAATGTTATTTTCAATGTGATTACCAAAACATTATTTGTTCATCGTTCAAAGATTACCCCCATTTATAAACCTGAAAGTTTCAAGATGTAGGAAAATTCAAACTTATTTAAAAATAGTTTTTCTTTTAATAAATAGGAAATTTCTCTGGCATTTCTTTCTTTTTGCTGTATTGTATCGAACCGAACCGCAAATTTTGTGAACTGTTACACCCCTAATGTGTATGTATATATATATACTCATTATTTTTTTATACACTTTTAAAACATTTTTATTTTTTGTTTACATGCAGTTCAAATACAACAGTATTTTAAGTTGAGGTGCTATTTGTTTTTATATTAGACTTTTTCTATATTTACTGTTGCACTAAAGTCCAAAAGTGAAGATTTTATGTTATTTATTACTTGATGTTCAAGCTACCTCACAGACGTGCTCTGTTTGAATGTTGAATGTTAAAATAAGGTGAATTAAATAAAAAATAAGGAACATCCTGGATCTGTTTTTTCTCTCTTCTTTTATTCTTTTTTTATGTATTATATAAGTATCGGATCGGGACTCGGTATCGGTAGATACTCAAAATCAAATGACTCGGACTCGGACTCGAGGGCAAAAAAACCTGATCGGGACATCCCTAGTCTAAAGCGCACGGCACAAGTGCACTTAGGGCGTCCAAATCTACTTTTGCTAGTTTAAAGATGGGAAAAATGGTCGGTGCTCCCGGCGCATGGTCTAAAAGGGCCGTCCCTATTCTCTTAATGAGTAATGGGTTTGTTTTGGGCTTTACGTGCAATAAACCAATCAGAGTCTCATCTCCCATTCCCTTTAAAAGCCAGTTGTGCTTGCGCCGCGGCGGATTCCCTATTTACATGACGGAATTTGCAAGCGGAAAAACTGAATACGTATCCAGAGCGCAAACGAATCTGCTCGTGCGCAAGGTTAAAGCGCAAGCAGACCATCTCATTCCACCATATCTTAATGCACACAATAATTATCTTTTACATTGTAATCCTTTTTTTTTTATATTTGGCATGTTTGTGTGCTGTTGCGCGTCCCTGTGTGTGTAATAAGCAGAGTGTACATGCGTTGTGGACCCGTCTATACCGTAGGCCCACATTACTAACATGCTCTTTAAATGACAAATAAAAATATTGCGCTATGTTGTTGTGAATATGCGGCAGAACACACCCCATTTTCAGACCAGTAGGTAATCATGGTAATCATTCAATTAATTATTTAAATTACTACGACTATTACCATTAGAAAACAATTTTATTTGCTGTCTTTATTTTGCTGATACTGGCACAAGCGAAGCGATGCATTTGTGTAAGAAAAATATTCATATTTAAAACTTTATAAAGTAAAATAACTAGCTTCATGCCAAACGAACATACAGATTTCACTGAAGTGTAAAGCGCAACTTACACAAGTAATGCGACGCACTGCTGATATTTACGCTACGCCATGACACACTACACTACTTCTGACGTCAGAAGTTGCTTAAGTTTTGCTTTAGGCAGTAGATGGCATTTGGCCGGAAGCTAGAATTTTACTTTGTCATGTGTTAAATTCAGGAGGCCTTTATGGCCCCCGGCGTATGTTTAAATAAATGTAGTATATTTATTTAAATATACTTTGATGTTGCGAAGGACACAGATTGACCAGTTAAACATGAGATGTGCTCTATATTAAACGCTTCAATCATAACCCACATGGCTTGCACTACTGTCAGATGCATGTGTTGTTAAATGAGTTTGAGATGCGTTTTCCTCAGCGCACAACTTAGACCTTACGGTTGTATACTTGCCTATAAATGTTACAAATTTTCGCAAGTATTTCCATTTTACAGAAATAATTATGCTGACAGTCATGATTTTGCCATCATGTCGTTTGATTTCTCTGGTCTTGTGGCAGAATCATGACAGACCCATGTTTTGTGTTCAAGCACATGGCCTTTTGCTTGGGCCATGTGCTTGTGTTGTCTCGTTATGTAACTCCGCCCCCTTGTTACCCTCGTCTTGTCATTATTGTCTAGTCAGTTTCACATGTCCTCGTCATTAGTGTTCCCTATATAATCCCCTTGTGTTTGCTGTCCTGTGTCGGTTCATTGTTTGACACTGTGATTCCTATTGGCGTGTTGACTTACCTGTGAGTACCTTGTGAGAGTTTTGTCTAGTGGATTACTGTTTCTGTAGTTAGTTGATAGTCTAGTTTGTCAAGTCTTAGTCTAGTTTAGTCATTCCTGTTCCGGTCCTGTTTTGCCCCCTCGTGGGTTTTGTTTTCCCTGTTTTCTGTCTACAATAAATGTTCTGTGATTGCATACTGTCTGCGCCTGGGTTCATCCGTCATCCACATTACAGAATGAACCGACCACAACAGAACCCAGCAGACAGTATGCCTGACAATCTTGTACATTGGTGGCAGGAGGTGATTTCCGATTCCAGGAATGGAAAGCTTCCGTTTCCTTCCCAGGGTGAGCGGACCTTGAGACAGTACGCCCGGGTCGTGGAGGAAAGGCGGTTCTTCTTGCCTGAGATTCTAGTAAATCGCTACCTCATCGCGGGCCTAAACGTTCTGCCTTCTCTGGCTGAACGGGAGAGTCTGGTTTGCCGCCCGTTCCTGGATATGGTGGGCTCCTTGTCAAGGAAGGATTCGCAGGCTCCCACCATGTCGTCTTTACCCGGCACACACCCGGCACCCTGCCCGTCATCCCGGAGGGTCGTATGATTGGCGTCGTGATGCTGGGAGACCAGAGTCACCTTGTTTCGACTCCAGAGGCATCTTCCACACCAGCTGACCTCCGCGGTAAACGGGGGAGACGGTTTCTTGGGATTCCCCCTCGGAGTGATCGTCATCTGAGCTGACCCGACCAGAAGTGGTCTTTTCTATTCCTGTTTCGTCCCCCATTGAGCCCGGCCAGCCGATCGCGAGCCCCGCTGTGACCATTGCCCCGTGGCCAAAAAGAAAGAGGAGAAGGAAGGGAACTTCCTGTTTCCCATCGCCATCTCCTGACTCTGCAGCCGCGAGCGTGGTTCCTGAGGTTGCAACAGTAAGCGCTGTCCCAGAAGCTGCTACTGTAAGCGCTGTTCCTGAATCTGCAGCCGCAACCACTGTCCCAGAGCCCGCTCCAGCAAGCGCCGTCCCGGAGCCCACTACTGCAAGCGCTGTTCCTGAGTCAGCAGCTGGTGGCCCGGTTACAGAATCTGCCTCTGAGAGCTGCGGCTGATCAAGCTGCAGAAGCAGTCCTGCAAGCAGTGTCTGCTCGTAAGAGGATGCCTATCGGTGTTGCTGCCGAGACTCTAGCAGATTACCTTGCCAAGCTTGTCAAGATCCTCGATGTTCCTGTCATGTCTTGTCCCGAGCCCACTGTGTCTGTGAGCGCTGCACACAAGCCTGCCACTGGGAGCGTTGCACCCAAGCCTGCCACGGAGAGCGCTGCACCCAGTCCTGCCCCTTCGCCTGCTATGTCCCCCGTCAGGGGTCCCGTTTCCTCATCCTCTGTGTCCTCCGTGTCTGAATCTGTTGCTGCTACCACTGAAGCAGTATCCCAGTCTGTTTTCCCGGTCACCCCTGTCTCCACTAATTCCCGGACTGTTTCCCCGTTCGTCCCTGTCTCCACCAGCCCCTGGACTGTTTCCCCGTTTGTCCCTCTTTCCACTAGTCCCCGGACTGTTTCCCCCGTTTGTCCCTGTCACCACTAGTTCTCGGACTGTTTTCCCTGTCTCCACTAAGCCCTGGACTGTTTCCCCCAAGACCTCTCCTCGTGTATCTCCGTCTAAGCCTGTCCAGAGTCCTCGTCCTCAGCCCTCTTCCCGTGGACCAAAGACCCCCAGTCTTCCCATCTTATCTGGACCTCCCCCCATGAACTGTGTTTCCTCCACCTCCTCTGCCTTGTATGTTGTTTTTGATGTTCCACCCTAATCCTGTTATTGTTTATTCTTGTATGCCTTTATTAGTGATTTCCATGTTTTGTTGGTTTTTATCCATGTCACGGTCTGTCGTGTCTAATTTCCCTTTGAGGAGCGTCTGGTAGCCGCTCCTTAAGGTGGGGGTTCTGTCATGATTCTGCCATGTCGTTTGATTTCTCTGGTCTTGTGGCTGAATCATGACAGACCCATGTTTTGTGTTCAAGCACATGGCCTTTTGCTTGGGCCATGTGCTTGTGTTGTCTCGTTATGTAACTCCGCCCCCTTGTTACCCTCGTCTTGTCATTATTGTCTAGTCAGTTTCACCTGTCCTCGTCATTAGTGTTCCCTATATAATCCCCTTGTGTTTGCTGACCTGTGTTGGTTCATTGTTTGATACTGTGATTCCTATCTGTGTGTTAACTTACCTGTGAGTACCTTGTGAGTTTTGTCTAGTGTATTACTGTTTCTGTAGTTAGTTGATAGTCTAGTTTGTCAAGTCTTAGTCTAGTTTAGTCATTCCTGTTTTGCCCCCTCCTGGGTTTTGTTTTCCCTGTTTTCTGTCTACAATAAATGTTCTGTGATTGCATACTGTCTGCGCCTGGGTTCATCCGTCATCCACATAACACTGACAGCTAGCGAGTCTACATTTACTTTTCAGACGTCAATGAAAGAGTGTCAAAATATATATAGGAGTGTCAATTTATATATAATTTTATTTTCCCTGATGAACCAAAAAAAAAGGATGGCTTCAAACCTGAGATAAGTAACGAACTGTCATACTACCGTTACACCCCTAATATTATTGTGAGGCGCCTCTCATTTTTAAAAGAAAAAATGCATTCTGTAATCATCCCTTTTTTTTTACTACTGAGTCAGACTGGAGAGAGAGTGAAACTAAAGGATGACGGAACAGCTTTTAAAGCTAGTTGTTGATTGAAATTATGGGTATTTTGGTTTTGATGTGTGAATTGTAATATGGACTCATGCATTTTCTGTAAAGCTGCTTTGAAATTATGTGTATTATGAAAAGTGCTATACAAATAAATGTGAATTGAATTGAATGGTATCAACATTCAACAGGACGGAACACCTCTGCTTGTGTTAATATTTGTGTATTTACCAGGAATATATCAAACTGGTAATTTTACGGTAATTTACCAGGCTTATTGTGTGAAAGCACGGAGTTGGAAAACATTGATTATATTTGCAGTTCAATTGGAGATACTAGATGTGCAAAAATTACACACTTCAGCTTTAAACTATCACTTCATTAATTACTTTTCAGTGACACAGAAGAAACAGAAAGTTGACAACTTTGATGTGCATCAAAGATTGTATAGCTGCGGTATGTGGGTGTGTTTATCCTCTAAGATTAGATGATGTCTGAAGATATCACACGGAAAGCCAAGGCACAAGTAACCATTTGAACTTCTGATGTGACAGACATCTGTTTCCATGGAGACAGGTGAAAAATGTGGGAAGTGTCTTGACTAACTCATCAGCAAGTAGTTCACTGTCTGAAACATTCAGACTTGCTGCTGCCTTCAAGATTATTGGGAACTTCCTACACGCAAACTCTGAAATTGTCACTACGGTGTGATGTGTGTTCAATTTCTGTGTGTTCACAGAAAATGATGGCGTATGTGTTTTGATTTTGCTGGCCAGTTGCCTCATTAACCAGCAGCTATACTAGTGTTTTTGGAAAGCTTTTTTTCAAGCTATTGCTCATTATACACTCACCTAAAGGATTATTAGACACTCTTGTTCGATTTCTCATTAATGTAATTATCTAATCAACCACTCACATGGCAGTTGCTTTAATGCATTTAGGGGTGTGGTCCTGGTCAAGACAATCTCCTGAACTCCATGGGAAAGAAAGGTGATTTAAGCAATTTTGAGCGTGGCATGGTTAGGGCTGAACGATTAATTGCATTTGCGATAATATCGCGATATGATGAAACGCGATTTTTAAACCGCAAAAGCTGCGATTACACTCTGGTCACGTGACACGCGAGAGAAAAGGTGTCTGCTGCACTCTGCTGATGTAGCATCAACTTGGCACGCTAAAGGCCTGGCATACAGGAAAGAACAGTTTATGTTTGATTTATGTGATATCATGTTGTAATATATATATATATATATATATATATATATATATATATATATATATATATATAATGTATAATAATATATTCAGAGAATTTCAGAATCGAGTCTGAGCTTAGTTTTTAAACAGATGCGTGATGATGCTGCGTCCCGCGTGTGCTTTAGAAACAGCCGTATTCTTCCTCTCTCTCACACACACACACACACACACACACGAAACCGCTCGAACCTTACGAAAAATAATCTTTCATAAAGTTCGGAAAGGTTTAGTTAAGCGAATTACAAGGACATTCGCGGGCTTTATTGCACTGGTTGCCGCTTTGCTTGATGTTACTCTTGCAGTTCGCGGTTTCGCTCGCCGGTATTTTCCTCAAAAATGCTCTACTAAGGCATTATTTATGTATTTTGTAATGCAGTTGGCTTATATGTTAAAAATATGAAAATCACTGTGAAGGCTGCTTTCAATTCAAAATACTCACGCGCGCTTTGTGAAGAGTGGTCGCGCATGCGGCTGTGAGCGACTCATTGGTTAATGTACTGGCATCTCAAAATGCTTTTATGACGCGAAATGAATGTAAACACGGTCAGTCATATCTTAAACCAACAGGACAAACCACATCTTATATTTCAAAAGGGATCTGTGCATTAGTGTGATGCAGCTTATCGTATCTAAACTGAGAAGACAAATCACTCATAGCATTTGAATGGAATACGTTCAGACAGCCTACTTTTAAATACTGAACGCCCTCTTTGTTTATTGCTTGTAATGTTTTTTTTTGTTCCTCTTTATTTACTAGCTTTTATATTTTGAAGCTATATTCGTTTATATAGCCTATTTAAAATTCATTAACATGTTTTTTAATAATTATTTTTTAAAATACGTATAATTACACAAAGTTTTTAGCTGTTATTAATAATATTTATTACGAAAAAAGGTAGACCATGAGGTGCCTAAAGATTCCCATCCCTACTTTACAATGATTTATTGCTTGTCTTTGTCGAATAATACAGAAGATAAAGAACTTAAAAAGGAAATCGCATATTAAATCGCAATCGCAATATTGGTTAAAAAAATCGCAATTAGATTCTTTTCCAAAATCGTTCAGCCCTAGGCATGGTTGTTGGTGCCAGACGAGCCGGTCTGAGTATTTCACAATCTGCTCAGTTACTGGGATTTTCACGCACAACCATTTCTAGGGTTTACAAAGAATGGTGTGAAAAGGAAAAAACATCCAGTATGCGGCAGTCCTGTGGACGAAAATGCCTTGTTGATGCTAGAGGTCAGAGGAGAATGGGCCGACTGATTCCAGCTGATAGAAGAGCAACTTTGACTGAAATAACCACTCGTTACAACCGAGGTATGCAGCAAAGAATTTGTGAAGCCACAACACGCACAACCTTGAGGCGGATGGGCTACAACAGCAGAAGACCCCACCGGGTACCACTCATCTCCACTACAAAAAGGAAAAAGAGGCTACAATTTGCAAGAGCTCACCAAAATTGGACAGTTGAAGACTGGAAAAATGTTGCCTGGTCTGATGAGTCTCGATTTCTGTTGAGACATTCAGATGGTAGAGTCAGAATTCGGCGTAAACAGAATGAGAACATGGATCCATCATGCCTTGTTACCACTGTGCAGGCTGGTGGTGGCGGTGTAATGGTGTGGGGGATGTTTTCTTGGCACACTTTAGGCCCCTTAGTGCCAATTGGGCATCGTTTAAATGCCACGGCCTACCTGAGCATTGTTTCTGACCATGTCCATCCCTTTATGGCCACCATGTACCATCCTCTGATGGCTACTTCCAGCAGGATAATGCACCATGTCACAAAGCTCGAATCATTTCAAATTGGTTTCTTGAACATGACAATGAGTTCACTGTACTAAAATGGCCCCCACAGTCACCAGATCTCAACCCAATAGAGCATCTTTGGGATGTGGTGCAACGGGAGCTTCGTGCCCTGGATGTGCATCCCACAAATCTCCATCAACTGCCAGATGCTATCCTATCAATATGGGCCAACATTTCTAAAGAATGCTTTCAGCACCTTGTTGAATCAATGCCACGTAGAATTAAGGCAGTTCTGAAGGCGAAAGGGGGTCAAACACAGTATTAGTATGGTGTTCCTAATAATCCTTTAGGTGAGTGTATATACACAATTTATGCAATCCGGTGTTCACATTAACTCCTGGAAGTGGACAAGGGGTTAAAAATGCACATGTAAAAAAAGCAAATCAGTTCCCTTTCAAGGAAACTCACGCTGCGTCGATTGTCGCTGTAGGAACGCTCTGCATGATTACGTCTTGAAGCATGTGTGAAATCAGTCCAATGGTGTGGCGGAACGTCAGAGGCGGGTGACGTCACAAACCAGAAAACTAAAAAGCATTCCCAAATAAAGCAGCGCTAGCTTCTGAGTCTTCAGTAAGCGCTCTCTGAAATCATTTGTCATATTTGGTGTTAGACTGATTTCACATGTGCTTCAAGACGTAATTACGCAGAGTGTTCACACTTCACACAGCGTCATACGACACAGCATCTCCTTCTTCAGGTATTGACTAACTTTATAGATATTGTTTTTTCCTTCGGTATATTGCAACACACTTAATGTATTTTTATATTTTATTTTATTCGTATACTTTTGTTTGAAATAAAAGACAGAAAGATAGAAATCTCATTTGGTTCCGTTTTAGTTGACAATTTCACTGACTCGATTAACTCGTACTCAAGCCGTGATGAACTACATTTTCAGTTAAACTATCCACCAACTGCTACTGTTCACTTCACCCAGCACAAAGATAAACAAGTAGATAACTGGCAATTACAACAATGTGGTGCCATTCATGTGTGTTCATCTCGTAAATACAATTATCCCCACACGACTTGAAGGCAGCAAGTGACACCTGAATTCAAGAACGTTACTGAAAATGTTATTGCTGTGTTGTAATCATGAATGTGAAGTTGCACCTGTGGAGAGCGGAGCTCAGCTCCTCCAGTTTGTGGGACTCGCTGTTGTTGCTCATTTTCGACAACGTGTCGATCCTCTTCATGATTATCTCCAACATATCGCTGATCTTTCTCAGGACCCCACGAGACTCGAGACCGCCCATCACTGTGACACAAAACAATGAGTTAAATGTAAATTCGGACAGTTACATTAAGTAGCCGTGCTGCCTAGAGACCCTGCTGAAAAGACCAGAATGTCAAGTTTCAGAATCAGGTTAAATTGATAGAAGCATTCTTTCAACATCATTACTCCAGTCTCCAGTGTCACATGATCCTTCAGTCAAATCATTCTAATATCCTGATTTGATACTCAATAAACATGTCTAATTATTATCAATGTTGATGTATACTGTTCATATTTTTATAAAATTTTTTTCAAGATTCTTTGATGAAATAGTAAGTTCAAAAGAACAGCTTATATTTAAAATATATTCAGTTTTGTACAGTGCGTGCGATGATTGCCTTAAGTTACTCAAGCATGTTTTACTCAAAGTTGTAAGTCATTAAGAAAAACATACAAAATAGTGTTGGGACAATGATAGACCATTTCGTTTGAAGTCATCATTATGGTGATCATTATGGTGATCTTTAGTTGGGCTCTTGACCCTTGACTGTTTGGTATTATTTTTATTGAATTTTTTTCTGGCTGCTGAAACTGCGTGTTTACATTTTCTATGGCAAAGAAAGCCAAGACATTTTTTAAAGATGATCTGTTGGTTATTTACTAATCATCATGTAGCCTGAATCACAGATCTTATCCCAAGGATTATCACGGAAAGAGTTATAGATTATTAAATACTTTTAAATATTGCAATATCCACCCTGAAACATAACTGAATTGAGTGAAAGTAACTTACGTGAATACACATTTGTGTAACATAGTAAACATATTTTTCCTAACAGGTTTTGTCCAAATGCATAAGCACTTCAAATCTCTTCCCCGATTACAACAGCACCATATACTGCACCATGGATTCAGCACCATGTATTGATGAATATATATATATATATATATATATATATATATATATATATATATATATATATATATATATATATATATATATATATATATTCATCAATACATTTAAAACATTTAATGTATCAATCTTAAATATATGGAAATATATTTTCTTTCTGTAAGAGCAAGCACTAAATCAACATGGAAATTTATGTTGGCCTAAGCCAGTCTGTTTAGCAGTGGAGAAACACAATACAGAGATAAATTCTCTGGGGCTCCACTCTCTTCTGAGAAAGGCTCAAAAACAAAGTCATGGCAAAACAAAGAGCCTAAATGGAGACTGAACTCAAATTTGGTGGCATATTAGTTGTATTTACTCAGAATACCAACAACAGGCTGAGGGTTTTATTCAACAACATTTCAAAAGCTTCTCATTAGCACAGCCTCTCTCTCTCTCTCTCTCTCTCTCTCTCTCTCTCTCTCTCTCTCTCTCTCTCTCTCTCTCTCTCTCTCTCTCTCTCTCTCTCTCTCTCTCTCTCTCTCTCTCTCTCCAGAGCATCAGCGATGAGGCAACCTACTTCAACTCTCATTTATGAAGAAAGGACACAAACAGCACAATACAGGAAGGGGACCAATTAGGCTGACAGTCGAGTTTAATTTTCCGAGCTTTCCGAGCTCCTGCTGTCTGTTTGAGAGAGCTGAAGCTGGTGTGAGTGAGTGGCTGCCTCTCACCTGGCCAATTAAACAGAACACATCTACAACTGTGAGGTCAGTAGGCCTCCAGAACACTTCGCTCTGACATTCTCTGTTCTAGAGATCATCCTGAACTGAATGCATCTTTCTAATGATTACAGCCGAGTTTCTTCTAAAGTGCCCCAGATTAAGGCCTCTGCGGCTGATCTTCCTCAGAGCTAAACTACTTTCTTTTGGGGTCAAACAATTCTCACAGCTGGATATTTGAACCTTCATTGCAAGTAGCATGCTCACACTTTTATAATGATGGTAAACATGCATGATTCATTTGTTATAATGAATTTCTGTGATGGTTTACTCACCCTCGTGTCATTTTAAACCTGCATGCATATGTGGAACCTATTTTGAAGAATGTTGGAGTCCAAACAACATTGGACCCCATTGGAAAACAACCAAAAACTAAAAAAAAAAACTTAATATTTTGTTTTTTAATATTATACTTAATAGACTGTCTGCTTAATTAATGCAAACACATTATTTTGATAAAGTAACTTTGCAACGACATGTCCATTTATTACACTAACCTGAACTCTAACCAACAGTCTACTAACAATCTAATGAGAGTTAGTTGACATATAGTAGCAAAGTTACTTCTAGTTAGTATAATGTCTAAAGTGGACCATTGAAATATAGTGTAACCAAATGATTTATTGAAGAAAAAAAAATATGCTGGTTACATCCATCTGGTGGTTGATTGGATGAAGGCAGATCTGAATGATCCAGAAGATCAAGTTCTTTTAAAATTAGGAGGTAATTTAAAAATAATACATGCATGGATGAATTGTTCACAATAAGATCAATAGCGAAATAGATTAGGTGCATTTTAATTTCATGCTGACTTAAGGTTGACATGGCATCTAAAAAATGCAACACTCTTAAAAAACTTTTGGAGGGCTTAAATATCGTGACCCACCTTTAGTTGATGCCAACAATTTTCTTCAGAAGATCTGGCTCGAAAGCAAATATGACTTTATATCAAACTTCAAATATGTGAGCCAAATGAGTGATTTCTTGGAAAGCACCATCTAGAGTAATATCTAGTACCTGGGAAACTACTGTACAGTTTAAAAACATTCTGGTCAAGATGTTAACTTCAGTATGCTAGCAGGATGATGTCTGAAAGTGCTTTTGCTCTCTGAGATATGTGCAGCGAGCACTCTCATTCATCCAAATCAATTTAAAGACTGTGTAAAAACTAGATGAGTAATGATTATGTTGAGAATGATCTACAGTACAGACAATCTCAAACACTGTTCTGTATTTTAACTTGACAAAAAATACTGGGTTTGGTTCAACATCCTTCAGATTCTAAAAACAAATGTGAAATTCAGTGACACTGTAAGTACTGGGAATTCAAGCAGTTATTGTGTTAATCTGCGAGTGTTTAAAAGCAGAATTTTGATGCTCTTGTTTTTCTCTCAAAGCACTGAACTGGAATCTTGTTTGTTACTTAAGCAACATTGGTGCTTGAGAAAGTACATTTTGAGTAAGTAATGAGTATTATGACATCATACAATTATGTTTTGATTCCTCAGACTCCCTTTTCACTTACTGTTTGTATCTGAATACAATCATAAGTAGTGTAATTATTTCATTGTTACTTCGATCTCACATTACTCCACTCATACAGCTTCACAAACTCCTCTTTATAAGGTTGTAGGCAATTCTAACTAAAAAACCGGAAAAATACTTTTAATCTGGTTTAATCTGTTTTAGCTCATGTTCATCTGCCCAAAACCATCACCAGACCAGCTTGAACAGAAGATATCCACCAGCATGGACTAGAAAACCACCTTAGGCTTAGAATTCAGCCTTTTTTTCTTTCTTTTTTTCATCCGGATCTTAACCGAAAAAGCCTGCTCAGATGCACACTTCAAAAAATCCATTGAAATAGTGCACCATCTGGGCATCTTTGAAACACTATTTTCAGCATAGGTCTACTGTTATTTGGGATGCAAATTTTAATCATGCATACAATTCAGGACAGATTGTATGCAAATTAGGATGAAGTGAGTGATTGTTGAATAGTTGCTTTTATTTCCCTTGCACAAGATAAAAGCAAAACAAAACAAAAACATGCTTGGTAAACAACCACCGATGTATATGGTAAAATGCAATTTTACACTTTTAAAGTGTGGTAGTTAATACATTTCCCATTCATTTTTTCACTGAAGGGTAGGTTGAAATTTCTGTCAGATGTTACTGAAAGCTGCTTAGTGAAACATAACCTGGAATATTCCTTGAAGAAATTCCTTAATTTCATTCAAATGATACAAGGAGCCTAGCTGTAAGGAATCAGAATGCATTATGACTCAAAACTGTCCCTTTTGTGCTCCTTAATCAACCCTATTATGTAGGCAGAACAGTGCAGATAAACCAGCAGCACAGTTCACTCATTACTGTCCACGAGAAAGTCACCAACATTTGCTTAATTACAAGATATTTGGTTTTATTGGGGTTTTAATCTGATGAGATTAAGTTCTGCTTTTGAAAAGTGGAGGTGCACTCCAAAGTGGCATACTAATGTCTTTGAGAATCCCTGCTGAAAATAAGTTTTGGTTGTTGATATTTTGGTTTTTCAACTATCATCTTGACTATCTTATCCAACAAGACTGACTTGGTCAACCATCCAGTGTTGTAATACTTGAGACCAGACTTGTTCTTGAGTCTCCCTCGAGTCCAAGGCCATATTTTCACAGTCTTGGTCTTGTCATGTACTCAGGAGCATTTGGACTCAGTCTAGACTGGACTCAACTACTACGATACCAAGGCTACGTTTTGTGGTTTTGTCTAGGCTTAATAATATGATCCGCTCTGTGCTACTGTGTCTCTGGACGACTGTGTGTGTGCTGTGGAGGTCTGTGTGATTGTTCATCCCAAAGGGAAGCAAAGTCATACAGCCTAAACTGT
Source organism: Tiaroga cobitis (assembly GCA_030578255.1). Classification (NCBI taxonomy): domain Eukaryota; kingdom Metazoa; phylum Chordata; class Actinopteri; order Cypriniformes; family Leuciscidae; genus Tiaroga; species Tiaroga cobitis. Next base: position 6,431,751 of record CM060593.1, read on the forward strand.
TCAGACCTCTTTAGGTCTGTGTCTTGACTTGAACTTGATTTGACCCTCTATGGTTTTGGTCTTGTCTCAAAGACAACTTGAAGACCATGCCGATGTTGGTCCACAAGCTAGGCCAGCATTAACCCAGCACTATAACCAGCCTAGACGAGCATGCAAATTCATTCTGGTCTTGTCCCAGATCTAGTTTTATTGGACAAGACCTTGGAGTCTCCAGATTAGCAAAAGGTATCTATAGGAATTAGTACATGTTTCAAAACTATGTTCACGGTACTACAGTCAAATCCCAGCTGAGACGTAAAATCATTATCCCCGATTCCCCAAACCCTCTTGAACCTTAAGCGATACATTTGATCTTTGTGCTGTTCTAAGTTTGACTTTAATGCGGACACCATTTTCAAAGCTCTGGATCAGTGAGGGATGCGAGCAGTGTGTGCCTGCTAATCCTACTAACATATGCTGCCTCAGCTTCCTGATGTATTTATTAGCTTGCTGAAAAGCCACCATTTCTTAAGCAGTGAGGGCTGATAGAGTGATTCACGACTCCCACATGTGGCTGTATACTGCTGACTGGAGCCGGATCTGCTTGCGTGTGCAAGCATGCAGGTGTCTGTGTTAGAGATCCTTAAGGCCATTATACTGTATGTGTGTTATGTGTGGGTGAAGGGGTTCGGGTAAAACAGTAATACTGTATCTAGCATTCTCTATGACAAATTTATTCACTGCTTTTTGCTTTGTAGATTAAAGCTGAAAAGAGTATCAAGAGTCTTGCTTAGGGATTTGGGAGTCAGTTTCAGTTCATTAGAGGATGGCTTTATGAATTACCATGTCTTTATCTGAATGAACATTAGTACTGAAAAAATCATGTGCCTGTATCTAAATACCTGATTGACCAATATCACATACTGTATTGTAGACCCTTTAACGGGACTGTGCTATGTTGGGTCTACTATGAGAAGCGTTTCTAACCTTTCATTAGTACTGGGGCTCAGGCCCCCGATCAAACAAGTGTCCTCATATGTTGACACTGTTATAGATATATGGATATAAATTGTCTTTACAATCAGTTGCAAAAGAGTTGTTCACAAACTACATGTGCAATAAACAGCTTCATTGCCGACAAACTGAAAAAATCTGATTTCTACAATAGTAAATATCCACTTCCTCCAGCACCTCCTTTTTGTTTTCTGACTTACAAATGATCCCGTTACGCTGTGAGAAACCAGTGCGTGTGTGAACTGTCCAAATGTAAATCTTTTTTTGCAAACTGATCAGCTTGTTTGACTGATTAGATCAAAAGAGGGACTCATTCGCAATCTGGCATTGCTAAGTCTGATGCACTCATGTAATGATTGCTGAAATTCTATCAGAGAAAATTAATCTCAGGTCGTTATATGGTAATCTCCACCATCAGACAGATTTAACAGCAATAATTTATTTGGGCACAGAGTTATTTCACACAAAACAAGTCTAGCGATGCCAATGTCTGATATCCAACAGCCTATGCAACAGTTTGTCACCAAATTGTGGACTCTAAGGAGTACCACAGGGGTTGAGGATGACATTTGGAATGGGGCCTTAGTTCAAATCAGACCAGGCCAAGATGCTGGATACTGAATAGGGGTTGATTTGCAAGAGTTGGCAGTCATGTCCTTGCAGAAAAATCCAGAATTCGCCAGCTCTGTTTTGCTTGTAAACAACGTAACAATGCAGGTCCAACTAGACCAGCACTGACCAGCATATACCAGCCTGCATCAATGTGAAATTTGTGCTGGATTGTGCATGAGATGTGCTCATGGTTTTGATGACAATACTGTGATGATTTGTAAATCTATATGAGGATATCACAGCATAAATTCAGTAAGTGAACCCAATCGCGTGCCTCATATTCTTGTACTTTGGACAGTCACGGAAACACCATGCTTTGGGAGTTGTGGGTTGGTGGTCAAGTGGTGATGGAAAACCATATCTTACCATACCTAACCATAAATAATACCAGGAGCTGAAGAATGTCATACATAAATGTCACTACTAGACATTTATTTAAACAGGTCGCTTGTGTTGTGCGTCCAATAAATGAAGCTGAAACCTCAAATGTGCAAATAAGAATGTTAACAGAGGGTTTAGGAATATATAGTGTGAAACAGCAGCTTATGAATGTAGAAGAATAAATAATAACCCAGGGTAAGTTATGAGAAGTGCGAAATGACCCAGGGATAACTATTTCAAGTGTGAAAAAGCCCAAATGTGTGTATACATTGACTTTTGCCAAGTTACAGATATTCATTTGTTTATGAACAATAAAGTACCATAAATTACACATGCAGTACTTCGTACGGCAAGCCACTGGTAACACTTAAAACCACTTTCACAGTTGTGATATACCACTTAAATTAACCTCCAGCAAAGTCAGAGTCTATTGCATCTTTTGAAGACTCTAAGATAAGAGTCAAGCAGCAGCCTGATAGGTAAACACTCTGAGTCAGCGCAGGCTGTTGGGTAAACATTCACTGTTGGCTGCGAGCTCCTGAATATGGAGAAGTGTACCGCTGTGATTGACTACAGTTTGGTGTTGTTGCATGATGTAAGCCCTGTTGGCTTACTCCGTAAGACATAGGTCATCGAAACGAGGGATTGTGGCTTTCAGCTCCATCTGGGCTGAGTTTAGATAAAGTGAGGCAGTAGATGCCTAGAGGTCAACGGATAGAAACCATCCTCTGCTAAGACTGCTCATTACTCCTGAACTTCCCCTCAGGGATCAATACAGTGCATCTGTCTTCAAAGAGTCGAGAGTCTTCTGTACTGAACAGCTGGAGGAAATGTTTCCATCAGTGCGAGTGCAGTGCGATGGGCTTCCTCCAGCAGAATATACAGATGTGTTTTCACTAATTGGCAGAAGAATAAAGTCAAGTAATGCTATACATGGGGTATAACGGGTAAAATGTTTGCCTCTAGATTTAAGAGCAAAATAATGTTCATATCATGTGGTTAGCTTTGAAAATCAAGCTTGCATTGATAAATGCTAAACATTTTTTAGTTGCCTTGACATTTTTTTTGGTTTTGTTTTTTACGTTCAAAACACAACCTGTTACTCATTTTAACTATAACTGGAGATAATTAGTTGAGTTAATTTAAGTTGACTGTGATGCCCGTGATGTGAATCTAGAATTCTCTAGCAGTCTGACCTAGCAATGAAACTTTTGTCAAGTCTTGGAATTTTGGCAAAAACTTTTAAAAATAGTGTTATAGAATGGTGCAAGGGTTTGCTACGTGGTTGCTAAGGTGTTCTGAGTGGTTGATAATGTGTTGAAAAGAAGCTGCTAGGGTGTGGCCAGTGGTTGCTAGGGTGTTCAGAGTGGTTGCTAGGGCTTGCATGTTCCAGGGTGGTTGCTCGATTGCTCTGGGTGTCTTTGGGGGTGTGGTGGTTATTAAATAGCTTGTTCTGTACAACATAAGATCAATCAACAGGATGTGTTATTTGGATTACCACAAAACGGATCCTCCTCTAAAGGGTTAGTTTACCCATTACGTCATTATTTACTCACCCTCATGTCATTCCAAACCTGTATGACTTATCTAAATAAAGATTTTTAGAAGAATGTTGGTAACAAACAAGTTTTGGTGGCCATTCACTTCCATCATATAAACAAACAGACAAAAAACTAATTTCTCAAATATCTTCTTTTGCATTTCAAAAATAAAGAAAACAAAAAACTGTGTGTGTGTGATATGGAATGTTATATGACTACTTATAACATTTTCATTTAGTAAATGCAAATGTAACGATCACCAGCTGGAGTGCCCTCGAGAGCCACCAGAGGGTGCTCCACAATAGACTATGATCTCTTCCTCACAAACTACATTTCCCATACTCACTGCCTGGACTCATCATCACTGATTACATTCACCTGTACCTCATTGTCACTGATTGTATTCACCTGTGTCTTGTCATCCTGCTAGTCTCAGTCTATTTATACCATGTTCATTCATTCACTCACTGCGAAGTCTTGTTGTACTGTGTGTCTGCATTTCTGAGCGGTTTCCCGTGTTTGTTTTCTGTTTTTGACTTTGGATTGTTCTTGGACTCTGATTATTGCTGCCTGCCCTGACCTCTGCCTGTTTCTTGGATTCCCTCTGTGTTTTCTCCATTGTCCTGTCTGCTGATTCTTGACCCTGCCTATACGACTATTCTTGAATAAAGCTGCATTTGGATCTTCACCTCCAAGACTCGGAGCAGTTCATAACAGAAGACTTCGCCACACCCAGATCCAGCAGCACAGATCTCACCTGATCTTCCCAGCCAGAGACCGTCCAGCCAGAGACCGTCCAGCCAGAGACCGTCCAGCCAGAGACCGTCCAGCCAGAGACCGTCCAGCCGAGCAAGAGGCTGCTGTTCACGTCACGCCTGCCGAGCAAGAGGCTGCTGTTCACGTCACGCCTGCCGAGCAAGAGGCTGCTGTTCACGTCACGCCTGCCGAGCAAGAGGCTGCTGTTCACGTCACGCCTGCCGAGCAAGAGGCTGCTCTTCACGTCACGCCTGCCGAGCAAGAGGCTGCTGTTCACGTCACGCATGCCGAGCAAGAGGCTGCTGTTCACGTCACGCCTGCCGAGCAAGAGGCTGCTGTTCACGTCACGCCTGCCGAGCAAGAGGCTGCTGTTCACGTCACGCCTGCCGAGCAAGAGGCTGCTGTTCACGTCACGCCTGCCGAGCAAGAGGCTGCTGTTCACGCCTGCCGAGCAAGAGGCTGCTGTTCACGCCTGCCGAGCAAGAGGCTGCTGTTCACGTCACGCCTGCCGAGCAAGAGGCTGCTGTTCACGTCACGCCTGCCGAGCAAGAGGCTGCTGTTCACGTCACGCCTGCCGAGCAAGAGGCTGCTGTTCACGTCACGCCTGCCGAGCAAGAGGCTGCTGTTCACGTCACGCCTGCCGAGCAAGAGGCTGCTGTTCACGTCACGCCTGCCGAGCAAGAGGCTGCTGTTCACGTCACGCCTGCCGAGCAAGAGGCTGCTGTTCACGTCACGCCTGCCGAGCAAGAGGCTGCTGTTCACGTCACGCCTGCCGAGCAAGAGGCTGCTGTTCACGTCACGCCTGCCGAGCAAGAGGCTGCTGTTCACGTCACGCCTGCCGAGCAAGAGGCTGCTGTTCACGTCACGCCTGCCGAGCAAGAGGCTGCTGTTCACGTCACGCCTGCCGAGCAAGAGGCTGCTGTTCACGTCACGCCTGCCGAGCAAGAGGCTGCTGTTCACGTCACGCCTGCCGAGCAAGAGGCTGCTGTTCACGTCACGCCTGCCGAGCAAGAGGCTGCTGTTCACGTCACGCCTGCCGAGCAAGAGGCTGCTGTTCACGTCACGCCTGCCGAGCAAGAGGCTGCTGTTCACGTCACGCCTGCCGAGCAAGAGGCTGCTGTTCACGTCACGCCTGCCGAGCAAGAGGCTGCTGTTCACGTCACGCCTGCCGAGCAAGAGGCTGCTGTTCACGTCACGCCTGCCGAGCAAGAGGCTGCTGTTCACGTCACGCCTGCCGAGCAAGAGGCTGCTGTTCACGTCACGCCTGCCGAGCAAGAGGCTGCTGTTCACGTCACGCCTGCCGAGCAAGAGGCTGCTGTTCACGTCACGCCTGCCGAGCAAGAGGCTGCTGTTCACGTCACGCCTGCCGAGCAAGAGGCTGCTGTTCACGTCACGCCTGCCGAGCAAGAGGCTGCTGTTCACGTCACGCCTGCCGAGCAAGAGGCTGCTGTTCACGTCACGCCTGCCGAGCAAGAGGCTGCTGTTCACGTCACGCCTGCCGAGCAAGAGGCTGCTGTTCACGTCACGCCTGCCGAGCAAGAGGCTGCTGTTCACGTCACGCCTGCCGAGCAAGAGGCTGCTGTTCACGTCACGCCTGCCGAGCAAGAGGCTGCTGTTCACGTCACGCCTGCCGAGCAAGAGGCTGCTGTTCACGTCACGCCTGCCGAGCAAGAGGCTGCTGTTCACGTCACGCCTGCCGAGCAAGAGGCTGCTGTTCACGTCACGCCTGCCGATCCAGAGACTGAGCTTCACGTCACTTCTTCTGATCCTGAGCCTGATCCTCTTCCTCTTTCCGAGCCAGTGTCTTCAGACAAGATGGCCGCCTCCGAGCCAGTGTCTACGGACAAGATGGCCGCCTCCGAGCCAGTGTCTACGGACAAGATGGCCGCCTCCGAGCCAGTGTCTACGGACAAGATGGCTGATTCAGAGACTGTTCACGTTACGTCTGCCGAGCCAGAGTCTGTTCCTGAGCCAGAGCCAGAGTCTGTTCCTGTCCTAGTTCCTGAGCCGGTGTCTGTTCCTGAGCCGGTGCCTGTTCCTGCGCCGTGGCCGCCCGAAGGGTCTTCACCGCCGTGGTCGCCCGATGGACTGTCTGCTCCGCCCTGGCCGCCCGATGGACTGTCTGCTCCGCCCTGGCCGCCCGATGGACTGTCTGCTCCGCCCGGGCCGCCCGATGGACTGTCTGCTTGGCCCTGGCCGCCCGATGGACTGTCTGCTCCGCCCTGGCCTTCCGTCCTGTCGCAGTCTCCAGGTCCTCTTCTGCTCCACGGACCTGGCCCTCCATCCCGCCCCGGATCCGCCTCCATGCCACCACCCACCTGGACAGTTTTGGAGCGTCTGGAAGCCGCTCATTGGGGGGGGGGGCTATGTAACGATCACCAGCTGGAGTGCCCTCGAGAGCCACCAGAGGGCGCTCCACAATAGACTATGATCTCTTCCTCACAAACTACATTTCCCATACTCACTGCCTGGACTCATCATCACTGATCACATTCACCTGTACCTCATTGTCACAGATTGTATTCACCTGTGTCTTGTCATCCTGCTAGTCTCAGTCTATTTATACCATGTTCATTCACTCACTGGGAAGTCTTGTTGTACTGTGTGTCTGCATTTCTGAGCGTTTTCCCGTGTTTGTTTTCTGTTTTTGACTTTGGATTGTTCTTGGACTCTGATTATTGCTGCCTGCCCTGACCTCTGCCTGTTTCTTGGATTCCCTCTGTGTTTTCTCCATTGTCCTGTCTGCTGATTCTTGACCCTGCCTATACGACTATTCTTGAATAAAGCTGCATTTGGATCTTCACCTCCAAGTCTCGGAGCAGTTCATAACAGCAAACAGGTACCTTGACATAATTGGTCCAAAATACACAAGCAAGAATCAAAATTCTCCACCATAGCTCTCCAAAACCATTAGTGATTAGTCGCAGTGAATGCCCACTTTATGAGTGCAGGTGAGGTGTGGGTATATTCCACACGTCAAAAAAAAAAAAAAACTAAAGTCTTTCCCAACCAAATGAACTGCCATATCAATGAAACTGAAACTAGCTTTGCATGGTACCGTTTGATGAAGTCACTTGAGAGAAAAACAAATAATGAAATGAGGTACACTCAAGACAGAATAAAAAAAAGTTTTGACTTTTTTTATCTTGAAAACATAATCCCTCGCTTTCAGCGTTCTGAAATGAGAAAGATATAAATAACCATATCCTGTTTTTTTCTTCTCCACACTTCACAATCTAGTAGAGCAGACACACTCTGCCCTGTCTTACTGTGGCTCATCTGTATCTCAGGGATGAAAGTGTGTTTAATTCATGCCATGCAAGTGTATTAGAGAGTGTGTGTGTGTGTGTGTGTGTGTGTGTGTTTGCTTCAATTAGCAAACGTTCGCTCAGGGATTTGAAACTGAAGTAAATAGTCTTACGGGAGGGATTAGAAAGCATGTGACAGGCAAAAAGAGCAGTAGAACGATTAGGAATATTAAAGCCGAGTGCAGGAATATATTTCCACTGAAACGGAGAGAGCGGGAACGACTCGAGCTACAGCTCTTCATCACACACTCCACTGCTCTTATGCTTTAAACAATGACCACTGCCATCCAGAAGAGAGTGAGTGGCTCTCAACGTGCCGCCATCCCAATATCGCTTTCAGCTGTAGGAAAACAAAAGCTCTGTTTCAAAAGCTAGTGACCTACGGTACCACACCTAGGAAACATTTGAGTTTTTATAGATGCACTCCTGACAACACAAGTGTAGCTATTGCTAATGCTATAAAGGATTAGTTGAAAATTGAAAAAAAAAAAAATATCAATGGAGACAGAGGCTTTTAGGATCCAAGACTGACCAAAAAATGTGTCCCATATGACTTGTGCACTATATTCCAAATTGATGTGAATATAAATTCACTGAGCTGATAATCGATGTGACCAGACCAAGCAGAGTTCACATTGCACGATTGTAAAGCTTATGTGTAATACTGATATTCTATAACTCCTCCCCGAACTCCCCGCTGTCTTGTATCTTGTTTTCTCATTGGCTGTCGGTCATCTGTAGTTTTCAGTCAGAACACATTCACACAGCAGGATTTTGTTGACACATTGCTGATTCTCTCAAATCGCGTCTTTGATAATTCACACTGCGTGATTGTCACTCGCGTGAACGAGCACCGATTTGTCTCCGATTTAGGGCATTTGTCTGCGATTTAGCAAAATCTGTAGGCGAGTGAAAATCAAGGCTAAAATCATACATCATGTTAGTTAAAAAGAAATGAAGATTGGTCTATTTAAATCTGAAAAGTATGACTGATTACACGTTAGCTATCTGCTAGTTCTTACAACAGAGTTTTAAAGGGATAGTTTCACCCAAAAATGAAAATGTTGTCATCATTTACTCACCCTCAAGTTGTTCCAAACCTGTATGAATATCTTTCTTTTGAACACAAAAGAAGATATAAATAATGTTGGTAAGCAGAAAGTCGACGGTAGCCATTGACTTCCGTAGTAGAAAAATTACTACTTTTGTGTTCAACAAAGCCAGAAACTCATAGAGGTTTGGAACAAGTTGAGGGTGAGAAAATGATGACAACATTAAAATTTTTGGGCGAACTATCTCTTCAACAAAGTGGCTGTGCAACAAGTCCCAAGCTGAACTTACCATAATTTTAATCTGTAAATGACAAGACATCAGTAATAGCCTAAATGGATTAATTTTGAGCTTCAATAATGTCCTTAATCTCCATGCAAAGTGTAGGAAATTCCATTAGGCTCCTAGCAATTAATGCCATTCGAATTGAGTATGGTCATCCGTCATTTTCTTTATATGCCCCCTTTTGTTCTGTCATTGTCCTACAGGGATTTTATTTTTTAAATATACACTGCAGTAATTCCCCCAAAAATGGACTACATCATGTGTGTATGCGTGTTGGAAAGCATTAGCACAATGGCAAAGCTTTATTGCCATTAAGATGACCACAATACAAGTAAAACAGTTTAGTACACTCAGCAAAGTCATCACACCCACTGTGAACTGAGTCAGGATGTCATTGGCAGTCACTGGGTAAGGGTGTATAAATTAATTGCCTGTCAAAAGCCTGTCAAATCATCATTAGTATGTTTGCTTTCTGTCAGACCCGAGTCATTTTATGTCTTATCTTGGTCAAACCACATTCTTGTGAGGCCTAATGGATTTTCAGTATTTTAATGAAGTCGGAACTAAGAAATCAGCTTGTCTAAGAAATCATCTAAAAATACATCAAGATAACTGAGAATCACAGTCCGACCTTAAGTTGAGTTCATGCAACAGAATATCAAATTATCATAAAACACGTCCATTTATTAGTCATGAATGGTCCCAGGAGGAATCTGCTCACTTTTTTTCACATTTTATTCAAAATTCTTGAACATCTTTTAACAATTCAAAGCCATGTAACTTGTAAACTTGGACAAATTGACCAGGGCTGCATTTCGCAAAAGAATCACGTAGATCGTAGAAGCCACCAAAGGTCTTTACGATCTATGATTTTGGGAAACACAGCCCATAGTTCTGTCAATATTTTGTCTAGTGGATTTAGCTGACTTCCTATTTTAAGCCTTTAACTGTTTTCTCAGTGGTAAACCATTTGGCAACACAGTAAAAGTAAAAAAACAAAAAAAGGCTGTGATCTATTCAAATGTAATTAGACTAATGATCACAGCTAATTAAATAGATGCATAAAGTTCATTTATAGGCTGTAACATGAAGTCCACTGAGGCAAGCTGAAATAAGAACCCAAGGGAAGCTTTATTTATATCCATAACCAAAATACAAGACAAACAAAACCTGACTTGACCGAAAAACAAGAGACTCACCCACAGCAGGTTACAACATCAAATCTAGACAAGGAACAATGGAAATATGAGGGCTACACAGTATTTACATGGACATGGGGAAACACGTGACAAAAACAACCAATGACAAGTAGAACTAATCAAACCAATGAGAATGAGAACCAATGAGAACATGACACATGAGACGAAGAAACCGAAGAAAACTAAATGAACTAAAGGGACCAAAAGGGTGTGAAATATCAAAATAAAACTCATGAAAGCATAACCATAACCAAACCCTAAAACAGAGTTTCTGTGCAGCTAACAGTGTTTTGTTGCACATCATTATTGGACACAGACATTTGCCACACTGTCCATATGAAGGTATTTTCTTATTAGATAAAATGAAATAAGATAATTCAGGGTACATTTACACAAAAATTATGTACAAAAAAATTTTTTTCCCCCTTTGTGTCATTCGTGTACAGACGACAATGTTGTCAAACCGATCCCCGTTTACACTGATCTGCGAAAACGACTAAAATCGCTGTATTTTTCACGCCAGGCCAGTAGGTGGCGATGTAACTTTCTAAAGAAACGCTATACGCCTATATATACACGCCTATATATACATGCACATGGCTAGCCTGGGAAAACCCAGACAACTTCCGGCAAATTTAGATTTGCTCTGAAATTTAGTCTGGCAAAGAGCTCATTCAAGCCCATTTCCAATCCATTGAAATCGAGGCACCAATCAGAAACGTTGGGGCGGGCTTTACACGATGACGACAGCGCTGGGATTTTGAAGCAGATTTTGTAGCCTACATTACAAAGATGGATGCCGCCGTCGAACATCACTCGTTCAAATCAGCTATCGTGTCTGTTTTAAGCGATTTGAACGTTTCCTTTTTGTTAAAAACCGAGCAAAGAACAACACTCGGAGATGTTTCTCCGCCGCTCTGCATACGTCATCTCCTTCATCGCTCTGATTGGTTTTAGGTCTATCCGCGACGTCCGTTGGTGACGCCCCTCTGGAAATGATTTGTCTATGACGCTTTGCCAGACCATAACTCAGTTACAACTGAGAATGGTCTGGTTTTAACCAGGCTAGCGCATGGCATCACTGTTCCCTTTCGAAGGGAACTCAACAATACGCCATCGACGTTATGGGGAACGCCTCAGGCGTGACAGGTGTCTGAAATCAAGTATCAACTCACAGCAATCATGTTGACCGGCGACAGCCCGTGCATCATCAGCTCGAATGATGAGCGCGCAACCTGGATGTATAAAAAGGGTGCCTTGAAACCGTGACAACATCCTTTCGTCTTCAGGGACTGTTTTGTCTGTTTGAAAGTAATCAGCGAAAATGAAGCGTACAGAGAAGAGGAGAAATACCTTCCGCAAGTGTGCCGACCCGTGTCCCAGATATCTGACACCGGAGGATTCACACGATCTGTGCGTTTTCTGCCTAGGTGAAGAGCACGCGCTGGAAGCTCTCGAGGGATCTTCCTGCGCAAACTGTGAGAGTTTTCCTATTAGAACTCTCCGCTCTCGTCTGTCCCAATTCTTGAGGGAAGTGGGCGCGGCATCTGAACCCCGCAGTGCTGGTCCCGCTCGAGCTGAGGCTCAGCGGCGCTTGAGCTCGTGGGTCTCTCAGATGGAGCTGGCAGATCAGCTGGAAAGTGGCTTTAACCTTGCGGACGATCTGACAGCTGACGAGGGTAAGTTACAGGTCGATGTAGAGGAGGTTCTTTCTCTTTCTGATGGATATGTAACTGGTTCTCTTCGGCCCGGGCAGGAGTCGGCTGCCGATGATATCAGTCTGGTTAGGACTGAACCATCTCAGCCCTCCTGCCCAGTGTACGCTGAGTTGGTGGATGTTATGGGGCTAACTTCCACATTCTGATCCATGCCTTTTCTGGACTCGGAATGGCTAAGTACATGCACTTTTGTTTCATGTACTTTCTATGTAGCCCCCACGTGGTTTTGTTGTCAGGTTACAGGCCTTATCAGGCCTTCCTGGTTAAGAGCTCCCATATTCTGGGTATCAGGTTACAGGCTTTTCCGGCCTTCCTGATATGAGCTCCCACATACTGTGGTCGCCAGGTTACAGGCCTTACCGGCCTTCCTGATATGAGCTCCCACACACGGTGGTCGCCAAGTTACAGGCCTCGCCAGGCCTTCCTGGTTATGAGCTCCCACATGCTGTGGTCGCCAGGTTACAGGCCTCACCCGGCCTTCCTGAATGTAAGCTCCCACATACTGTGGTCGGCAGGTCGCCAGGCCTCACCGGCCTTCCTGATGTGAGCTCCCACATGCTGTGGTCGTCAGGTTTCAGGCCTCACCGGCCTCCCTGATATGAGCTCTCATGTACTGGAGCTCCCCACATAGGGGGTAATCAGGTCTTTGCCCTCAGCAGACCTTCCTGGTTTTGATCCCTCTCTTACTTCCTCAGTGTTCAGATCGAGCACTGGGTTGACCCATGGATTGAGTGGACGACTTCCGTCGTTTTTTGAGGTTGAGTTACACTCTCCAGGGGGTCACGTCTCTGTGATCCAGAACAGAATGGTTTCTGCCAGCTTTGCAGGCCTTCGGTGTTGGATGCCTTTTCCAAGGCAGTTTCCAGAGGCTCTGTCTCGGACAGACAGGCAATGGCCAGACTGTGAGTCTTAGTATAGATCACCAGGCCAGCCTGGTGGCATGTCAGGAGGCCTTCTCTCCTGAATAGTGACTGGCTGGGTGTCCCTTGAGTCCCCTAGCCACACTCCCTAGACCCCTTCTATTAGGAAGTTGTGGTCCTAAGCCTTTGAGCTGGCCCAGATATACCTCCCATGAACTATGTTCTGGCAGTTTTTCTTGGTTCATTAGCTTGGGCTATGATCGGTAGGGAGTGCTGTCACTGACAGCCCAACGTGACCTAGGGTGAGTGGTTTTAGTGTCCTTTGTATCACTGGTTCTGACAGTTGTCACTGCCATTGGGCATGCACTCCCCTCAGTATGGCGGCGTGGGTATTTCGTTCCTCATAACATCGATGACGTATTGTTGAGTTCCCTTCGAAAGGGAACGTCTCAGGTTACGACTGTAACCTATGTTCCCTGAGAACAGGGAACGAGACAATACGTCTCCCTGCCATACCTCGGGGCCTGCCTGCAACAGTACCTTCAGACGATAGGATGTTGTCACGGTTTCAAGGCACCCTTTTTATACATCCAGGTTGCGCGCTCATCATTCGAGCTGATGATGCACAGGCTGTCGCCGGTCAACATGATTGCTGTGAGTTGATACTTGATTTCAGACACCTGTCACGCCTGAGGCGTTCCCCATAACGTCGATGACGTATTGTCTCGTTCCCTGTTCTCAGGGAACATAGTTTACAGTCGTAACCTGAGACGTTTTCACAAATTGCATTTTTGTAGTTTACACAGAGATGATAATGGTATCGATTTCAAAAGCTTGCAAAAGTTTGCGTTTTCAGGCCCCCAAAACATCAGTCGTGTAAATGAACGGCCAAAACGCATACGTTTTCAGTTTTTAGTTAAAAACACTGTCGTGTAAACGGCTCTTTATTTGTGTTTAAATTAATTTTATACTATATATTATTATAATAAATATACTAAATGATATGTGTAATTATATAATACCATCTAATAATATTATTTATATACATGCATGCAAACTAGGAGTAACATTTGTTTTTTTTTCTACTAAAAATTCAAGTATTGACTGCACTTAATTCCAGCTATTTTTCCCCCAGGTATGTTGGTGTTAAAGTGTGAAGAAAACAAACCCGGATTCTGCCTAGAGAGTTGGTGTGAAATTCTTGAGCTCTTTAGCTCGACTCTGTCTGACAGCAACCGTGGGAGTACGTGATAGAAGACGAGAGATGCTGCCGTGAAACTGCATCGGTTTACTTATGACTCACTAGCCGTAAGATGACCTGAGGGCTTCTGAAGAGCGGCAGGTCATCAAAAACACTAGCTCCAAATGCTATGTGTGCCCACATCCGCCCAAGATATTTAGCATGAGGGGGCTTGATGGCATACATATACAAAGCGGTATGAACACACAAGCACACATACATTTTAAAATCAACATGGAATCTAAACGTATCCTGTTTATATTATATTGTTAATGTTATTATGAAGAAAAAACAAGAAAGTCAATACCTGCTAAGCTACCTGTTTGGGTTTCACCTTATTTTGATGGTTCCGTTTACACATTCTGTTGACTATACGTACTATACGTACAATAAGTGCAAGGCAGATTTACAATGAGTTGAATATATTGAAGCAAATATTTACAGCATTAATTTCACCCCAAGAATCCAACAGCAGACTACTTCAGAGTGTGTGAAAGAACTCGGCTCCCGTTCCCATTAGACCCTCATTTAGCATTATAAATACACAACAGTGCAAGGAGGAAAACATGGATGCTGGAGAAACTAGGGCACTCGTGGCGAGGGGACTGGGGATGATTATATCACCGCTGTATCCTTTCAATTCATTCAATTTCTTAAAAAAATACTAATAATATGCAATAGGTTTGATTGATTTAGCAGCAGTCGTTTGATTACATTTGATTTGTGGCTTGGAGATTTGTTTCAAATTCATTTGACATTCTTTTTCAAAACTTTAAATTCAAATCTGAGATCTGAGGCCAGACTTTTCAGTGCGGTCTCAGACATTTGTGCCCCACTGTGTATACAAGTGAGAAAAGACCTCTATACATGAAGATACAGCCTTATAATAGAATCAGTGTTTTCATATCCTGCTGTGCCTGTGTGCCACAACTGTCAAAGGCCACGGTTTTTGAACCCTGCATTGACTGTCTAAAGGAAAGAGAAGCGCTGATTTTCATCTCGGAGCAGTGCAGATATCTGCCAGAGTGTGATGAAGCACTGGGACGACTCCAACTGAAATCTAAAGACCTTCCTAGAGGATGTTGTGTCAAAGCCCTGCAATCTACAGATTTATATGTCACTAGCAACCAAACACCATACAAAGCGCACGGGAGATCCGACTAACAGGGTTGTGCATCATTCAGAATAGAATTGAGCTAGAAAACAAGATGCACAATTGCAATTTGAATATGAATGTGAGGGTAGTAGAAACGACAGGGTCATGACATGAGAAATTAAATTTTCCTTGATCGTTTACATTTGCATTCGCTTATGAAGTGAAATTAGCCAATCATAACAGTGACCGTTTTTGTGTCAATGTAATTTACGTCGTTATATTGACGCGCAAACAAACACGTTTCAGTACATTCACGTTGTTTCCACATTCCATAATTCTGAATGGATCTGTGTACTGTAATAGGCATATAATGCAGTCAGGTCAAGGTGGTTGGTTTAGGGTTTTATTTATTTATTTATTTATTTATTTATTTATTTTTGTTTTGCATCTCCATGTGGTCCTGTTCGGTACCTAAAATGGTAACTTGTCTAAAATGATTTTTTTTTTCGATGCATGCTCTAGTGTGGATACATTTATGAATTATATGAACTCCTTGTCATTTGGTTAAGTTTCCTTTTTTGGAAAGATACCCAAATTAACCATGAAAAAAAAAAGCTTGCAGAAAATACAGTTTTTTTGAAAATCATCTGGTTTAATTTGCTGTATCTAGAAAAAGATGATAAAATGCATGCGTTAAACAAGATAAATTAAAAGTATAGTAAAGTAATACAAATTTGTATATATTGCCAGCCAAGTAATTTACGTCATAATCATTAACAGTGTTGGATCCTGTGATATAAGCAGTTTCTATGGCGTTCTTTTAAAAACAAATGTCATTAAACATGAGAGTGCCCTCAAACATTGGTCTCATGGCTCTCATGTAGTGTGAGCACCCACCGGTAAGAACTGACCGGCTCTCATTGGTCAGATGGCTCAGTCTGTTGTGATTGGTCTACTCTGCTCTGATTGGTCAGATGGCCCAGTCTGTTGTGATTGATCTACTCTGATCTGATTGGTCAGATGGCTCAGTCTGTTGTGATTGATCTACTCTGATCTGATCGGACAGATGGCTCAGTCGTGATTGGTCTACTCTGCGCTGATTGGTCAGATGATCCAGTCTGTTGTGATTGGTCTACTCTGCTCTGATTGGACAGATTGTCCAGTCTGTTGTGATTGGTCTACTCTGATTGGTCAGATGACCCAGTCTGTTGTGATTGGTTTACTCTGCTCTGATTGGTCAGACGGCCCAGTCTGTTGTGATTGGTCTACTCTGATCTGATTGGTCAGATGGCCCAGACTGTTGTGATTGGTCTACTCTGCGCTGATTGGTCAGATGGCCCAGTCTGTTGTGATTGGTCTACTCTGCTCTGATTGGACAGATTGTCCAGTCTGTTGTGATTGGTTTACTCTGCTCTGATTGGTCAGACGGCCCAGACTGTTGTGATTGGTCTACTCTGCTCTGATTGGACAGATTGTCCAGTCTGTTGTGATTGGTTTACTCTGCTCTGATTGGTCAGACGGCCCAGTCTGTTGTGATTGGTCTACTCTGATCTGATTGGTCAGATGATCCAGTCTGTTGTGATTGGTCTACTCTGCTTTGATTGGACAGATTGTCCAGTCTGTTGTGATTGGTCTACTCTGATTGGTCAGATGACCCAGTCTGTTGTGATTGGTCTACTCTGCTCTGATTGGTCAGATGACCCAGTCTGTTGTGATTGGTTTACTCTGCTCTGATTGGTCAGACGGCCCAGTCTGTTGTGATTGGTCTACTCTGATCTGATTGGTCAGATGGCCCAGACTGTTGTGATTGGTCTACTCTGCGCTGATTGGTCAGATTACCCAGTCTGTTGTGATTGGTCTACTCTGCTCTGATTGGTCAGATTACCCAGTCTGTTGTGATTGGTCTACTCTGATCTGATTGGTCAGATTACCCAGTCTGTTGTGATTGGTCTACTTTGATCTGAGTTAGTGTAAATAGCCTCTGCCATCAAGGTGGGCTATTTGAGCTTAGTGTAAATAGAACTCCATTACTTAAAACGAGGGAACAAATTAGTAGAAAAAGGTCAGACATTGTTTGTAAGCAGTCAATGAAGACCATAGACTGGCATTATGCAAATTTGTTACAAACCGTACTTTAGGTTCGAAGTAAGACTGGAATAACTGACGACTCGTTGCAGGCAGTTCAGAATCTGTTGCTTGACAATAAATCAATTTATCGTGCACTTTGATCTTTGAAACCTTTTAGAACTTTTAACATCAATATAACACAATACATGTAATATTTGAAAAAAAAAAAAAAAATTGGCACTTCAAAGGAGCTGCCCCTTAAAAACAGATCATTTCAGACAGAGGGTCAGAACGAGGGTTAAACATGATCGTTTTTCTACATATATGATTTAAAAAAACAACAACCAAAGATCAGAGCTGTCATGAGCTGAACTTTGGTTCTGTTTTTCTAATTTTGATATTGGATGTATGAATCACCATCCACTGCATGAAAACGATAATATTTTCTAATCCCTAATAATGACGCATCTAAATCTACACATTTCAGCAATATTTTGACTACTAGATTATAGATTAAATCAAATAGGTTATATTTCCAGTTAGAATAGTAATACATTAGAGCCTGCCCAGTGTAGGGTTGTATTCTCTAAATGCAACCTAGTTTGAAACCTAGTTTTATGGCTGTAATGCTAGGCATCCTGTATTTCTTGCTTAACTAACACATTCCTGCTATTTAAAACTGACAAAGTGCTCCTTGCATCAACCCACACGCAAGCTTTCATTAAAAATGTATAATAACAAACCTTTCTTAGAATAGCCATTAGTATCCCATTAGAGGCATAATCCCAGAACATATGTTGGATGGTATTATTCAAGAAAGAACATGGCCAGAGTGAGGGTGTAAAAGCTGGTGGATCTCTTATGTGGAAGAGGATCAGAGAATCAGCAGGTTTTCTCTTAGGGACCAACAGAGAGCATTGAGATATATTACTGAAAGCTAAACATTACTGTTAGATCAGCAATGCCCCCCAAAAATGGCTACACTTTATTTTACAGTATGTGCACTTACCTAAGAAAGTAATATAAGGTAACTACATGATACCAAGTACCTAGTTATTACCCATTGTAATTGCTATAATAAGTACATGGTATGGGAGACAGGGCTGTAAAATAGGATTATGTAAATTGTTAAGTATTTATACATAATGGTACTATTATATACATAATTGGTGTATGTCAGCATTGTTTTACTTTAATACTGCAATAGTCACGAACTGCTCCGACACAATAAGGTTGAGGATCCAATGCAGTTTTTATTGAACAGGGTAATCCAAAGACGTAATCCAAAGTACAGGCAAGGTTAAACACAGGAAGGCAGTCCATACAAACAAACACAGCAAGGCAGGGAATACGGGAAAAATAGTAATCCACGGAACAGGCGAGGAATCCAAAAACAAGAGACATGAAACCAGGGAGAATGCTTGGAATTGCAGTGTAACACTAAACAAGACTTTGCAGATAATGAATGAGAAAACCAGGCTTATATGGGGTGAGCTAAACAAGATAATGAGACACAGGTGAACGTTATAATGGATGAAGAGTCCGGGCAGTGAGTTATGGGAGATGTGGTTTGTGAGGGAATGACAATAGTCTGATGTGGAGTGCCCTCTGGTGGCTCTCAAGGGCACTCCAGCGGGTGACCGTTACAGATATACAATAACAAAAATTGCCACAAAATTCTGTAATGTAGAAACTAAACGTGACAACAACGACCCAGCGTTCAACATGCTTGAATGTAACTCCAAAAAAACAAACAAACAAAATACCATTTATAGTTACACAGAAAAAAACAACAACATAAATAACAGCATGTTTATAATAACATACACATTTTTATTTTTGGATGAACTATAAGTCATATATAACTGTAAGTATAAGTCTATATAATCATAAGTCATGCGTTGACACCATTATATGAGAACTGAACTGAGCTGGACGATGACATCACGGTTTTCTCCAGAGCAGCTATATATATAAAAATGAACTAAATTAATAACTTTTTTTACAACAAAAATTAACCATCACTGCACTTACTTAAGCTAGACTATGACGATACTTTCTTCTAGAAATAAACTTTGTTGCATTATTTTCCTGTTATCACTGTAAAGCTGCTTTGAAACGATCTGTATTGTAAAAAGCACTATATAAACAAAGGTGACTTGACTTGACTCATCTAGTGCAGGGGTTATCAATCTTTTAGATGCCACAGCCCCCCAAATATGACAATTTTCGCATGAGGGACCCCTATCCAAAACATTTATCTTTTATACACATCAAATTTATACACTGAATTATTTATTTTTTTTACAGACTTTTCCACGGACCCCGTGACTAACTTGCGGCCCCCTGGCGATCCCCGGAGCCCAGTTTGAAAACACCTGATCTAGCAGATATGACAATTCTTGTGTCTTTATTTTCATTTCTTGCAGCGATTTAAAAAAAATCTAAAGGCCAGATTGCAATATGTGTAGTGATGATATTTGGATACTGACTGCATTTTAAGTAATTCATATGTACTTAGTTTAAAATCATTTGTAACTGGAATTCATTTTAAAGTAACCCTCACATCTCACATGTCAGCGCTGGGCTCCCAAAACACAGTGAAGTCCATCTCTGGCTGATCAGCAGGCAGTGTTTAATGAGTGAGAGCCAGATGCTTTCTCAAGACCTCAGCCTGGGAGTGGTTAATTAATCAGATTGTGCTCTCTTTCTCTCACTCTCCCCCTCTTTTCTCCATGCGACCTCTCCCACAACATCACAGAACACTAATCCATCATCTTCAGCTTTATACTGGGGTTTGCTGAGCACACCATGAAACAGTTTTCCAATTTTCCAGCTACCGAGTGGAGCTCTTAAGATGGCTATTTGCCACATTTGGGTACACCATTTCCTGTTGGGCACAGCGGTGTTGAAACTAGAAAGGAACTGAATATTAAACATATTGGCTCGCTTCCAAAACCTCTGTAGTGAGCCCATGTAGGCAGAATTTTAAAGCAGTATAGGTGAGATTCCTACATCTAAGCTTTCACAAAAGGTAGACGGCATAATTCCGCTACCTCGCTAAATTCTAAGTCAGCATCGCATGCATCTATTGCGGAGAAGATGATCTCAACCAGGTCACATAGAATCTGTGCCGGCATCATATTTGGAACACCCTTCATTCATCAACTTTCACGAATACCCTTGATGAGTGAGTAAATGATGACTGAGTGTTATTTTTTGGGCGAGTCTTTCTCATGGACAGGTTCTTTTTGGCATTTGCAGTGAGCGAGACCTCTAGCCTCTGGTGTGATCTATTTTCATAAAAAGTGATGACCGAAGACAAATGGGGTCTTCGACAGCCAGAGATGCTATTCACACCGACCCCTGGATAATCAAGCCTGTTAAAGGCCAACGTGAAATCCTCCATTGACCCCATTAAAGATCCCATAAAATGACACTTTCCAAATGCCACAGGATGAATTAGACATGCATATGGTCAGCACAGGTGGACGTGCAGAGCTGCCAGTTATTAATGTACCTTCGGTTCGGATGCTGAATGGGGAATCGCCCAGTCGCTTGGCCGAGAACTGCCCCCCCAGAGATGTCATTAAGAAGCACAGACTGAAGAAACCGATTCCCGCCACAAATATCCTGAAAAAGAAAGACCGAGACAGACAGATATAAATGTGCTGGGGTGGAAAAGAAAAAAAACCTGTGAAAAAGACTTTCCAGCCAGACAGTGATGAGGATCAACTATGAGAAGTGTATTGTTAGTATGTTGTCCTTTAAATGGATAGTTCACCCAATGAATTAAAGCTTTATTTATGCATGTATTGGATGAGAAAAACATTAGCACAGCTCTTTACTATAAAAGGATAGTTTATTTACCATGTCTGTCAGCCTCCAAAAAAGACATATTTTGTGACTTCAGAAGATTTGGAATAGAACGTCAATGCGACTGTTCCTCGTACAACACTATTATATGATTATTACCTAATTCTGGCATGCAAATCTAGATGGCGCAGGCTCATAAGTCTTTGACTTATTCGGTAGCGATCACATCATTATCTGCATGACAGTATGCAGTGCTTTCAGAAACTCTCCACCTTCCCCAGCTCCACCTGTATAGATCTGCAACGGTTTAAATCATGTATGTTACATGTGCAGCAGCAGCAGAATGTCTTACATGCTCACAGCAATGTCTGTGAATGTATTCGCAGTAATAAGTCTCGGTACGTGCTCTGCATCAGCAGCAGCGTAGCACATCTATTCCGGCAAGCCCAAATACAAATCCATTACCATGCCAATCTCTATTACCATACCAATCTCCAGAGAGTTGTCATGACAGAACTTGGAATACAACAAGAGTCAAATGGTCTGTATGGTATGTAATGGTAGGTATATTTTTTTCGTTTTTAGAGCCTCTCAGACATGGCCATTGTCATTTTATGGAAAATACAGCATATACATTTTTGGAAAGACCTGAGGGGCTTTCACACCTGGTAGTTCTAGGAACTAGCCACAAGGGTGTTTCCCCGAGAACTAATGGTTCCATTTAGGAACCAATGCTACCGCCATTAGGAACTCTGAAGTGACATAAGCCGCCATTGTTGTTGTGACTTTTATTTTGACGGCGCTGAACGCCAGCCAGAGTCTAAGCACACAGTGCTGGCATTTTCCGTGTTCATTAGTTTACGATCTGTCAAACAGCCCCGTCTAATACATTATTAAATAGAACGGTTATACATAGAAAGTAGACAGTAATGAAAAGGTATTAGTGTATGCCGTGTGGTTGATGTCCAGTGTTGCTGAGCAGAAATACATAATCATGTTTGGCTTGGTCCTCTCAAAGTGGCGTTGGATTTTCTCCTTAGCGTAAAGATTAAGAGGTCCATCTATCACTGCTGATATTTTACGTGCATTTGGCCAATCAGCGCACCTATAGTGCTGGGTTAGACCCTACTCTGAAGTTGGAGCTAAATTAGTCCCTCCAAAAAGAGGTTCCTAGAACTAAAATCGTTCTATGGTGCGAACACACCAAAAACCGGGTACTTACACTAATAGTTCTAGGAATTATGAAAAGGTTCCTCCGGTGCGAAAGCCCCAATGGTATAATGTCACATTTTTGGGTGAATTGTTTCTTTAAACTTCAAAAAGTCATATCAGAAACAGGTTTGTAGGATGGCACCTTATCAACCTGTCTCATAGGAAAAATGTACCCCTGTACACTTTTTGCAGCGCCACAAAATATGAACCATCAGGTAAATATCACTGCTGTTTCTAACAGAAGTGAAGACTAGAGGCAGTAAAACAGCAAGCACTTTTAATCGTTTTCACACACAATTATGATTACAGGGGCAGATTAAGGATTAATAAAGACTTTTTTTCCACACGGCTATTTGCACAATTATGTTATGACCTCAAAACACATTTTACCACAGTGCATGATTTGTAAATTAACATATTTTGGAGTTTGCATCACTTAACTACGGAGCCCCCCTAGTCCCACTTTGTCAGTATCTCTATCTTGAGGCCACGAGATACTATCTTGAGGCCACGAGATAGTATCTTGAGGCCACGAGATACTATCTTGAGGCCACAATATACTATCTTGAGGCCACATGATAGTATCTTGAGGCCACGAGATACTATCTTAAGGCCACGAAATAGTATCTTGAGGCCTCGAGATACTATCTTGAGGCCACGAAATACTTATCTTGAGGCCACGAGATAGTTATAATAAATTTTTTTGACAAAGTGGGACTAGGGGGGCTCCGTACTTAACCACCTCCATATGTTTGGTTTTACTGATGTACTAAGCTTGCTTTGTAGCTCAGCTGGTACAGAATTGTACCAGCTCGGGTACGACTCCAGAGAAAGACGAGTCATGATAAAAGAGCTCAAAGACAAGAGTTTAAAAACAAGCTAAAATGCCATGGTTAAAAATGCCTTTTTATGTCACATTTGCTTTTGTTAACATTATCAGGTAGGTTTAGGGTTTAGTGTAGGTGTACGTTGTTGTAAAATGGAGCATTAAGTTTTAAGCGCCATTCACCAGACATTTCAATTCAGGACTGCGGTGACATGTACAAACTCCAACGTAATACAACGTTGCCATATTCACGTTCATCTGAAAATAAACACGCTTTTAGCGCCACTCACTGGACATTTCACTTTTAAACTGTCGCACAACATGAACGACACAACGTATTTTGCGTTTTGTACGTTTTTCTAATGAGCTTAAAAGCTTATGGTAGAGCAAAAATTAATCAAATTAACCCAAACAACCCAGCTGTTTAAGTACTGCTAGTGCTTATTTAAAACAATAATAATAATTCTTATTCATCCTAAAGTGAATTAACATTTGCATTACAGATATTTGAGAGAAAAAAAAAGGTGGAATTCAAAACACTATTAATGTGGCCAAATCAAGTTGCTCAAACTGCACAGTGTTATCATGGTAACCATCAGCAGAGTAACACTGAAGCAGTGTTAGAGTTAATTAGATTAGTGATTAATTGAGTGATGATTGAGTGTTATTGAAGACACCTGATGATAACAAGCAGAATCACTGAAGAGAAGAGAAACACAATAATAAAAAGTCACTATTATGGTGATCGGTTGCTTTAGTTTTGCAGTTTGAATGTTGATTTTTTTTTTTTTTATGTTAGTTATCTCTGGCTGCTGTAACTGTGTTTATTATGGCAAGAAAGGCCAGAGAAAATGTAATGACAATGTTGGCTACTTATTGATGATGAAGATGTAATCATAGGCATCGTTTTTATTTTATTTCCACAATAGCCCTAATTAAATCTGCTAATTAATACAATTTAATTGTCGATTTGTCGAAGAGTTTGACCACAGCATATCTCTGTAATATCTGTAATACTCTTTTATATAGAGCGGAAATGGCTTAAACTAGCATAATCATATTGATTTTAAAAGTTGCAGAGCTCATGCAGAACAGAACGAGCCACATCCTCGCGCTGCTGGATTCCCGCCACTGTGTGAAAACAGCGCGAAAGCTCACCAGAGTCTCACTTCTTACACCATCCTCACGTCCTTTCCTGAAGCTCTTCTGACAACATCAATGAAATCCTCTCAAGAGCCTAAAATAGTTCCACCACCTCCATTATTTGCAGTAAGCAGTTATGGCTTTCTTTGTAGATATACTTTCATGTGGTAACAGTGAAGAGACGAAGTTTGACAACATTTCAGCTTTGTTCGAGGATACGAACTACGAGGTCGATAATTTGCCGCGAAATATTTCTCACAAAAATACCATGGTAAGCATCTATCTATCTATCTATCTATCTATCTATCTATCTATCTATCTATCTATCTATCTATCTATCTATCTATGATCTGGTTTGTACCTACACCATAAAGAAATTAAACAAAAACATTGACGGAAACATTGTTACCGCTGTTACATTGTTTGATCTCACATCAATAAGGTCTCACATTAATTGTGTCAAATATCTGCAATATCTGAAGATTTAAAATGAGTCCTAGATAAGATTGTCAAGTCTTACCTGAACGGTTTGAACGTCATTAGGCATCTTCTCATCATAGTTATACACTCGCTATTTACAGCAATCATTTTTCACGCGGGCTGTGCAACAACATACGAACTAAAAAATACATAATTTACTTAAATCTTTCCCCCCGGTTGCGTTTCTTCATATGCGAGTTTAAAGCAAACGCCTTCCTTTAACTGAAAGCTCTTTGATGAAGTTGCTCGAAGAAAAACATCAGAAGATTGCTGAGCAAAGTAATGAGCAGGTCATTCATTTGGTGGTGTTGAACTCCTACTCATAATAGTTTCCAAATAGAGTCAGAAGTAATCCAGCAGACAAAGGACCATCTCTGTAGATTTTAGTGAAGTATCAATGAGTAGAAGCTCGTGAGGGGAATAACCGCGTCAGAACTCCCTGCGCAGCGCACGACGACACTGGATCGATTCAGCGGCACGACAGGCGTTTTCAGTGATGTGTGCCATCACTTGCTCCTTCTTTGGGAATAATGTTGTCTCTGTGGCTCAGTATAAAGAGGAATATAGTTCAGCTGCTTCGGATGAAGCGTCTGGGAGCATAAACCGCTCAGCTGTAGTTTCAGAGCCGTGGACAGCTCCCAGTGCACACACGCCAAAGGCATCAAGAGCGCCATCCGATGGATTTCCACCAGTTTACTCGGATTATCCGATCTGAGATACGACGAGTTGGGTCTTTCTTTATGTTATGCAGAGTTGTATGTCAGTGCTGTCACTGTGCTTGCTACACTCTTAAAAATAACGTTGTATTGGCATCTGTCTGCATGAAGAACATTAAGCATGCATAAAACTTTTCTATTCCACAAAAGGTTATTTATAGTGGAAAGAGGTTCTGTAGATTTTTTTTAAATGTTCTTATACTATAAGAACAATGAGAACAGTTCACTGAAAGGTTCTTTGTGGATTCAAAAGAAAAGTCTATGGCATTGAGGTGAAAATTCCCTTCTGGAACCATTATTTTTCACCCCATAGATACAAATAAAAAGTTATATTTTTGCATAAAGAAAACAGATTTTATGACTATTAAACACCAAACTCATTTTTATTACTGTACTGTGTAAAAAGTTGATCCATTAGGGCAGTATTTGAGATAAGGAATAGTCACTGCGATAATACTCTATATTACATGCTGCTATCAAATTAAATTGGAAGCATCAATAACACACTGTAATAGATGCCCCCAAAATGATATCACAAAAAGGATGTCCAGTGACACAACTTGTCCCATATTAGAGGTAAGATGTCAATAATAATAATTAATATTTAGTATTTTAAAAACAGTGAAACATTTTTTTCAACATCCTGTGATAGTATTTGTAATAGTTGTATATTTCCTATTTGGAGACAAAGCTTAATATCAGCATCAGTTGGGCAACCCACACAGCTTATGCCAACATGTCTGAACACTTTACAGCACAGCTGTTTTTTTAAAGAAATGCTTCATTTTATAATTCATGGAGAAAGTTCAGACAAATAATTTATTTTTTTATATATTGGAAATTCCCTTTAACAATTACTTTTTTGAATATGACAGACGCAGACCCTTTCTAAACATATGTGACAAAAGTTGTGCACAGATTAAGGGGGTGAGTGATCTTTTTTTTTTTTAATTGGGTGTACTAAATATGGTTAATATGGTTTAATGTAAAAAAAAAACCCACATTGTTTATTGTACATTATTGCAGCACCCCTATTCCAAGTCAGAAATGCTCTGGAGTGCGTTTCCCGTACAATGACGTAAAACTCGCTGCTTAAATATCATAGTACGATGCATCGTTGAAGAAATCATCTGGCTAGCCACGACTGTTTCACGAAACCGCATTGCCGCAAACCTGTCGTTCAACCATGTTGGTTAATGATGTCACGCAGATGGTGGAGTAATAACTTCTTTTAATTAATGCATGATTTATTGCTAATTATGGACATGGCATCAGAGGAGAATTCTCATTTTTCTTAGTGATTTTGCAGATTCAATCATAAGCTTCACATGCGCACTCTTCAAAAACGGTACTTTAAATCTCTTGACAAACTAAAAGGAGTAAATTACATTTGTATGTATTCGACATAAAAGATAGAGGTTGTATTGAATGTCAGCTTGCTTATTTTGCTCAAGATAAGGATTTATTAATTAAGTTCACGTCATGCAAACAAGAAACTATGCTTTTAACGCAACTTTGCGATGCTGTTTGCAAAATATTAATTGGAAATATGGTTTTGGACCCGTTGAACAATGCTGACAACGACGGAACTTGTGATCATGGTTGGCAAACGATGCTTTCTAGAAACGCACCCCTGATTGAGTCCCTCCTTTCGAAAAACTCAAAGTGTTCTGATTGGCCAGCTGACACGGTGTATTGTGATTGGTCAAACACCTCAAGCGTGTGTCAGAAATATAACGCCCCCTACCGTAATCGCGAGCTCCAAGGCTTCTAAAGCAGTTGTAAACACAGTTAATAATCTCGTTGGTATTATGGGTTTATCAGTTCGCTCAATTGGCAAGAATTCGTACGAATGACCTACCCCTGACCCCGACCCTAAACTTACCCATCACTGGGGTGTAGACAAATTGCATGAATTCGTACGAATTGGTCATGAGAAAGCGTTGATATATGTTATGCTTACACTATCATTGTGTCTAGACAGGATGCGTTTCACTAGAGTATTAACAGTAATGAGAATCCAATGAGAGTCATCATTCAGAATAATGAGGATTATGAACTAACTTAAAGGAAGTCAAGCATCCTCAAACACACTGTCTCCTGTCTAGCTCACGGTTTCTGCCAGTTTAATTCCCATCATTTCTGAGCCCTGAGAACCCAAAGGACTATTAGAAGTGCAGCCCACACCTCCGGATGACACACTTCATATCCAGCAGTGAGTCTGACAGATCGGCCACTAATGAAAGCCTCTCTTCTGTACAGTTTAAGATGCTGAGGATCTGCTTTCAAAAAAATAAAATAAAATCAATAGTTCTCTATTTTCTAGACCTCAGAGTCTCAGAGTACAGCAGCACAACTACACAAAAAAAGGACAGTGGTGTACACAACTTGTAGGCTGAGTGGAATCCATATTGTTTCAGGGCTACTTTAAAATGGAGAGATTTCTGACTATAGCCGAGGAAAAAGTGAACAACAACAAGATGATTGTCTTGTCTAACAAAACAGACATACGGCGTGCACTGATTGATGCTATTTAGTGCTCCCCACTTTGTCTCTCTATATAATTTTCTCTATGGAACAACACCACAGATGCGAGAAAAATAAAGAACATGAAGTCGGCACGGTACACAATGTCTAGACTTGTTAACCTGCGCTCCGCCTGTGGAACACAAACCCTACAAATGACAGATCCAAATGGTTCCAGTTAATCAAGCTTTTGGACTAGAGACAATTGCATGCATCATAAATCACAAATAGTTCATTATACTTTGGACGGCAAAGTGTGAAACTGCCGTGTTTTTCCCGGTCTGCTGTGTTTGACGTCACTGAAGGGCTTGAGACTCTCATGTCCCTGTGGTGTCATCAAACAATTAGCATTAGCATTTTCCCGTGTCTACAAAGTGATTAGTCACATGACATTTACGGCTCAGGCCAAACTGAGTGCCTGTGAGCAAAGAGAGCTGTATGTAAGTCATGTTTACTTCTAGTCCTGTGTCAGCCGAGCAACATGCTATTGGGATAAATGGGAATGCTAATGTCTCCAGTTATTAAATCTCTTTGGGTTAATCAGCATTGTACAATGGTGTAGAGCAGTGGTTCCCGACCCTGGTCCTCAAGCCCCCCAGGACTGCACATTTTTGATGTGTCTAAAGATGTGCACATTAGAAGAAACTCCAAAACCTGAATTGGGTGTGTCAGTTAAGAGAGACATCCAAAAAGGGCAGTGTTGGTGGAGTAATGTAGGGGATAGTGAATGAGGGTATAGGGGATGATTTCGGACACAGCTCAGGACTCGGGTTGGGAAGCACTTGCTTAGAACACAGCTCATCCAATCAGAATTTAAAGTCAGAAATACATTATACAAAAAAAAATGGTAACACTTTATTTTAAGGTGACGTAGTCGCAAGTTACTACATGTACTTACTATAGTAATAACAGTAAATTATGCGTAATTACAAGTAACTAAACCTAAACCAAACCCTTAACCCTAACTGTAACTCTATAGTAAGTACATGCAGTTAATTAATATTACTCAGTACTTATTTGAGTAAGTACAATGTAACTGTCCCTTAAAATAAATTGTAACCAAAAATGTAAACATAACAGCTGCCAATTTCATATTCCTGTTGAGCTCTTTATCGATCTACACGATATAAAATAATTAATGGTAGCACTTTATGATAAGGTTTAATTTGTTAACAGTTAAATGCACAATATGTAAGATTTTTGGAATAAAATATCCAACAACCACTAGAACAATGTTATATATTTTGACTTATTACATTATCCCAAATTCAGAATTCAGCAATTTTAACCAGTGTAACGGCCCGTGTCATTGTGTCGCCTATCAATGACGTCATATCCGCGTTACCCTCGATTTCCAGCTTTACTTCTGTAGTAATATATTATTGTTTGAATTTGTTTTCTTGATTCACCGCGAGAAACATGTTTGTACCCAAATAGTATATCAAACAACACTAGTTTGCTCTCGCTTTGAACCCAATGAAAACAGATTGTGACATCCAATTGGTTTATTTTTAAAAGCGAAAAGCCAGCATTGACAAAAAAAAAAAAACCCAACAACAATGAATTGCATATCCTGTAATTTGTGGTTCACACACAATACTAAAGCAACACAGAGATAAACAGTGCACATTTTACATTCTTGGGCTACTCCTGCCTTCCAGAAATCAAATTGATCTCAGTCCATTCGTCATAAGCCAGCCAGTCACTTGTGTGTTTAGATGCCAATAAACCACTTCAGGCTCACAACTCATCAAATTCAATTTACTCTCACTGAGCGCTAAAGGCTCTCTATGCACTCTAAATGCTCTCATTCATTCATGTACATTAAGAGCTATCAGTCCACTGGAACTATTGGCAATCTAATTGATCTTTTCATTTAAACCTATAATATTTGGGGTTAAAGTGCTCTTCAAAAAGCAATATTATAGTAAGGACAGCTGGGCACTGGACCTGCATCAACCGACCTCTTAAGTCTTAACTTGATCATCTTGACTGCAGTCTTCAGAAAATGACAGAAATAACTAAATCAGGCCTCAAGATGATAGGTCTCAAGATTGCTACTTGGGTTTGTTCAAATCTCTGGTCCACGTATCACCCAAAAGTGTACTGTTGTACTTGAAGGGTGATAAACAGGTGGAAAAAAAGCCCAATTAAAGGCTGACGGGGACCAGGGCCAGCAGAATATCATAGGGACTTGGGAGTGGACTCTCTTCAAATCTCAATTAATTTAAAACAGCAATTTATAACGGCTTGTCGCTGATAAAACAGCAACTTTAACATGTCTTCATTATCCTTCATCCTACATGAGGGAATTTAAGAAATGAACATATGACACCCAAAACATTGATTTCTGTTTGAAATATTCATGGACTCATGGTGTGCATGGCTGTTAACAGCTGGTTTATAAAATATTAATATATCCAAGGTTTTTTTTTTGTCTCTGATTTACATACTGGTTCAGCTCCAAGGACAATTTTGCTGATTTTCATCCAGCTTTTATTGTTACAATGGTGGTGGTATATGTAAACGAACAGCGTATACTCTTGCTTGGTGTTATTTGCAGACAGATATACCCATTTGTTTGTCAGCAATAAAATATAAAATGCGTCATCCTTTTGACAGCAAGGGGGTTTTGTGGAAAAATACATTGTACTTTCACATTTTTGTGTCCCCACCCACAGAGGGTTGGATTGAGCCCAGTGCAGTGCTTTATGGGTGGC
This sequence comes from Tiaroga cobitis, assembly GCA_030578255.1. Lineage (NCBI taxonomy): Eukaryota > Metazoa > Chordata > Actinopteri > Cypriniformes > Leuciscidae > Tiaroga > Tiaroga cobitis. The sequence continues at coordinate 6,462,296 of CM060593.1, forward strand.
ATTAAGTTCCCCTACCTTTTTGGTGAACAGGAATGGCACAGCCTTTTTTTTATTTAGTCATGTAACACCATTTTTTTTTAACAAAAGCACCTTTCTACTACATAGACAGCCCATCTTGCCAGCAATGAGTTACCCATTTAACTTACTTGCCGAGATAGGCCATGTAGTTTATGCTCTCTTTAATGATTTTATAGTCTTAGAGATG